>JBBBDQ010000212.1:1612500-2210000 GCA_037127315.1 Ascarosepion bandense | reverse complement strand
ACACTCATTGCCTTGTCAGACTGACTCTTCATTGGATTATAACTTTACATGGATAAGAATGGTATTCTCCAAACAATATGGATTCATATATACAAATACTGGTTCTGTGTTGAAATCAAACCTTTTCATAAATGTGTTGTAATAAACCTTACTAATCCAGCTCCCAGTAAGGACTATCAGGGTTTTCAGCCTGCTGCTTCAGTCATATCAGCAAGTGCTCATTGGATATATGCTTGACTATTGATCCTTTCTCAATTAAAATAATCAATAAGAATATTTACGGGATAGGTTTATGGTTTACAAAAACTTTGCTAATTCAACAACCCCAACCCTAAGTTATGTTGCCCTATTGATCTAAGATTTTTATTATCAGAATAGCTTTTATGTAATTTGCTGACAAAATTTTGAATATTTTGGCAGCTGTGAAATGCATAGAATTAAAAAAAAAATTTGTATCTTCCTGACTCTCCTTATTTTTTTAATCATACTTCTTTAAAAAAATATTGTGATATATACATTCATTTTTTTCTTGGACTTTACATCATCTTTATGTAAAGATTTCTTTCCTCTTGAAATAGAATTGATAAGTCTTCCAAGTATTTTAGTATTTTTTAAATCAAAAGATGTGCAGTTTATTTGCACATCATAAATTATGAATGGGAATAAGAAGTACATTTCAATATTTGTTTTAATTACCATCATCTCTGTTAAACTAACATTATGTTCTTTCTTGAATCAATATGTTCAGCTATTAAGATTTTTGAAGGTCTGAAAAACACTTTGTAGTATCAAGTTTAATATCAAGTTTACCATGTTACCAATATTAAATTTTGAAGATCATTGTTAATTCTTATTGGATAATTAAGATGTACATAATGAAAATAGATAAAATCATTAGAAAAATAAAGAAGATGGCTTTGTTGGATTAGTTATATTGGCAAATGCAACAATTTATACTGATCTGACATTAGTGTAAAGGGACTGATTTCAGGAGTAATAAATCCATTTATGAAAATTTAATTGTAAAACATCAAATTCAGATGCCTAAATTTATCAACTGGTTCATAAGATGTTAGAAATTCAGACCAAAGTTGTTAAAAGGAGTTATTTTTAAGTTTACATAAAAATATTTAATCTATATTTTTTTTGTCTTTCATAAGTATATTTAGTATCTATTTTTATTTCCTTGTTTCAATTTTTTTGCAGTTTTATAATAATTTTTGTCTTTCTTGTAACTGAGGCTAATATTTAGTTACTAGTTTTTTTTAGTTAAATATGTTAACTTTTAAACCCCATTTAAAAACAAAATATTTAGTGTGTCACAAGAAATTATCCTTTTTTTACAAATGAAATATTTGTCAGCATGTAAATTTTCCTATTACATTTCGATATTTTAACATTATAAACAAGTAGAAAATAAATTTGATTTTTTAATACAAATTTATATGCATCTTATTTTATCATACAGGAAGTCTATGGTAAGCATACTAATAGTTATTTTGAAGTGCAGTATTTTGCATTTTTCATGGAATGTTGGATCTTACATTTATGTTTATAATTTTATTAAATGAATAAAGCATTAAGCCTTATTGCATTTATTACAGAATAATAGTTATGCTGATATGAAATAAATCACATAATATCTATGAAGTAGAAAGCCAAAAAAATTTTCAGTAAAACAATGTTATAATAACAGGCATAAAAATGAGAATGCGATTTACGTTATTTACAGTCAGGCTAATTACTCTCATCTTTGTTGTTCTTATCCTATTTTGCACATTGCACGCTCAGGAGAACTCAGTAACCAAAACATATTAACAACAAATATGAATATTAGTTCAATTGTAAATAAGGATAATTCCCCATTCCAGAAATTCAGACAGAAAGGAGAATGTTGATCAAAACATCTCCTAGACTGGACCCTCAATTTCGTTTCATTTGCTACCTAAAATTTCTGACTCAATCTTTAAAATTTGGGTTTCTTTTTATTGCTTAATATTTTCTCTCCTCTGTTTTTTAATTCTATTTTTTAAAAATAGCAACAATTTTATATTTTATTCCATTCTGTGTTATTACTGCTTTTTAAAACTTTCAGAAAATATCTCATATTTTTAAGTATTGGAGAATGTATAGATTTTTTTCTATCATTTGTTGAAAAAATTACAAAACTGATGCTATTACTTTGTTGCATGTCTGCAAAACTGCTCATAATCAATTGAATATAAAAAGAAACAATAAAAGATTCTCCTCCACTTAACTTTCTACTCATTGTTTTCCTTTGTAAGTTCACTGCATTATAATGTTTATGTTGATGTCTTTGAATTTTGTACAGATAATTTCTTCTGCCTCCTTTGTCGATGTGCTAGATATAACAAATCTTGTTCAATTTTGTAACACTGTGAGTCTCCCAAAGAAAGAAAAGTGTTCAGTATTTTATGCAATATTTAAAAAAGTCTTTTGAAAGTTTTTTTTTTTTTAGCATTGATCTCAAAAAATAAAAGGCTGTTTGTATCATTTTAAACCTGACCAAATTTTTCTTGTTTCACATTAGTTTGTGGCAAGAAGTCTCACCAACCAGATTCAGCTGAGCCAAAACAACTTTGATAATAAGAATCGTAGTTAAAACTGGGTGTTTGAATAAAAAGTCAGAAACTTCAAATTTACATTTTACAAGTTGCTTGGACTTAATATTTTCATCATTAAACAAAATGTAGAATATTCATACAAAATACTTGTGGAATAATGGATTCTAGTATTTCAGGCAATATTTTAAAAAATGTATCTTAATGTTTCAAATTATTTTCTTTTAAAACATATCCAATTAAATCAAGCTGCTTTACTTAATATCAGTTTTAATCTTTCAACTGTGGTTAAAAAGTTTGACTTGAAGTATTTTTTTCTTAATATAATGATACCACTAGTTGGTATCTGGACATGATTCATACACCCACATTTCTATTGAAGAATCAAAATGATTCAGACTTTCAAATGCTTGTAAAATCTGTTATACTTACTCTACACATCTAGTCATAACTATTTGATTAATCCACTGGTTCTGTGATTGGTTGTTTGCAGTAAAAACAAAAAACTCAATCAAGATGAAATTTTCTCAACCAATAAACAGCCATGTATTTTCTGAAACAATTAACCAATGAAGATTAACCTCTGTTAGAACTTGACCCATTAGTTAGTATCACACTAAAGCAATTTATCAAAAATGTGTCTTTCTCGTATAATAAACAATGAGATATTTTATTGGTTTTAATTTGAAACTTCAAGTTAATATACAGAAAGACAAAATATAATTGTTATATTGTGAAACAACAATTAAGATAAGGAAAAATTCAAAAGACTTATCTTAGGACTGACTTTAAAAAATTTCAAATACACCACTTGTCTGTGAAAATTAAAATCAGGCTTTTGAACTTTTCCTTATTTTAAATATTGTTGTCTATTTTTTATATTGATCACTTTCTTCACAAAAATTTGCTTATCTTTAAACATAGTAAATGTTAGCAATTTATTTGTTCTTGTTAGGAGTCATATTATAATTAAAGTGAAGCAACTCTATTTATGTTAAATGGTAAAGCAATTGTTTTCTAAAATCCAAGATTCTGTTGGATTGATGGAGTGTTGTAACAAATGGATGAAAAAAAGTATACAATTTCTGATGATATATTAAAATTAGTTCTTATTTGATGCCAATTCTAAAACTTAACTGAATGCTCCTATTAAATTTCATATGTATAATTAGTTTGAGTGAAACCAGCAAGCAAAACTAAGTTTATCTCAATCTTTATATAAAACTAATTCGCTAACTCATCTGAAGTAAGATTAAACTTATGTACAAACTTCAATTCATTTTAATGATTGCATAATTGGGTCATAAATTCTGGTAGCACAAAGAATATTTTAGCTTTTCTTATCTTGACCTCTGAACTTTACAGTTGTTCTACTATTTAGTTATAGTTACTTTCTTCACTCTAGTGCAAGTGGGGAGAAAATTTGGCAAAACCTTGAATTTTACTATTTTTTATCTAAAATTTTTTTTTTTTTTTTTTGCCAGTTAATCTGGATGTTATGCATTGAAAATCTGGCAGAAAGTAATTGTCATTAATTAAGAATGAAAATAACAATTACTGACAGTTAAATTCATTTGAATGTTATCTATACTTCAACAGTAGGCAAAGTCAGAGGGAGTTTGTTTCTCACTGTTCAATGAATGTTTCACTGTTTACTTTTCCCAATAAATATTGATTAATATAATAAATTTAACTACCTATAGTATCATACCAGAATAGAATTTACACTCACTATCACACCAGACCGTCAAGAGAGCCAGGTACAGGGTTGAGCTACCCACAAGCATGAGAGTGAACTGCAGGACAGAGATAGATATAAAAACAACTACTGTAGAGTGACGTTAGAGAGTGTCTCCAACATTGTAGATGAGAATATAAGGTTCACATTTGCACAAGGGTTCCAAGGCCACTCATATACACTCTAGCTGACAGTAACTGACACTGTTATAGTAAATAAAATGTAATATTAAGTATGGAAAATTCAAGTTTTTTGTTATAACTTAGTGTAAAACTTTGTTTTATCATATAAAATATAAAAGTATCAGAAGTTTGTTTGCAGTGGCTTAAAGTATTTTTCTTTTTTTTAACTGCATTTGTGTAAACAAGTGTTGTAACCTGGTAATGGAGATAATACTTCAAATATCTTGATTTGGCAAACTTTGTTCTTTGTACCTGCTTTTTCCTTGACACCACTATTATTTTAACTACCTTCACTCCACAGCAATTTTTATGGTTCTAAAATGCAATGATTAAAATTGTAATAAAACCTAAACATATGAAAGTGAATTTATACATTTTCTTTTGTTCTTGAAAATTGACAACAAAAATAAACACTTATTGGAATAGTTGATAAAACATTGCCTCATTCAAACTTTATAAAATGATAAAGATTTCCTTATAGTTCATTCACATATTTTAATAATTTTCTAA
Source organism: Ascarosepion bandense (assembly GCA_037127315.1). Taxonomy (NCBI): domain Eukaryota; kingdom Metazoa; phylum Mollusca; class Cephalopoda; order Sepiida; family Sepiidae; genus Ascarosepion; species Ascarosepion bandense. The sequence continues at coordinate 2,204,988 of JBBBDQ010000212.1, read as the reverse complement.
ATGTTTAAAAATTTATAAATAAAAAATTGTTTTCATATTTATTTCTTTATAAACTGGTAAATGATAAATATTGCATTGTATTAGTTTTAATTGTATTAATTTTTAGAATATTGTAAATATGAAATTAATCTTGTAAATAAACAATCTAATATGTTTTAATATTTTTGTTGCAAATTTTTAAGAAAAAATGTATAAATTCATTTTCGTCACATATTAGGTTTTATTACAATTCTAATAATCACTTTTTAAAACAACATTGCCAAGGATGGAAGGTAGTTAAAATAAAAGTGGTGTCAAGGGAAAAAAACTATTCTTTTGATGGGCATGAAGGTTCAAGTTTACTCTTGATTTTTACTTCCATGCTACAGCCTGTGTTATACAAATAAATGAGATGGTTCATAGTTAAACCAATTGACCTCAATGATGTATTATTTACTTTACAGCCTAATCACTTAAAGAAGCATTTAACACTGATTTTAAATTATGTTTATGTTGGTTAGGCAACAATGTGCTTAACCAATGATAATACATCATCTCACATTATAAGATTAACATTTTAGTATGTGATTTGTACCCTTAACCATAAGGCCAAGCCAGCTGGTAACTACTGGAATCTGGTCATTTGCTTTCTTTCTTCGTTGAATCTGAAATTCCTGAATGAGTAGAGCTCTATGAAGCTTGACCTTCCTCAGCACAAGCAACCCCACCTCCCATCTACCACTTTCCCTCCCACCATGGTCATTATTAGCAGTTTCCTGTTTGTTAATTGCTACTCTTATACTCTTTTTCTCTCTCTATCTCTGATATATGTCATGTGACCCAGCCAGTAGTATTGGCTGCCAATATCCTTTGTAATGGTAATGAATATTTTTGGCTTCTGGAAAATGGTTTGTTCAAGCCATTCCTTATACATATTTATATATTTTGTTTAATCTTCATGTCTGTCAAACAGTTTTCTGGTCATTTTCTTTAGACTATTTATGGTCAAATCATTATTTTTGTATTATTATTAACACTGGAATGTGCTATAAAAATTACTTTCAGAGTTTTTTGTACAGTAATTCAAAGTTTTCAAGTGCTTTTTGTTCTTAAAAAAAAGCAAAAATATGAATTTCTTGAGATTTGACTAATAGTTATTATCAAACTCAAATTATTGTCTGAATTTCTAAGATGGGGAGTATTCATTATTTACACTATTTACATTTAGACTATTGTTGTCATCTTTGTTGTTATGCAAGGTTTTGGCTGTTGTGTCCTCCTTTGGTTTTGATTAACCTACAGGGAAATCTGAACTGAACTTCTTTATTTAATCTATAAGGTAGACTATTCTTGTTACACTGCCTATGTCTATGGATATCTAGTTCTTATTTTGAGTACTGCTCAGTTAGTGCTTGCCTGTTTCTATTAAGACTAAGTAGAGACTGCCTGGCCCCAGGGATTAAACTCACAATTACTATGTCCTGTAAAACAATAGCCTAATGATTTAAAGTATGGGTTCATGAATTTGGTGACATTCTTTTATATAAAGTATCACTTTAAAACCTGGACGATCATGGCTCTCCACAGCTTGATGTCTCATGTTGCTCTAAATCAATGTTTAACCCTTTACCATCCCTTCCTTTGAACTCTTCCAGCCATTCACCCTAACACTTGAACTCTTCCAGCCATTCACCCTAACACTTTAGGTAGGTTACTGGATTTTGCTGCTGTTCATTCCTTCAATGTCATATGATTTTCCAAGATCTCTTTTGTCATAATGTACTAGAAATTTCAATTCTTTATCTGTATAAGTACCTGTTCATTACTGTTTTAATACAAATGTATGTATGACTACTGTTATTTTTAACAACCATTAAAATTATATGCATTAGTTGAGTTATATAACACATAATTTGCCATTAAAACTTTAATATAGTAATACTTGTGCTTTCAAACATAACATTGTTAATTCAACAATGGGACTAAAGCATCATAAGCATTAAAGTTTATAAGTGAAGATAACTTCATACAAGATGTTTAGCCAAACAATCATATACAAGGTCAATCTGATGCAATATCTGTTTTTGTTGCATTGCATCCACTAACAAGATCATGGAAGCAAATCTCAGAAAAGATTACATAAAACTGTTTTAAAAAAAGATGGATTTTTCTGAAACAAACAAACTTCTGCTAATGAATAATCTGGGTTTATTACAAATTAAATTATTAAGAGAACTGCAAACAATGTCAAAAGAAGAGTTTGAAAATTGGTTGGGTAATGTATCATAAAAGCAGTGGTTCAAAGTCAAAGTGGTAGCTACACTGACAATGTTAGAAATATGTTCAAATAAGAAAATGAAGCAATAGAAGAAATTATTGAATCTTCTCCATCCAATGCCCAGATATTTGGGACCTAAAAATATTTAATTGCAAAATGGGTAGGGTTTCAAAAGCATTATGAATATAAACAATTTATTAATGAACTAATTACAATCAACATGAGAAGATTTTAGGCTTACAGCTACATCACATCACATTGAAACACTGGTTCTGATATGATGACATAATTGGAGTAGATAGATTAATTGGAGTAGATAGATCTATCTATCACCCGGTTCAAACTCCACCCACGTCTATTGAACAGGTTAAGAGGCTCATCCCTTGTTCCCTATTTAGGATGTGGTTTCTGGCTTTCTCTTTTCCAATCTTTTCACTATTACGTAGCCCCCTGCACATCAGTGCCGTTACCGCCTTGCTCGGGGTGATACGATTAAAAAAAAAAAATAAGTTAAGCAATATTGAACATAGTCAATACCTAGATGGATGACTGTTTGCAAATATCTGGTGCTGTAAGTTTTTTCTGTATGGGTGGTGTAATAGATAATGGCTCAAAATTGTTAATTGGAGAGTGAAATTCTACTTCCTGTTGGTTTTGTTATATTTATGTACATGCTTACCCCTAGGAAAAGTATGAATCTATCTCTTCTCCTCACAGCTAATTACTAAGACTTGTATTATGAAATCATTATCACCCCCCCCCCCAAAAAAAAATAAAATAAAAAAATCTTGCAATCTAAAAATATTTTCTGGATTTAAATAACCTGCAAAGGCTTGCTAAGCCATAGGGGATGAATAAATCAATCTAGATAAGGTTTTAAATACTTATAACAAATTTTAAGTCAAATAAATAATAATTTCAAGTCAAAGTTATGACAATGAATGTAAGTTGTTTTTGTTTGTTTATCTTTTGATTAATGCTATTCACCAAACATTGTTATCATTGTTCTTCACTCTCTCTCTTCCTCTCTCTATCTTCCTCTCTTCCTCTCTCTATCTTCCTCTCTCTATCTTTCCAATCACAAAGTGATCACAATAAGTGTGGGTTGTTTTTTTTTTTGTATTTTTTTATATAAAAAAATGTAAAAATGGAATAAGTATACTCTCCTAAATTGAGAAACCATGTCCTCGTTAAGAGATGATTGTAATACAGATTAGTTATTACTTAGTTATACTAAATGTGTGACATAATGCTGATTGCTGGATCACTAGCAGTTAGATTAAATCAACTTTTTTTTTCCCTATTATCCAACCATTTCTTCAAAACTGTACTATAAATAAAGTAAACAATTTATATATTAATACTATAGTATCCACTTACCTACCTTTCTATGTAAGGTCTGCATCATTTCTCAAAGGAAAAAATATTAAATAAAGCTAAACCCATTTTGAAGGATCAAAGTAACTCAAGACATGAAACTTGTCATTCTTTCATCTTTATTCTTTTGTTCACTCCTTTCATCAGCTTTTCTTTTTAATTTTCTTTTTAGCTTTCTTTCTTACTCTCTACCACTCCGCCTCTTCATTGCTTTTCCTAATTCTGTTTTCGTATGGAAATGAACAAATAGGCAGTTGATGGTTACATTATGTGTACATAGCATTTTCAAAGAGTTTACAAATACTACACTCAGATACTTGGTCAAAATGCCAGAATGCAATACTTTGATCTTAGGTAAAAGTGATGTTCTATTTTTAGTTAGTGTTGTTGTATAATTTAGATAAACTTCTGACAGACACTCTACTGTCAAAGTTTTTCATACGTTTAACTTCATTTAATAAAAATTGTATAGTGTTTTCACTTAATAGTGAGAAATGTTTCCTTTATCATTAAGCCTGTGGTCAGTGGTAAATAAGAGTAAATTACAAAAATAAATGCAAAAACAAACAGGAATAACTTGGCTGTTATTTTGGGGATTGTACAAACTACCACAGCGTCAAAATTATGTTCAGAAAATTTTAAAAAACCAAAATGAAGGTGACTAGTGATGAGCATTTAGGTTAAAAATAAACAGGTAAATAAATAGGTATCACTTTTGATGATGAAAAGAGAAAGTAAACAATTATAACAGCTGGAAAAAAAAAAAAAAGCCTTGGAATTTAAAATAAAGATCACTTACTTTTGAGAAGCTTGCTAAATAAAATAAGGCGGATAGTTTTATTTGATTGTTGATGTCATAGCAATTTGCTCATAATAAACTAATAGTGCCTGCAGAGATGAAAAAACATCCTAAAATATATATTTCTATATAATAATTTATAATCACCAATCTTACTATTTATTTATTTTTTTAATCATTTCACCCCAAGCAAGGCATTCCACTGCCACTATTGCGCAGGGGGCTACATAAGGGAAGGTGGTGAGAAAGAGTGGTTAAATATAGGAAATATCAGGAGGAGGGTGATAGATGGGTAAGGATGTAGATGGGAAGAGTATTTGAAAGAATGGATGCAAGTTAGTGTGTTAGGAGGTGTTTATTGACCTTACATTTAAACTCCTGGAGATTGTAGCTGTCGGGGAAGCAAGCATGTGGAAAGGAATTCCACAGGTGGGAAGTGCAAGAAAAGAAGCTGTTGGAGTAGAAATTGCGGTTACATTTTATCAGTTTCACTGTAAAAGGGTGGGACCTAGTTGCTAATCTAGTATCTCATGCAAATTTGTATCTAGGGGGCACCAGTGATCTAAGTTCATCGGAGCAAGAAGCTGTGAAAGTATTTATAGAAGAGGCACAGGGAAGCCACGTCACGCTGGTGAGAGAGTGATTGCAGGTGGTCTGCCAAGTTGGTATTGATCACATTACAGATTTTCCGTTGTATTTTGTCAAGAATCCCCAGGAGAATAGCAAGGGCACCCGACCAGATATGGCAGCAGTATTCAATACATGGGCGGATGGTAGATTTATATATTTGCAGGATAGATTCAGACGAGAAAAACTCCTGGGCCCTGCACAGAGAACCAACTTTTATAGCAGTAGATTTAGCAATGTATTCGATATAGTCTTTCCACTTGAGGTCCGCTGAGAGTGTGAGGCCAAGGAGGCGTAGTGTTTGACTCTCTGGGAGGCAAGCCTGTTCCATGCTAATGGGAGGTACTAATATTTTAATAATCTCATTATTTTAAATAGTGAATGAAAAGTAGATATTTATTAAGCTTAGCTTAGTCTGGCACAAGGTTGAAGCAGCTAGTCAGGATTAAACTAATGAGGAATAGCTTGTTAACAATGTTGTTTGCTAGAGTGATGGTGAATAAATCAGTTTCATAGGCCATTGTGAATTAGTTCAATTCTCACAGTATGCTTCACTCTTGAAACCTTGTACCAAAGTAAGCTAAACTTTATTTGCTATTGTTATTTTATTGCAATTTTAATAAAAAAACTCCTGGTAGTAATACTAAAATTAATGCCAATTAATCACTTATTTATTCATGCCTTATTCTTCCATATAATAATGCTTAGAAACAATGTAGTCATGTTTGGAGTAATTTGAGGTCCATCTCAGTCAGTATCTAGTATCCTGGAATTATTCCAATTTTAAAAAATGTGTTAATCCAGGTTCTTCCAGAAAATTCTTTTGAAATGTAAGCAGACCATTTCCTTCTCCTACTTCTCTTATTTGCTTCTTTACAGCAATTTCTGTTCACACCTTCATAGAAGATAGAAATGATATTAATGTTGTTTGGATTTTTATTTTAATTTTTACCGACTTTGAGAGGAAGCAGAAAACCTAGAGGTGATATTGACATATGCAGACTAAATAATCACAATAACCTGCTTTGAAAAATTATGTTTAGATGAATTTATAAGGTTTTCAGGAAATTATGTTTAGATGAATTTATAAGGTTTTCAGGAAAGTTTATGCCAATTTTTAAAGGAAATTAAAACACAAAATAAAATTATGCTACTAAATATTTATCCAACTAAATATGAACCAGATGTGCATTGTGGTGTAGTGGATATTGACTCGAAACTTGAAATCAGGGTGCCGAGTTCAAATTCCACTTGAATTCCTTGCATTCACTTATGCACAAATACCCTTGGGAAAAGTATTAATCCATCTATTCCCTCCAGTTATGGGTTAAGTAATAGGACAGATTGGATTCTATAGTCAACCTACTGCAGAATAATCTTCTGCCCAGTCAGTCATGTCTCTTTTGAGACATGATCACCCAAAGCGCATCATGTATTGCACTTAACTGAAATATGAACCATTTTGTTGCACAACTTTTTTCCATTTTTCCTTCAAGATTCTGTCTTCCCAGAATTTTAGTCGTTTTCTTGGCAAAGAACTCATTCATGTGTTTTTTATGTCATTCAAAGAATTTAAATTTTTACCATTGAGATTATTTTGCAAGGACCTGAATAAATGAAAATCTGAAGGAGTAATGTCTTGTGAATATGACAGGTGAAGTAACACATCCCAGCCAAGCTGCAATAATTTTTGTCAGATCCCCAAATAAATGTCTGGTCTGGTATTATCCTCATAGAAAACAACACTTTTCCTGTTCACCAATTCTGGACATTTTTCTAGAACTGCTACCTTTAATTCATTTAGTTGCAAGCAGTACTTTTCAGAATCAGTTGCCCGGTTACTTGGCAGAAACTCATTGTACAGGATTCCTTTCCAATCCCACCAGATGCACAGTATGACTTTCTTAGGATGAAAACCTGCTTTTGGAGTGGCTAATGTGGTCATGTTGCAGTGGATATCGGCTCGGAACGAGAAATTGAGAAGCCGAGTTCGAATTCCAGTCGTATTTCTTGCATTCACTTATGCACAAATACCCTTGGGAAAGGTATTAATCCGTCTCTTCCCTCCAGTTATGAGTTAAATAACAGGACAGATTGGGTTCTGTAGCCTTGGTTGGCAACCAGTCCACCACAGAAAGCAATGGCAACCTACTGCGGGATAATCTTCTGCCCAGTCAGTCATGTCTCTTTCGAGACATGATCGCCCAAGCATGTATCACATATCGCACTTAACTGACTGAATGTCACTTACCCCAGGATCATTTTCATTGAACATGGTTGTAAACAATCCATTTCTCATCACGCATCACAATTTGCTTTAAAAAGAGAGTAATTTCATTGTGTTTATACAGCAAATAAGAGATGGAAATGCAATCCAGAAGATTCTTTTCTCTCAGGTCATGTGATATCCAAACATCATGGTGATTTGAGTACCCAAGTTTCACAAAGTGTTCATGGATGGTGGATTTTGATAAATTTAGTGTTTCTGATAATTTCCACATAGTATAATATGGGTTATTCTCAATCAGTGTCTGAATGTTCTTCATCAATGAGGCTGCAATCACCAACTCTAAACTTAGCAAACCACTTCCATTCAGTTCTGTCAGCTAAAGGACCTTCACCATACACAGCACATCTTTTTTAATTGCTTGTGAGGCATTTTTGCCTTGACGGTAATAAAAAACCATCAAATGCTAAAAATGCACCTTATATTCTTCCATTTTCACAGGGATGCAAAATTCACAAGAATTAAGTAATTTTAGTTTGAAGTGAGCTTTGAGCAAAAATATAAGCATATTATGCTTGTTGATAAATTTGATGTGTTCTAACGTGTTGGAATATAAATGGCTAAAAATCATACAAGTGATTTTATTTTGGACATAGAATGTGGAAAAACTGCCCCAATGATCTGTAGATCCAAGCACTTTTTACCATTAGCCATTATCAAGGATGGTTTTTGTTTAACAGAAAATGTAGATTGTTTATATATAAAAACGGTTCACCTCTTAATGTAAAGTGGCTCTGTCTGTCGCCAATCGGAAACATTTTCAAGACTTCGTACTGGGCCCAAACGTTATAAATTTTTCCAGTGTCTGAAAGCGCTTATTGAGGGTGGACCAGAGACTGATCATCTCTGGTTGGGTCGGCGTGGTGAGGGGGTATGATGCTGAAAGACCTGAAACCCCTAGTGATCCACGCAAAGACATCACTGACGACACACACTAGTGTCAATACTACAGTGCGTATGTTTGAATATATATATATATATATATATATATATAGTATGACCCGGATATAAGAGAGATTTTCTCTGGTCCCAAATTAGAGCTTGTGGTAATGTATATAAAATAGACCAAACCCGGATATAAGAGAACCTTTATATGGGCCCGACAACTCTCTTATATCAGGGTTACAGTGTGTGTGTGTGTATATATATATATATATATATATATAAATATAGGTAGGAATGTTTTCAATTTCTGAATATGGTCAGTACTTTGAGGCCATATTCCTAACTAATATTATTGAGAATTGGCTTCTTTTTTATTATTAACTATTCCATTATTCTTAACAGTGTTTTTTGCATTTGAATGTGTCTCTTATATTGGTAGGTATCTGTGCAAATTTAAATGGATTCTAATGGAGCAAGTTTTTATTATTAATTTTAATGTTTTATGACCCAAGAGATGTAGAGTAAGTCTTCTTAATAAGCATGTAGTTGTAGGTCTGATGCAATGATTATTCATGAATTTGTTTTCATCAGGAACTAAATTATGTAAAGAATTATAGATAGATAGCATTATGACTGAGTGGTATAATAGTTAGTGTCACAGAAAATGGAATCAGTAGGCCAATGGCCGAGTTTGACTGCTAACTGAGACTGACTTACTAATTTCCTTAGTCAAAGCATAGATCCATATTTTCACAATCTACCTATGAGCTAAACAACAGGGCAGATTGGGTTCTTATCTACTTCCATACTAGAAGTAAAACAAATCTGAATTCAAAATCATGGATAAGGTAATGTGGAAACAATACTGTTACCTTCTCTAGAACAGTAATAATTATTCACAATTTACAGATATAAAAGAAACAAATATTGTGGATATATATATATATATATATATATATTATACTTTTCAATGTTTTGTTTAATTTAATCAATTAAAAGCTTAAAATTTTTTTCACTTGTTTGTTGATATACTACATTTGCAAGTGATTTATTAATAGTTTAACATTAAAACACTCATTAGGACCAGATGTTTGATAAATGTATTAAACGTATCAGATCCTATAATTATACTCTTTCTGACAAAACAAACGCTAAATCTAACTTTCAAATTTCAAATTTAAAGTTTAAATTAAAAATCAGTTAACTCTTTCTACATACAGGGTGTTGCAGCAAAATCCGACAATTAACAAAAAGAAAATGAAATAGCATTAAAAACAAAAGTTATATATGCAGAGATCCGACAGTTTATTTAGCAACAGTTAGAGTTACATACTACATTATTTTTTCAATGTAACCACCGTCGGTGGTGAGGATCATCTCAAGGCCCTTTAGAAAGAATGCTGAGGTTCTTCTCTGAATGAAAGGATCTCATTCAAGTCCAGAGGAGCAACAGGCAAAACGACAGGTGGATCTGCAAAGACATAAAGGAGGTTCCTGTTGTGAAGCATACTAAGTTTCCCTCCACTATCATGACCCTTGGTGTCATCTCCGGCAAGGAGGATGTCATGCCTCCGTTCTTCTTTCAAAAGAGCCTGAGAGTCACTGCTGAGATCTACCAGAAGGTGCTGAGGAGTGTGGTGAAGCCCTGAATGGACGAGATCGCAGCTGGATGCTCCTATGTCTTCCAGTAGGACTTCGCTCCTGCACCCAAGGCCCAAGACAACACAGTTGTGGCTGCTCAACAATGTTCCTCATCACTGTTTGCCGCCCTCCTCACCTGACTGCAACCCCTTTTAACTATTTCTTATTTTGGTGTGATCGAGGCCAAGACCAACAAGCACGCTCACAACATGGGTGACTCGCTGAAAGCTGCCATTGTGGAGATGTTTGCTGCTATGGACAAGAACATGGTGGCCAAATCATGTGACTCAATTCACGCCCGCCTTAAAATGGTCATCACTGCTGGTGGTGGTGGTTACATTGAAAAATAATGTAGTATATAACTAACTGTTGCTAAATAAACTGTCGGATCTCTACATAGACAACTTTTTTATTCCCTATTTTGTTTTCTTTTTGTTTTTAAAAAAAGTCTCTTTTCAATTGAGTTGTCTATCAAGGAGCCACTACCAGGCATTCTGAGTTGTCTGCATCTGAGGACAAACAGGATGCACCTCTAATAGTAACTAATCTTTTGCTTTTTGAGGATGCACTTCTTGTCTCATTCACTGATGTATGTGATGCAGAATTTCATTGATAACAATATTGTGCCAACTGTTGATTCCAGTGGTGCATCCGATTTGATAGTGCATCATGCACCAGCTGTGTGGGGCTTTTACCCACACACAGTTTTCCATGTTGTGCAGTGCTCACCTCTTTATTTTGTGCAGATGGGCTCATCACATCTATGTCCTCAGCCAGACTTGGTAGTGGTGTATCATATTGTTAGGTGCAGTTAAGGGTGATACATTGTCTTTTGTACTAATAAGCTGTCTCCATTAGTGAAAATTGCTTCCTGGCAGTAATTTGCTTGACATTTTGATGGCACCTTTCTACTAATCTGTTGCTCAAAGAAATGTACATGCAGTGAAACCATAGTTGCATCTTTCACTCATTCAAAAAGTACTTAAATATTTTATTGTAGTATGCAGTTTTGATGTCAACAAGAAGTTTGACTATAGAATCCTGTTTAAAGAATATGGCCTTCAAATGATTAATTACACTGGTTGAATCCTGTTGACACTGCTGTCACCAAATAGTAAACTATGTAGGATGACAGTCAATTGATGTTAGGTAGTTTTTACCATTGTGATGAGTAGTGTTCATCCCCACTCAACTCAATGTGTCACTTACATCCAATTCTCCTTTTTTCCAGTGTGACTTCACAGCATCATTAGACACCACAAGAACAATCAGTTTCACAAAGAGCAGGGTTTGTTGAACATCTGAATGTTTGTTTTTGGCAATGAACAGACTTTATTTGATCTGGATCACATTTACTCACTGATTTTGTACAGACATATTGCAATTTTGATCTCTTTTTCTAATGTAAAGCCATCTATGTGACACCCTATTCAGTTTATTCATCTAGTTCTGATTTGATATCAGCATTAAGTCTACCAATAAGTCATACTAATGTATCAGCTTTTCTAGTGTGTTGAGCCTCCTTCAAATGAGTCCACACATCAAACTTGTGTCCTCCAACACTCCACTTGCTTTGCATGAGGTTGTACCATTGTATCCTGGTCACAAAGTTCCTAATACTAATGTTAAGAGTGGTGTCAGTTATTTAATCCTCTAAATTGAATGTGAGCATGGTCAATCTGGATTTTATAGTAGCAGTTGCAACTTGGAGCCAGCTACACACAGTAAAGTGTTCCTGCACATTGAAAATACGTTTTTGGTGGAATGCATTTTCATATGTAAACAATAAGAAGCATACAAAATTTATGGTTTCTACCATGGACAATTTATTCTCTTTTTTATATAAACTGTAGTAGACCAAAATTATCAGTGTCTCTTGAGTATGTCTGTTTCCTTTTTGGTCCAGAAGTTAGGCTAAGTAAATATTGTTAAAATGGCTCTTCACGAGGCTCAGGAAGAGTTGGAATGACAAAAGAAATGTTTATACTTACTTCATCTTTGGAGGATTTAAGTACAGTTATACTATATCTGTTTTCTTTTCCAGGTTCAAAAGTTAGGATAAGCATCATTAGAATGGTCATGCTAAATTCAGGCTTGCACAGAGTTGGAATGACCAAAAAAAAGTTTATACTTACATCATTGTTGGAGAGTCAACATGGTTATAATAGTCAAACTCAAGCCAGCCTCGTGCTTTGGAACAGTCAACAAAAAAGTTGATTTACTTCATAGATGGGGTTTTGGAATACATGTATAAATGCCAGGAATTGGAAAATGCAAAGAGAGCTCAGTTGTCAGTAAGCCAAAGAAATAACATGCCTCAGTGGTTAGAGGGGATCCTTTATCCAACTTCTACTACATCTTGGAGCAAGAAGGACAATGAGAGTGAAGAAGAAAAATGTTTGTCTTTTTATAAACTTCAACAGTGCCAACTAACAGCATATTAAGAAGCCAAATGGGATAATAAAATTTCCTGTTCCTTTTTTACTAGCATCATGGGAAAATATGTTTATTATTCATTATTATTATTTTATTTATTGGTTTTATAAACCCCCCTCCCCAGTAAGCACAAAAATTACCATATTTGAGGCCTTACTAAAGTAGACCCAATGTTGTTTTAGATTTTCTATTTTGACAAACAGCTCAGAAAATGCAATTTTTTTTTTTAGGTAACACTTGGTTTTCTTCTTTATTGCTACAGTGTGTCATATTAAGCTTTCAGTATCATTTCTGATAGCATATAATACTTAACTGTCACTTCCAGAGGCTACACCATTTCAGAACTTTCTGTCTGTGTATCTCTCTCTCTTATATATATATATATATATATATATATAGTTAATAAAGAATATTTCAAAAGATTTATCTTCTTTATTAATTATTGTTGCTTTACTTTTTAATGCTGAGTACTTTGTTTACAAAAATCTGCTCACCTTTAAATGTGTTAAACTACACTTAGTTGCTGGACTATATTTGATGATCGGATATTATATAATATTGGATTGGAACAAACGTGGTAGTGCTTCGATATCAATAATAGACATATTCCAAGCCTATGACATGGAATGTAACTTCTATCTCCTGATAACTATAAAACTGAAATGAATTAGGCAAAAAATCATTTCAGTAGTTGAGGAATTAAACTTTTTTTTGTAAACTAATTTACGCTTTTCCCCGAGGATCTGATAACTCAGACCTTGAGGACATTTAAATTATTTTTTTTATTATTTTCAAAATGCTAATATTATTATCATTAAAGACTTATGCTAATGTATCTTTTGTTGTTAGTTTATATTTTATTTCTTGAAACTTATTTTACAATGTAGTTTTTATTTATAAAAATTTTGAACACACAGGTTTCTTCTGATTAGACTGATTTCAGATTCAATAAATTGAGAGTACCTACTAAAGTATGGTTGTTTTGAACCACAAATTTTAAAATGGTATAACACAGTTCAGATAAGAAAAATCTCTTATAGTCAAAGAAAATTTTTTTTCTCAAACAGATCCTATTACTCATTCCTGGGTGTCCGATAATTATGTGAGAGTTTAAGATATTGAAGATGTGTACTGGATCTAACCATGATTTTCATTTTACATTCTTATAATAAATACATTTTTCATTGCCAGCAACTAACTTGTCCAAAAGTAATATTTTTCTGTATTGAGGAAAAGTGTTTAATTGCTGACCAATATTTAATTTAGTAAATTAATGTTGAACCCATTTTCTATGGCTTGTAACAGGCAATAGAGAGTTGAACGTACTGTATTTTCTTGTGTAATACAACATTGTGGTCCTTATTTTCTTGTGCATAATACAACACTGTGGTCCTGTATTTTCTTATGTATAATACGACACTGGTTCTTGAGCTAAAAATAGGGAATAAATTACATCCTTGAGTATAATACTACCCCACTCTATTCCTACGTAAATATTTTTTGAAAAGTTGTACTATATTATACATTAAAATCTTAATGTCATGCATATATTTCTAAAATATTTAATTTTTCATATTAATGAATAGAATAAACCAGATGTTTCATATGTTTCTTCTAATTTACACTTCAAAAATGTTTTATTATCTATTGTGTTGAATGAATTTGCAACCTTGCTGTATCATATAAGAGGTTTTTAAAGCTGAGTAAAAATTTCTGAAAAGGTGTACTTGTGTATAATATAGTCCCATTTCTGGCCCCTTAATTTTCATTCAAAATTCCTTGAATTGTGCACAAGAGAATATGGTACATTATGCTTACTAGTTTATTTAAGAGAGAAAAGGGCTTTAAGAAATCAAATCAACTTTTGATCTTTTATGTTTTAAAAAACATGGAAAATAACAACCTGTGAACACTTTTCAACATGATTTTTTGGTCTTTTCAAATTTTTTAAAAGTAAAAACATATGTTGTTACAATAAAATCAAGTTAAAAAAAAAAAATTTAATCCTTTATATACAACAAAATTTCCATGAGGTAAGAATCCAAGATTTTGAATGTTGATTTCTAAGGAAATCAGATCTTTCCCAACTGGATGATAGCTGCTATATAATCTTCCTCCACCTATTAGGATTTGTGCTGCTCTAAACTAAGCTCAGTAACTATCATGCAACCAAAATCAATTTTCCAAGCATATGAGAACGCTCTATTAAGTTACAGTAAATATAAATATTATTCTATTCATTGTTACAAAGAACAGTCGTTGATTTCTATTTTGAAGTACATGTCAATTGTGAATCAGTCTTAAGTTTTTATTTTTTTTATTACTGTAGTTTTTAATTTTCAAATTGCTAACAGGTGACTGCACAAAATACTGAATGTATTTTGTTAAAATACATTCAGTATTAAATCAAAAGTTAAATGCCAAACAAATTTTAAATAAAATTATACATAATTCTGATTTAGAATTTATGAAAATGAGATTTATAACAAAATATGGAATTGGGATGAAATCAAAATAATCAAGATCAATTTATGATAACATTTCTCATGATTAACCTTTATAGAATTACTTTAAAAATTGGGAACATTGTGTTTCTAAAGAGGTCACTTGGTTTGAAGAAACCTTGTCTATAATGAAAGCAACAGTGAAATGGTTAAAATAATGAGAAAAAACAAAAATTCAAATATAAAATAATTTTAATTTTCAAACAACCATTTTCTCACTCATTTTACAAATTTTACTTCCAATCTCATCCACAATTACAATTACGTCCTGTTTTTTTTTCTGATAAATCTTTTTAGTTTTACAGTCTTGTGTAGAGATTTCTTTTGTGATCATTGTGATCATAATATGCACTATTTATAAAACAAGCAAATAAAAAGAGTAAAACTAGTGTGATTCTGCAACAAAAGTTGTAATTAAAAAATAATAATTATTTTAAAATGGGCTTTCATGGACACAAGTTTTATTGAGATTATTTCTGAAAAAATATATAAATAAAATAATGTTCCAGAAAAAAAGCTTTGTCATGTGCATCAAACATTTTAAACTGGAAATGAGATTATCAATTAAGTAACCAGTCTAATATTGACAGATAACAGGCTTAAAAATAATTCAGTTTGAGACTAAGGACAGATCTGTATATATTCGTCATAAGTCAACAGTAAAAACCATGGTTTTAAAGTGTAATAAATGTGTGTGTGTGTGTGTGTAAATGAAAGCAAAACAGTTTCTTTTTTGAAAACATTAAAAACCTTTTTTCAAAATATCTTTTCTTCTAAGGAAGTTCAGAATTTATTTAATATAAAAATGAATAAAATAATATCATTAATATCTAAAGAAAAAGAAATTTCTCTATGAATTCTTTCTTAACTAAAATCTTACAAATAATCAAAAGAAAATATCTTTAAAGAATTCTATTGTTAATTTGATATTTAAATTACTTGTTTCTTGTTTTTTTTTCAAAGAAACTAGAAAACAAATCTTTAGGAAATACTCAGCCATGATTTTTACTGATTAATTTCAAGTTAATGATTCATTTTGCCCAGAGAGTAAATTAATCAGAATGGTTCTTTGATTTTTGTTATAGGTACTTTGATACTAAACATTTGAAATTGATGATTATTACCACAGAAATATTTTTGGATTAGTTTAATGGACCAAATGTATTTATTGCCAATGCATTTTTAAAATGTTTTAAAATTTGCCCTAAATAAACTCTAAAACTTCGTTACCAACTTTTTGAGTGACTTTTCTTGCATTTCAAATTTAAGAAGTATATTGCAGCACAATTGAAAAATTCTCTAATTATTAAATTCATTTACATAAAAATAAATTCTTGTTGAGTCATATAAAAAACAGCAGAGAGAAAAAAGAAAAAGGGAGATAAATGAGAAACATATACTTAAACTTAAACTTACAGTTGTGTTATTTTTCCAAGACAACAAAGTAGTCAAAATGAAAAAAAGAATAAACTTAATTTACACTCTGTGGCATTAATGATTATTCAACTATAGAAAAACTTTAAGTGAAAAGTTAAAGGTGTTAATTTGTTTCTGCAATGTAGAATTAGTGCAAAGTTATGTGTTAAAGTTTTAGTTTTGCTCTTTGATAGATTTTGCAGTGTTTTTTTAACCTCCAAAATATAGTTATATGTTCTGATTGATTGTGTAAGCGGGTTAGTGACAAATAATGCAAACTCATGTCACCCCAAGATGACGACAGTGTTGGTTTAAACATTATATCAAAAGGAACTAGAAAGATGAAGATAGTGAACGATAAACTATTGTAACCTTAGAAGTACAAACTAAACTGTAAAAATATTTTTCACAGTAATAATTATGATAATTAAAAAATAAATGAAGCCTCTAATTTATCCTGTTTTGATACAACTAATTAGTCTTTTCATATGAGGTAAAAAAGGTTTAGATGATAACTTCAAAACAATATTTACCTATAAATAATAAAAACATAATCTCTGTCCAAACAAATGAATATAAAACTAAAGCAGGATCAAAACCCGGAATAGTCTGCAGCCATTCCTAAGTATTTCTTGGTCATTTCAACTGAAAGGAAAAGCCCACCAGTTGAAGGGAAAGTTCTCAATAAAGTTGGTCCAAGGCCTTTATATAGTGCACGAACACCTAAAAATGGGAGGTAAAACAAAAGCAAACATACATAAATAAAAGACTAACAACAATCTTAATAACAATAAATGAATTGATTTGAACTATATTATATTTCAAGTAATCTCTTAAAATTCTGATTGTTTTAACCATTTGGATGACAAGATATGTCTAAAAAAATCATTTCTGAGTTTTCTTTGTCAGTGATAGCATTATCAAGGAATAGCTTATGAGATATTTCAGTAATATAGCATTACATAAGATACTCCTAAGTGGTTAATAGTCATGAAAACTCTTACATTACAAAACTAAAAAAATATTATTCTAACATTACTGTGCTGATATTATAGATTAAAAGTCAGACTGAAAGTTCTGATGTGTATAGTACAGTTATATTAGGATAAGTTACACAGAGTAAAATGTCGAAAATGCCTTTGTAAATTCACCTTGTAGGCTGAAAAATAGTCTTTTAAAATTTTTTAGTAAGGAGGTTCTGCATTTATTAGCTTAGGACTATTTTTTTTTTACTTCATCATATTACTGTTGCTTTTTTTTGTGATAATTTTTTTAAAATAAAAGTTTTCTTTGAATTTTAATCTTTGTGAGTTAATTTAGACTAAGATAAAGAATAAATATGATTTTATTACTAGTTTTACTCAATCTTATTATTGTTGCTTTTTTATCGCAAGACTAAAGTAGAACTAGTAATAAAATAATAATAGTGAAAATACCTTATATTAAAAAAAAAAAGAAATAACTATATTAAGTAGTGTGACAAAGATTGTTTAAAAAAATAGGAGAGAAAGTGGTGGTAGAATCATCGGCTTAATAATCGAGGTTTCCATGTTTAAAGTGGTTAAAGTAACATCCATGAAAGAGGTCTAGGATGTGAACTCTTGTCATAAATTATTTCTCTACTTTCATTCTGTTTACTCTAGCAGACAAATAGTATATTGGTCCAGAGTTTTGTAATAAATGCCAATAAAAATAAGAAAATGGATAAAAATAATAAAATGATAGTGAAAATATTTTATATGAAAAATAATATTAATAAAATGGAGAAAAAATTGTAACAAAACAATAAAGTTGGAAAAACTTAATTTAAAAATTAAAATAAAAATCATGCAGGTTAAGATTCTTATTATCTTTTTTTTCTTTTTGGATGCTTTTTTTGTCTTAAATTCAGAAACTTCAAAAGTAACACAAACAAATATAAACTGACATGCCAAAAATCATGAAGTCAGTGTGTAGTATCATGTAGAAAGACCTCTGGAAAAATATTGAGCCATACTCTTCCAATTACTGATATCTGTAGGTAAAGGATTAAACAAATTTTTCCACCATGTCCTATAAATGCTCAAATGAGCTCATGTCAAGTGAATGTTGTGGCTATACCATTTGTTGGAAATCACAGAATGTTTCTCAAACCAATTTTGGGCAAATGATGACAGTATCTATCCTGCTGAAATAGTCTATTGTTGGTAGGGAACAGAGTCCATGAATGAGTCCAAATAGTTATGAGTTAGTGCACTGTAGCAGTTACAGGTCAATGACATGTTTAAACAGACCAGCAGACCCCAATCAATTATGGAACACACCCAAACCCTATCACGAAACAATTGGAACTATCACTCACTGGATCACTCATGCTACTAGTCCTCCTGAGCCCAACTAGTGACATCACAAGCCCATGTGGTTTGAACCAGTGTCACCACAGACAATTTTCACCAGATGCTTCTTATCCCAATCATTAATAACCTGTGATTTTTTTGTTAGGCATATAATACTGCATAGAGTGAGAGATGTCAAATGTTCTTACAATTTAAAAAATGGAATGTCATACTCATCTGGCACCTACTACCATACTCCATCTTGACTGGTAATTCACATTGCTTTGACATGAGTAACCTAGCCGGTGTTTACAATGACTCACCTAACATCAGAACACAACTGATATAGTAATGGACATTTCTATATTTTTAAGGTACAGTAACACTACCTACTGTTACTTTGACATAATGCTATCTCATAAATTTTAGCACATCAGAATACAAGAAAGTTAATAAGTTTTGTTTTTTTTTAAATTAAGAAAGAATTACCTTCATTTTTAAGAACAGACATAAAAACATCAGCAAATTTTGGAGCTGATTTTCCAACTGTACTTTGAACCTGAATTCTTGATTTAACAACATCAGCAGGAAATACTGCAGTCCACAGGGCCACTCCACCCAGGCCGCCACTGAGGATTGTTCCAAAGATGCCTGTCAAAGAAAAAAAACTAATTAAAACCTAAACAGAAATAATGATTAATTCAAGAGAAAAATGAAAATGGTCACAAATGTTTGGGTTTTAAATTTTTATTATTTAATGATTTTTATCAAATTTGTTGGTTTAAACACTTTTCACAAGATCAATTCTTCAAGTTAATTTTGCTCAAAATTTTTAAAGATATTTATATTTGGCAATAATTAGTTAGTATTTAAATACTTGAAATTCATTAGTACCACATTTATCTAAAGAATACTGAAAAATTAATCACAGCAGAAATGTGATAAAACCAACCAAGATAAGAATATTAGTTTCTGATTTTTTTCTTTTTAATTTTTTTTTTTTTTATCCTAACTCTTATTGTTGTTTAACAAACTCATTAATGTTGATCCATCGTGTCTCTTCAGAACACTGGTAATAATGGCTTTCCACAATTTCTTGTCTCGTGTAGCTTTAAGCAACATTTAACTCTTTTACATTCTATAAGCAGCATGGATTAAAAATAAAGTCACAGTTTTGATAGGACTTGCACTTGAATCTCATAGTGTTTGGTAGTCTGCCTGGTATGTTCAATACTTTGTGGTGATACCGACCGAGCAAAAGCGAGGGACCGGATGTTTGCTCTATACCGACCAAAAAGTAAATGAACAAAAGTCGCCGTTGCGCATCTGATAAATAAAAAAATAATGAAATATCAAATTTCCATTTCGCGAGCCTACGTGAATTTTATTTACCAGCCAATGGGAAGCCCAGAATCAAATACAAGTGTGAAATCCAAAAATGAGCTGCTTTTGATCCAAAAAGCAGATACAAAAAGCGGATACAGACAAGACCCCAGCAGACAGACCAGATGAGAAGAGTGTAACCAATCCCCTTGACCTAAGTCAAGCGGTTACTACGTTTGCCTCCCTTCACCTCGCATCACTTCTTCCCTGTCTCAAAAGTACTTACTGACCTAAGGAGCAACTACTTCAAAGACATTCCTCACATACCTCCACTCCTCACCTTCCTAAGCACTAATTATCTTTTTCAGCATTATATTTTCCATGAACATTTAACCTCCGTTGGACCTATATTCAAGTATTACTTTAATTGTAAGACATTAATTGATATGTATATATATATATATATAAATGTTATTTTCAACTCAATTTGCCTTTCTTGATTTTATAATCATTTTATGACTTATAGTGGGCTATCTACCACAAGGCCAAATTCCGTTAACCTGCAACGGTATACAAATACCCTTCACTAGAACAGACTCCCACTACTAATGGAAAAAGAATAGATAAGATACCCACTATAACTTTTCTGATTTAGCCATGGAAATCCACCAGTGTAATTCCAGTTTAGTCATATGTTTATACTAAATAACCTAAGGCAACATTGATGTAAGCAAAAATATTAAATAATTAATAGCAACTGTATATTTCATCAGAGAAGTTTTGCTAAAATTGCAGAGAGACAAGTTTTAAAAAAAATTAGGCCAGTTCTGCTATCCAAGAAAAAAAAAATTATCAAATATAATTTTTAAATCTGAGAAATGTTTAAAATTAAAAAATGGCAGGATAATTAATTAATCTTTAAGTAATGGAAACTTAAATGATTAATCCAACTACTGCCTGCCTCATTTAATGAATTATTCTAAGCCAGGTCAGAACTCTATTACAGAAGTAAGATATAATTTTGTTTTGTTTTTAGATATTATTACTTCAGGAATACAATCAGTTTATTTGAAACTACCAAGTATCAAATAATAAATTACTTTTATTTTCAAAATCTGAATGATTTGGAATCATTATTTGAGCCTGTTGATTAGTGCAGTTAAATTCTATGAGAATTTGCTTCAGTTGACCAATTACTTTTAGTTCTTGCTTTTTATTCTAAATTCTCTTTAAAGAGGAAAACTGATTTCAAATGAAGTTATAAAAATCCTTTTCAGTTATCAATCCAGTATCTTAAAAATTACAAGATATCATAATTGCAAATATAAAAAAATTATAAAAAAATATTAAAAATCCTTTTCAGTTATCAATCCAGTATCTTAAAAATTACAAGATATCATAATTGCAAATATCAAACACTTAATAACTGAAGTATGAGTAAAAATGGATTACTGGCAATAGAAGTATTAAGAAATTAATTCAAGAGAACAGTTTTAATAAGTTCATAACATATATTGCTGAAAAAAAAAATTTCACCTGCTATAAATTCAAAACTTGATCCATAGCATGCAAGTATGTCAGATAAGTAAGAAGATCATGAAAAAAGAAATTAACCAATAAAATAAAAGTGTCTGATCAATAAAAGCTCAATGTATTGTTAAGGAAGACAAATCAAATTATCCTATGATCATAAATTTTTAGGAGTGCCATACTGCTGCCTTTATTGCATTTCTTGCTAGTATATATATATATATATGTGCATACACAAACTACACTATCATTTTAAATTCTGAAGAGGATTTTATTTAAGGTCTGAGAGGCTGAACTAACCAAAATTGTTGTAGGAGTTAAAATCAAAAGCAATAATGAAAAATTGTTTCTTACCAATATCATCTTTACTGCCATTTTTGGGAATAAAGAAACTTCGAGTAAATTCATAACCACCAAAGAAAAAGAAGTAACCAGGCATTTCTCGTAACATTGTACTTGTTAAGCCTTTGTATAAACCTTGAATACCCTCCTTTCGAAGTATTTCTCGAGTCACACTCCAAGGTCCACTGGAAGAAATTAAAAAAAGGCCAAAAAGAAAAAAAAATATTACAAAAAAAAAAAATCTGGCACAATATTTCATCTATTTCTTAATCAAGTGGTAAAATTTAAAATGTGATTAACAAGTGCTACCACCCCAGGGACAAGGTGAACCTGGAACAACAGCAGTTAAGAGGCGGTTCCACACTTCTTAAAATAGTAGTTATGTCAGTTCTAGTATATAATTTTACTCATTAACTGCATTACCTTATCCACAGTTTAAATTCAGAATTGTCTTTCTCCTAGACTAGTTGCCAACTAAAGCTAAAGAGCATAATTGTTTTCTCTTAGCTGGAGAGAGAAGTGATGGATAAATGCCTTTCTAAAGAGCATTAATGTAATGAAAATACAAAAGACTGTTAGAATTGGAACTTTGCTAATTTCATTTTCCCTGCCAATAACCAGCACAAAATGATGGTTTGAATAAATATGTATGAGAAGAAAAAGCAAAAAAAAAAAAAAAAAAAAAAAAAAACTACTTGTGATTATTAGCTGATTAATTTTTAAAGTGCCATTAAGATTTAGCTAAATCTTCATTAACTGCTGAAGAAATTATGCTGATGTCAGCTTACTCAGATAAGTATTATAATAAGAAAGATACAATGCTCTAAAAATATTCAGTAAAGTAATTTTCCTGTATTTTTCTATCAATATGAATACAAAAACACATTCACAAAGAAAAAGTTACTATCGGGATTCAAAACATAAAAAGTAATTTTGCCTAACAAAACATTTTAAACATTCCAGGTAAAAACAGCACTTTGAAGAAGTAGAAAAAACAACATTGATTCAGTACATGCACAAACACATTACAAAAAACTGTTCTGATGATTAATTCAGTTAAATAGTATTATTTTTATTACAGGAAGAAGCAAAGTAGTACTATCTGTGCAAGGAAAGATAATATTCTCATACATGTCAATAAACTGGTCTTTTCTACCAATTGAATTGATGTTGAATGATATTTGAAAAAAAAGTTGAGTTAATAAATAATTATCAAGCAAATATTTTCTATTTCCTTACCTTTAGTACTATGTTTACGCTCATTTTGTAGAACAGTCAGATAATGTGTAGTCACTCTGGAAGACATGCTAGATACATACTGATACACATAAATATGAAAAAATAATACTTATGATATACTTCCTTTCATAAAATTTTAATTATTTCAATCTCAATCCTTGTTTTCTTATGAATAACTAATTTCCACTGATCCTGTTCTGAAAAGTATGTGAATAAACTATAAAATCTTTATAAATGCGATCATTTGTATTAAAGAGTTATTCATTAAGTCAGATAACTATTCAAATTAAAAGATACTTTTATTAAAAAAAGAAACTCGGTAGATCATTTTTTGGCAGTATTTTCAATGTTACTCTTCAAGACTGGGACAATATTTGACTGACAGTTAATTCTGTAATATTTATTGAAATAAATAAATATATATGAGAGAGAGATATTAAATACGCATTTTTTTAAATCAAATATTTATTATTTACAGATATGTTTCTCAAACTTACTTTCCTTAAATTACTATTGTATTTCATAAAAGTTTTATTTTCTTTCACTAAATAATGTAGAACTTAGGGAAATTATGTGCACATATTGTCTATATAAACTCAACAAATTTGTGTTCTCTTATATACAAAGTTTTAAGATAGAAGGATATATCTTTTGTACTACTCCATATGTTCATGCAACTTTGGCAAAAGAATGTAAACTTACATGTTAAGTCTTCCACCTTGCATTTCCCTCATGGCCTGCAGACGGCACTTCACCAATTCTGTTGGACAGAGAGTGAAAGAACAGAAAAAAGCAGCACCACTGCCTGCAAGAGCATTTTGAACTGAATTTAAATCTTCTACTTTTCTATTGCCTGTGAGGAAAACAATTGTTTTCTGGCAAAGGCCATAAAAGAGAAAGAGAACAGCATTTTCAGAGATATTAGCTGCCAGAGAAGGCACTGTCCCAGCATACAGACCTCGGGCAATTCCATCTTTTCTTAATGTTTCAGAGAAACATTGATAGCCATTTCTGTAGAGGTCTGGGAATGTTTGCATCTTTACTTTGACCGTGTCTAGAGGTTGACCAATATAAACATTGGCAATTCCACCTAAAAGAAAAAAGAATTACTAAACTTTATTTGAGTATATGATAATAGGAAAGAACAGCAGAATAAATGTGAGAAATAAACAGATCATTAAAAAGATAGAATAAGGAAATGCAGATATTAAAAATAACCCCCTAAATGTTCTGACTACTAGCAAAACAAACAAAATTTTATCCAAGTTTTATATCTTTGTTTGATATACCATGCCACCTCCATAAGTAAAGTCCAGAACTTAACAGCGAGTGGAAGACAGCATTATTGAGTAATAAAAATCCTAATTTCTTACACATTAAAATTTATCTAAGCTATATATATATATATATATATATATATATATATATATATATAACATGGAAACAACATGTATGCATAAACAAGAGAAAAGCATACAATTTCATCTAGTCACCTAATTTTCTCTGAACATCATCATTAGCTTTGGATCCCTCTTACAAAATAGACTTGCAGCTTGCCATATTTATCTGAACATTAAGTAAAAAAAATATCATCAAATATTTAAGTTCATAATGATTGAAAGAGACACTAATTAATTAGCTTTAAGAGAGTCTATAGAAAAAACTTGGATGTGCGTTGTGGTGCAGTGGATATCGATGTGGAACAACAAATCAGAGAGCTGAGTTCGATCTCCAGTTGAATTCCTTACGCACAAATACCTTGGGAAAGGTATTAATCCATCTCTTCCCACCAGTTATGGGTTAAATAATAGGACAGATTGGGTTTTATAGCCTTGGCTGGCAACCAGTCTACTGCAGAAAGCAATGGCAACCTACTGCAGGATAATCTTCTGCCCAGTCAGAAAAAAAAAAAAAGCGTGTAAAACACATGTGGCACTTAACTGACAGAAAAAAACTTAGATAACAATTACAGCTTCACATCCACAAACGATTTCTTCCATATCTTAAAAGTAACACATCCCACAGGTAGGACCCTAGCTTTTCTCAATGTTGAAAATCTTTTTTACTAATGTCCCAGTTGAAGAAATAATCGACATAATTAGTAACTCCTTTTTTTTTTCAATTGGAGTAGATAGACTAAACTATCGCCCGGTTCACACTCCACCCACGTCTATTGAACAGGTGAAGAGGCTCATCCCTTGTTTCCTGTTTAGGATGTGGTTTCCGGTTTTCTAATCTTCTCACTCTTATGTAGCCCCCTGCACATCAGTGGCGTTACCGCCTTGCTTGGGGGTGATATGATTAAAAAAAAAAAACATTTCATAAAGAATGAAGATAATATCTTACCGGCAGTGCCAGCAATGAAGTCAATTAAACCATCAATAAACACTGGCCTTTTGAATTCAATTTTTTGTACCTCGGTCATTTTTGATATCTGCAAAGAAAAAAAAACCTCAAATGTACAGTTGCCACATAATAAATTAGGTTAACGTGCTCATCTTGTGCAGACATACTACAATACAAGACAAGAGATTAAATCTAGCGCAGCAGATGAAACTGGAGGAAAGATCATCTATTAAGGAGAGAGGGAGGGAATCTATTTTTCAATTCTTATTACCCTACAATTAAGTAGGGTTTCAAAAATAAGTCTATAGACTCATTAAATTGTTCCCGGCCACGGAAATCTTTAGTAAAAGGCGAAAGATTTATCCGCAATCCCTGACCGGAAACCAGAGTTGGCTACCTGAAACAAGCAAAATCACTGATATATAATGTTCAAACACACGCGCAGTGTAATGGTAACAGTTTTAGTTTTTATCACTGTTATAAATTCCTTGTTTATTATCTCGAATTAAAACTTATTTAATTAAATCATCGTATATATTAGAATAATACTTGTAAAACTATTATTATAAGACAATGTCAAATATTCCCCAAAACATGAAGTTTGATGCCTACTTGCCGAGAAATTTAAAGATGACCTTCACCTTAATCTTACTTCCTGCAGAATTGTTAAGTAGCGAAACATCATTGTGTTAGAAGAAGAGTTTATGAGTATTCTAAAAATAAACAAGGAATTTTTTTACTTCGATAAATTATATTATTCTATTTTTTTTTTTATCTAAAAGGATTATTCATTTATCTAAAATTTGTTATAAAACAAAAATTTCTCTGTAAGCGAAACAACCGGAACCCAAAACAAAAAAAAAAAAATAAATAAAATGACGTTACGCTTTAAAGCAGAAGTGTTATATTTTTTTAAACGGTAGCAACTTTGCTAATAAATGTGTGTCAGTCAAACTTACTTGGCGATGTTGGTGTGTAATTTTTTACTTTTTAACTGCATTTTTTCTCTTTTTCAGAACTTTAATTTATTTCACGTTACTTTTTTTTCATTTTTTTACTGACGTAAGAAAAAAAAAAAGACTTTCTCTACAACAATTTCGAACGTGTTAGAAATAATTAAAAAATTTTAAAAAATATTTAAAAAATGCTTTGTTCTATACTCTTAATGGTAATATAAACTTTTTGCCGATAGAACTTTGTTTTTATTTAGTTTGGGACCTTTTCCCTTCCTACTATGGTGTTTTTTCAGCGATTTTGTGGAGGTACCCAGAAGCTGAAGCAGTTAGCAACAAGTAAAAAAAAAAAAAAAAAAACAGTCTCACTAATTCTGTTTGCGTTTTTCATGGTAAAAAATAAAAAGAGACCCCGGGTGAGGGGGGGGGGGTAGACAGGAAAATTTTCACTTTAAAAATGCATAAAAATAATAAGTAACATTTACAACAATATGATCATTTTAAAAAGGAATTCTTTTTTGTTTCAAATAAATGAAAATTTTATTTTAATAAAATATAAAATTACATCGTCACTCAATGTCAAGAAAAGTTTGTAAGTACAGCTGTGACTAGCACATTGCTTCCTCACATGGACAAA
Source organism: Ascarosepion bandense (assembly GCA_037127315.1). NCBI lineage: Eukaryota > Metazoa > Mollusca > Cephalopoda > Sepiida > Sepiidae > Ascarosepion > Ascarosepion bandense. The sequence goes on along the minus strand of JBBBDQ010000212.1, from coordinate 2,178,074 downwards.
ATGACACACACACACACACACACAAAAAAGAACCGGTAGGGTGTGGGGGAAATTGCCCAATCCCTGTAAGTTTGTACCACAAAAGGTGTTTTTTTTTTGTTTTTTGTTTTTTTAATCATTTCACCCCAAGTAAGGTCGGAACCGCCACTGATGTGCAGGGGGTTACATAAGAGATTTAAAGTTTTAGGCTGGAAAAGAGTGAAGACAAAGACGAACCAGCTACAGGAGAAGAAAGAGAAAGGGCAAGAGAAGGATATGAACACAAGAGTGAAGACAGTTACAAAAAGCTAGAGAGAAAGGAAAAGAACAAGATACACGGGGTGATGTGGAAAGGGTTAGGGTTAAATGGATAACAGATGGAAATTGACTTTGCATTTGTTTGCAAAACAACCCATGATCTCCTTTCAGTTCAATTTTATTTTTGTGCCATGATTACCTAAAATAACAAAAAACTAATCTGTACACTTATAGAGAGAATTAATACAAATATAATATTTGTCTCTTTGACTGATTGGTGTTATCTTCAACATCTCGATTCTAACTAGATTTTCGTAGATGGATATGAAGATGATGAGAAAGTAGAAAATTTTATTTTATTAACTATGCGTTTAACGGTTAAACTTTAACCAGGTTCACTGTAGTGTATGGTCTCTTTGGCTTTTGTGTATATTTAAACAAATCATATACTTGTTTTTGATGTGCATGTTCATTTTAATTGATTTAAAAGAGATTTTTTTTTTATACAAGGAGCTAATTGTGCCAAGAAGTGGGATTGAATTCTTGATTAAAACTCATCAAACGTCACCTGAAACCACCCACACTTTTTAAGGTTTACAAAAATACATAAACAGAACTGGACATCCTGATGAGATACATTATTTCAAGAACAGACAATGCCCCACATAAGCTAGCTCTGCATATCCAGTAATTTTGTTTGTGCATTGAGCACTTTTTTGAATAACTCAAAAATTCAACTGTTGGTCTAATCAATACCTCGTTTACTGTTGTGTACGTACATATATATATATATTCATTTGTAAACGAGTTATTACATGACCCAGGTTTCTACTATGAGTGGTGTATTCAGGCGATTTTCAATAACTGATAACTTTTACCATTTTTTTTTTTAAAGAACACTCACATAACGGTGGTTTTTTTAATGCTCATGTGGCAGTGAATTTTTGAACGCACAATTTTTTAAATTACAAGAAATTATAATGTTTTCATTCATGGTTGTATGAACCTAATAGGTATTTTTTTAGTATGGTCACACTTAGTCATAATTTCTGTTCTTTCATTCAAACATTCATTTTTGTTTGGGAATAGCATAATCTCTAACTTTTCTTCCTGGCACAGTCTACATATTTTGCCATTATTGTAAGGCTTGGCTGTTTTTACTAGACTCCATGTTATGTCTGGGTCTTTTCCATATTTTGATTCCAATTTCCACACATGGTTAGCCAATTTTGTACAGTTTTTTAAGTTTTCTATTTTGAATGTAGACTTGTGATTGAACCACCTAGTCTTAAAGGTGTCTTTGGTTGATCCCAAATATATTTTATTTTGACCATTTAAATTATGTACTTTTGCATTGTAAATGACTTCTTTTGTATTGCAAAGTCCTTGAAGTGGACATTTATTTTTGTCCCTGCAGTTGCATTCTTTATTCGTGGTCTTGTTTTGTACAATGCTAGCGTTTTGTTTTTTTTATGAAACTATCTAAATTACAAGTATGACTATAACTTAGCTTGATTGTGTTTCTATTAAAAATTTTGTTTAGTTCTGATCCTTTTGGAAAGTTTTGTTTTCTATTATCGTTTTTTGTTTGTCTGTTTGGTTGAGAATTATATTAAAAAATGTTTTTATGGCCAGATTTTCTTAGTGCATTTTCATAAAGTCCGACAGTATAACTGTATTGAACACTTTTAATACAAATGTGCACTGTTCTAATTTTATTATGACCAAGAACTAAGTAATTAAACAATCAATATATATATAATCCCTGATTTAAAATCCTCGATATAGATAAAACAAATACACAATTGAACAGACAATCTCTAAGTCTGGACATGAATTTGATTTATGATTCCCACTTATCCTCAGAGACCCTAAGGCATTTTTCTCATACACAGTTTTGTCTTTCTTTCATTTTAAACTAAGTAAGCCAAAGAGAGCAGATACTTCTTTGGTGAAATGTGTCATTAATAAAATTTTCCATTGTGTTTCATCATCTTACTTTTGTTTTGGATATTATTATACATCCTATAAACATACACACAATAAATCAATAAATATTCAGTGCACTTATCTTATTTGGTCAATTCAAAGTTTCATGTAATACTGTTCATCAGAGTCAAATAGTCTGATAAATCTATTTGATTAACACCAGATATCATTTAAGTAGTGTACAAAAGACTCTGTGAATGTAAATAATCATTTTTTTGCAAATGTTTTTTTTTCATGTTACTGTAAATTGGATATCAGCTTGGAACGAGAAACCGGGGAGCCGAGTTCGAATTCCAGTTGAATCCATTGTATTCACTTACGCGCAAATACCCTTGGGAAAGATATTAATTCGTCTCTTCCTTCCAGTTATGGGTTAAATAGCAGGACAGATTGGGTTCTATAGCCTTGGTCGGCAGCCAGTCTACCGCAGAAAGCAATGGCAACCTACTGCGGGATAATCTTCTGCCCAGTCAGTCAGGTCTCGAAAGAGACATGATCGCCCAAGCGTGTATCACGTATGGCACTAACTGACTGACTGTAAATTAGTCATTCTAGATAACATACATACAAACATATTTTCAGAAGGTTATCTCTTCAATGTTAAATTGAGCAACCATTTTTTTATTAAATGGGGTATGACAGTTAATAGGGCTCTCATATGTTTTGCAATTAATGCAAACAAACTTTCTAATTTGTCAGTATATGTTATAATTCTGTAACTAAGTAATTAATAGTCTCGGTAAGAAACTATCACTCATCATATTGAGGAGAAAATGCTCTCAATTCGATTTTTATAATCTGCACCATTCTTTCTATAAATTCATTTGATTGGGGATGATATGGTTGGGTTTTATATGGGATACATCCAATTTTCCTTAACCAAAAACACGGACTTTTGTCATAAAATTCTAGGGCATTATCTGACACATATTTTCAGGACGCCATTTCTAGTATATATTTGCTTTATTGGACTAGTTTTCTATATTGTGAACATGAACCACTCCAGGCCAGCCAGAGAAAGAGGTTAACCAAAATAAAACACAATCCCACACCATTAATGTGTGTGTGTGTGTGTGTGTGTGTGTGTGTGTGGTACGTGAGACTAAGGTATCTTGTTCAATCATTTTACATAGTTTCACAACTATCAGGGGTCAATAAGTCAATTGAAAGCCTGCAAGATTCAAAATATGAGGGGTTACAATTTTCTTTCAATTTAATACTTGCTTTATATAATCTTTTAACAATCCATTTTGGGAATTATCTGAATTCATAGCATAAATTAGACACATTCTATTACATCTGTCCTTATTAAGCCTTGGCTATTATTACAGTCCTCAACTATAATAGTAACAATTTTGATCCTGGTGTTCATTTCAAATGTTCCTTCAAAGTATCCTAATATCTTTATGCATGACCCCTCAAACTGTCTTAATTATAAATGACTCCACCCACGTCTATTGAACAGGTGTAGAGGCTCATCCCTTGTTCCCTGTTTAGGATGTGGTTTCCAGCCTTCTCTTTTCTAATCTTTCACTCTTAGTAGCCCCCTGCACATCAGTGACATTACCGCCTTGGGGTGATATAATTATAAAAAAAAAATAAAAAAATAGTTTCAGTTTACTCATTTGTTCCCAAAAGTTCTTTGAAATAAGCATTTCATTGTTGCCAGTATCAATTTGCATTTTTAAATTTACTGCATTCAATTTAATTTCCATGAAAGTATTTTTTCTTATTCTTCTGTATTAAAAAAATGTCAGTTTCACTTTTTATATTGTTTTCCATTTTTTTGACACTCCTTATATTTTTCTTTAATTTACACATTGACTTTTACAATTTTTATATACTGAACACTTTTCTCCATTTGGTTCGTGCTCATGATTACAATATTTGCATTTTAGCATTGTTTTCTTGTCCATGATTTTGGGTTGAATCTTTTCTTATTGAATTTTTCAGTCAACTCTTTCTATTGTATAAATTTGATACATGCCTTTAATAAAATTAGATTTAATTGTAACCATCCTAAAATTTTAAATCTATGCAAATTATTGTACATACCTTCTATCATTCTTAGTTGAATTAATTCCTCTTCAACAGACATTTCTTCTTGTACTAAATGTTAAAATTCACAATATATGTTGGCATTTCATAACTGGTGAAGAAATTTCATAGTGGATTCCTTGCATTGTTGTTTTAATGACAAGAACTCGGTTCATTTGGCAATGATCAACATTTTCCTCAGTCAAATCTTTTTGATTTGGCTAAATGTCAATTCTTCCATTTCTGTTGGTTAAGTCATGAACAAAAACTTCATAACTGGATATTGCCAAAAATAAATCAGTGATTTAATTTTCACCTCCATTTATTTTGGTGTCCCATAGTGTCTTTGTTCTAGAAAGTTTCAACAAAGTCAAAGACTTCTACATGCAACAAAGGACTGCCAGGGATTGCTATAACCTTACATAGTGAGCTTATATATATATATATATATATATAAACATAACATATCTACTCATACACAGTAGAATAAAATCAGAAAAAGTAAAAATGGAAGTGTTAAAGGGTTATAAAGTGAGCACAAAATCAAATGAAAATAGTACCCCTCTTTTTTACATCTTGTCAATTATCTATTCATCTTCTAACTTTGGTAGTTGCTAACTTAAAGAAAATGGTAGAGGAGGGGATTTGGGGGCATGTTCTTCCAGGTGGCAATAAATAGGCCTCTCCCACTGTAGTTTTATGAAAAGCAAAGATTTATGAATATATGGTGATTTTAAAATAGGTGTAAATATGCTTGGATTATTTTCCTATTCCTAATATCAAAACAATATTCACAAATTATCAGACATGTAATGATTTTGCAAATTGGATTATTAAGATGGATGAGAATGCCTGTTGGGGTGAAAATGGCAAGTGCTATAGAAATAGAGAGCAATAGAAAATGTGTTAATGGACAAAATCAGTAATATGATTATGATTATGATATACATATGATATACATTATGATTATGATATACATATGATTATGTATTGTCAAGAATCAAAAAAAAGAAAAAGAAAAAAAAAATTGAAAATCCTGGATGAAGAAATATTACATTGTGTTGAAACTGATATATTATATCTACAAAGCTTAGTATTAAAAAACTGTACAGGATCCAATATTGAGCAAGATTGCTGAAAGAATAAGAAGAAACAGGTGGAGTATATGTTCCAAAATTAGAAGTCCCTATAAAATAAAGTATAACTATTTTTGGTACTGAGAAAGGAAAGGAAGAAGAGAAGGAAGAGAGGTAATAAGTGAATTTTTCTTTCTACTTTGGCCACTAGAGTTAGGCAAGTGCCATGTTTAGACCACACAAGAGAGATAAATAACATTTTTTTTATGACTCTAGAATGCTGTCAAAGATTTTATTGCAAAAGACGCAAATCTGTTTTCACTAAAAATGAGTTTCCTCGTGATTGCAAAACTTTAACAACTATTGATAGAAGCATATGATTTTCTTTTTGACCAAAGCTAAATAATTTCTTATAACAATTGAAATAATAAAAACAGAGATGCAAAACGACAACGCACACTGAAAGCAGAAAAGTAAAAAGAACAGTAATTAAAATTTGACCATTGGGCTGAAACATCCCCCTTGGGTGGTGGTGAGAGGCACCGACATAAAAGAGAAAGAGATGGGGTTGATCAGATGACCAATGAAACTGCACCTCGGTAGATTTCAGGGAAGTCAGAGGAACATTTCATGCCCCTATAGCAATAGTGGGAAGCACTCACACAGGAAAGAGGAGGACGAGGTTGATCAGGTGACCAAAAGGAAGATTCCTCATTAGTCATTTGAAAATGCTAAATGTACACAAAGTGTATCACAACTACCTCGAGAATCAATATAAGCAGATTATTCAGTTGAGAGAAAACAGTAGAGTTGAGTACCGTAGAATGGACTGATATGAAGGGCGTTAACACGAGAAATGTGTTGTCACATGACTACCTGCCTTCTGATTTCTGCCTAGTGCCAGACCAACCAACTTAGATAGTGTTACATCTTGTAGAAGATGTGATTTGGAATTATAGTTGTCTGCATGCAAGAGTGATGAACTCTAACCAAATGCTGTACTGAACAGAACATATGTATATAAACTTCTTGTTAATTTTACAAAGATTTTTTTTTATTGTGGCTCCCAGCTCTGGATCATCAATGTGGTGAATTCTCGATGACTTTCAACCCAGACCAGCTTTGTGATCGATCAAGTATTACATGGGTAGATCCAGGTTTGGAATGAAGTGATTGACTATTGACTGGCCACGAGATTTTGGGCATCGATGTGAAGGACTGGTGGTATATGGGTTCATATAAGGAAATAAAGCATAAATTAACAATGGAAAATAGTGTTATATGCAACATAGACATGATAGTACCCCCCAGAAACAGTAAGGAAAGATATTTTAAAAAGTGTACATGATGATATGCATTGTGGGACAACTACTCAGAGGAGGGTAAAATTGGAGGCATAATGGCTGGTGTGTTATCTATAATGTAAGGGTTGGCAAGTTAGTTTATCAGACTATTGTAATAATTTTGCTCCATTATGATCTTCTGTCAAACTAAACTAAGCTTAGTAAATATGAAAGGCCTATTTTGGTAGTTGCATATTTCCTAGCACTAGTGGTCAGTGTTTAAGCTAAGATAAATCTGGTATTTCAAATGTTGATTTTTTAAAATTAAGCCAACTCTCACTATTGGAAGATTAGCATAACATATTCATTCATCATTCATTCCATTTAGCTATTTGATAGTGACAGTGCTTAATGGTAGTGTGGGATGCATCTAAGATGAATGAGAATAAACAGTATCATTAAGGGATCTAGCACCATGTCCAGTATCAGAGGCAAAAGACCCTGGTGAGATAAAGGAAACCTTCAATGTCGCTTCAGTGCTGATAGAAAGAACTGATTGCATTGAAAATGAAGATATCAATCATAATGAACAGTTGTCATCTGAGTCAGCTGAACTTGATGAACTTGCCTCTTCACTAACAAGGGCTGACCATCCAGTAAAGATCTTCCAGATTGGTAAAACCTCCCTAGTGTTTGGAGTTGTAACCAAATAATAGAAGAGGAAAATGTAGTAATAATGATTTATAGCCCTTGAGAAACTTCCTGGTGAATGAAGGCTATCAGCCCTTAAGGAACTCTCCTGAACTATGACACACCCCCTGTGCAACACAAGGAAACAAATGTGGACTTTTTAAGTCGTTAACAGTAGCCTGTAAAAATAGTTTATTAAAGCTTCTTAATTTATAATAATTGTTGGTTATTTTCATTACATGGTTAACTTGGATTTACATCGTGAATTGTTAGGCAATATAATAACATTTGTAAAAGTATCTTAGCTTGATGAGATACCTGAAATTTTAAAAGATTATCTTTATATGAGGTTGTATCATAGAAAATAGACAGACATTTTTCCTGATTCAGAAACCAGAGATAAGTAATATTATACAGTTAATAACTGTTATATCAGTATCACTTGCTTTAATTCATGAACACTAGCAACATTTTCTGATTTTTACTGTCCAACATACAGATAAAGTATTGACACTTTTACCAGAAATACTTTAGATTTTTAGTGCAAAAAAAAAAAGAACTAAACTCAAGTCACTGTACATTACAAGTGATAAGAAAAGCCAAAATGTTTTCACATATAATAATTTGAAGTCAGAAAGCTTTTATGTTAATAAATCTTACTCGTAGTACATAACACATATACATACATATAATATTTATACGAACAGATTATTTCTATACTATAAATCGAAAATATAACGAGCTGCTGTTTTTTTTGACCAATAATTGACCAAGTAATTTTTGACTTGTTATTTCCCTTGAATTTTGAGAACAAAGTTACTTCCCTTTTCTTATGTTATTTCACAGAGCGATTTAAATTCACTGCCATTGCGAATTCGTTTATCAAATGTCAAATGAGCTTGCTGTTCTAGCCTTTTTACGAGACACTTAGAACAGGTTTAGTATAAATTTTCATTAAAAAATAATTAAAACTATTAGAAACAAGGTATTTAAGGAATGCAATAGAGCAATGGCTAGCAATCTAATTTCGTAAAAAAAAAAAATCATTGTTTTTAAAAAAAATGTTTATAAAATTTTTTGTGAGTCTCGATAAAAAAAAATATAAAGAATTCACATTAAAATAAATTGATTAAAATAAATTAAAATTTTCGTTTCTTAAAAAATAATTATCTCTTTATTTCAATTTATCTTTGTATAATACATCTCTCTCAAAAACTCAAAGGCAACAGTAAAAAAAAAAAATAAAATAAAAAGAGGAAGAAGAAAGAGAAGAGACCACCAGACAAACCAACCATGTGTGACGCGTGAAGTTAATTGGTCTTCTTGAGGGGTGACCGGTGCTGCAGGATTAATTTGAGATGATTTCTCTGTTGGATTTCACCTGGCACAAGGCCATTTCCAAAAGGGACTTTCTACAGTGTAGAATCTTACACCAACCAAATCCTTACAACCCACTATTATTTTTATAGGCATTGTTGAAAGTCCATGATTAAACAAGCAAAGAGAAAGTGAAATGAAGTTGACAAAACATTAATTTGCAACAATACAGTGTATAAACAAATATTTAACAAGAATACATAATATACATTAGGTGTTGAATAATGTGAAATTGGTTGTTTGAAATTGTCTCCCATTGTCTGTGTGGGAATTAGTTACGGATTTTAACGTTGAACGTTCATTATTGTTGAAAGAATTCACACAGTGTTAAGAAAAATTATCTTTAAATGTTGCTGAGAAGAATTGTTCAGATAATGAAAGTTCATGAATAATGTTCAATTCATGGTGTTGTGCAAAAGATAGAATTTGGATATCAGAGTAAGTTGGGCTTTTAGTTTTGTAGAGTTTTGACATGATGTGTACCTAGGGAATGTTCAGTGCCGTGCTTAGGAACCCCCCCCCCCCCCCCAATGCGTTTTGCGGCCCCTGCCCACAAAATTCAACTTGAGCCCTTCTTCAATATACTGGAACCCACAATAAATGATACTTTAAACAAAATAACAACAAACATACTCTCGGAACGCAGATATTCGGTGATAACTTAAAAAAAAAAAAAAAAAAAAAAAGAAATCGCAGAATTGGGGTTTTGAAGCTAACGGTTTCACAACTTTTAGCTACTTTTTGGTATTTTCTAGCTATTTTTATAGCCATTTCAGTGCGTTTTGGCTCTCAGTCTTCTACAAGTTTTTCCAAAGAATTTTCAAACAATTTAAACCTAAATTTCAAAACTATTTTGCTACAGAAAATTTGATATACTCTCCAAAATTAGACTTCAGGGGTTTTTTAAAAATGGAGAGGGGTTTTTGTCAGAAAGTGTTGGTATAGTGGGGAAAGAAAAAAAACGAATTAAATCAAAACAACATTTTAAGTAACCAAGTCATTTTGTTGAAATGTCACGATGTAGGAGAATGTCATTAAGTGCTAAAAGGCCCCTACACTCCGACTAAGATGCGATAATAATACAAACTTGATAACTTATAAAGAAAATACGTGAAGTTTTTAATAAAATTTTATCTCATACTTTTACAGCGGAAATAAATTCTGATTTACCTGGTTAAAACATTTTACTTCAAAAATAATTAACGCACTGTAACCTTCTGTAACAGGTTCGTTGAAATGTGATTATTTCACAAACATTAACAATAAGAAACAAAAACAAATGTCACTATCTAAATGTATCAGCAATGGAAAAGCAGAAAAAAGAAAGAAAGAAAAAAAAAAAACAGAAATGAAAACTATTCAAAACATATTTGTCGATTTGTGGTGATACCAGCAAAAACGATGGACCGAATGTTTGCGCTTTCACAACCAAAAAGCAAATGACCAAAAGTCGTCCATGCGCCGCCGGCTCCGCGCAGATATTCCGGTTGAAAACTAAAAATTAATTAAATATTAAATTTCCAGTTCATGAGCCTACGTGAATTTTATTTATCAGCCAATGGGAAGCCCAGAACCAAATACAAGTGTGAAATCCCAAATGAGCTGCTGTAATCCAAAAAGAAGATATAAAAAGCGGATACAGAAAGCATCGCCAGACAGACAGAAAGGCCAGACCGACTTGAGGAGAAGAGAGTAATTAGTAGCTCCTTTGACTGAAAGTCAAGTGGCTTACTACGCTCGCCTCCCTTACCTCTTTCCTTCTTCCCTGCCTCAAAACTACTTACTGACCTAAGGAGCGAATACATCAAAGACATTCCTTACTCATAGCGCTCCCCACATTCCTAAGCATTAATTCTCTTTCAGCATTTCATTGCCATAAACAAATTTTAACGTCCGATGTATCATATTCAAGAATCATTTTAATTAAAAAAAACCCAAATCTGCCGAGTGCATTTAAATTTTGCGGAAAGTTCAAAAAGAACATTCCTCCCGGCCAACGCACACACAATTTAAGTATTGAATTCTCCTTGTCAGCCTTGTATTGCCACTATAAAGTGGTTTACCCCGACGTGATATTAGTGCAGGTGTGTGAGAGAAGTAGATGAGATTGAGGAACGCGACCCTGCGATAGCATGGCGCTATCGCAGGCAGCTGAAATTGCCAACTGCCTTGCTTGGTACTCGAAACTGGAACTGCTGCTGTGTAGCACGTGTATCTCTGCTTTTTATACATCCCGGGGAAAACAAGATTATCACGTGATTGTTGCGTGTGTGTATATACAATGAGTGAGTGCAGCTGTGGATGAACTGTATGGAAATACATGTGATTCCACAATCCGTTTAAGACATTTTTCCACTTTTTTTGAGCCGAGAAAGGATAGCAGATTGAGGCGTATCTATTTCTAAGATGAAAACTACTACAAATAGGCCTGACTAAACTGTCACTTAGCATTTACCAAACCAAAACGGATTTTCTCCTGACATCTGTGAAGAAGAAAAAAACTTATAAACTTATTTTGCGACACTTGTTGAGCTTACACATTTAATTCGCAAGCAAACATACATTATTCAATGTGTAACACCACACAAATTTTATTTTAATAACTTGCTTTATTTTGATTGGTCGAATAATCACTAATGATTTTCTATAAGACAATTTTAAAATCGCAGTTAAGAATATTCCCGAACATCTTTCAATAATTCAGTACACAGTAGCTGATTGGTTCATTTATGACCAATCACAGATTTTTGTATAAGATAAGTAAGTTAGATTTTTACTGCCAAGTCGTCTGGAGCTTACCTAGCACTTATATAAATGACTGGAATATCCATTCCAGAAGTTGGATTTTAGCTGCCAAACGCCTCCATGTCACTGCATTACTAAATCCTACTCACATCATGAAACGCACACACTTACATATACCTACACTAGTAGTTAGCTATTCTGAACACTCTGAAGTTTACCGAGTTGAATCTTCTTCAACCTTATATCCTTTTGAACAGTAACGACCAATCCAATGAACATTACAATTCATTACTACCATGCAAACAAACTTTATTTCATCCAAGACAAACTTTCAACAAGTTATATTCTTACTGAGAAACATTTGACTTCAATCTATGGAGAGAAACTTTTGTTTCCTTAGCTTTGTCAAATGTATTGCATGCTTTTTTCAACCAATATTGTATATTGTTAATTCATGCTTTAATTGTTGGTTAAATTTTAGTTACTGTTGTCAATTCCTGTCTTTTGCATCTGAATTATTTGTATGTCTCGTCGAATCTCAAATATAAATATTTGTGGTAGAATTCAGAGATATTCTGAAGGCCCAATTAGCAATAAATAGTTAATTATTGACCTTGTGCCTGACGTGATTTTTTCCAGCTACAAGATTTAACACCAGCCTGATTGACAATATTGAAGAAGTTCGCCACATAAAAGAGTCATTCCAATCTAATTTCTAAATAAAATAAATATTTATTGTTTATACTCCAAGCAGGTCCAAGAGTGTTCGTTTTCATCCCAAACAATAAATAAACACCAATAATCTTTGGCACTCTTCATAAATTTGATCTTAACTGGATACTCCACAGTCCACATTAGCCTTTCACCAGACAAAGCAAAACCGATATTGGAATTATTATTAATATTATATGCCTCTCTATTTAGACTATTATACTTGTATTAGTTGTCATGCTCATGTTTTGGCCACTGTATTCTTTGATCTGCGGATGTGCATTGTGGTGCAGTGGATATCGGCTCAGAACGAGAGATCGGGGAGCCGAGTTCAAATTCCAGTGGAATTCATTGAATCCACTTACACGCAAATACCCTTGGGAAAGGTATTAATCCGTTTCATCCTTCCAGTTATGGGTTAAATAACAGGACAGATTGGGTTCTATAACCTTGGCTGGCAACCAGTCTACCACAGAAAGCAATGGCAACCTACTGCGGGATAATCTTCTGCCCAGTCAGTCATGTTTCTTTCGAGACATGATCGCCCAAGTGTGTTTCACGTATGGCACTTAACTGACTGACTGACTCTTTGATCTTCTTGAAGTGTCTATCATATTCAGGGACCTTTTCAGAATTTTGAACCAAGAATTTTATTTAATCAGCATCGTCAGATTATTCTCGTTTTGCTTTCCATGCTTATGTAATATCATGTATCAGTTATCTTTAGTCAATTTTCCTTTGACTGTTTCTTTCTCTAAACTCAAGTATATGACTTTTGATAAGAAATCACATACTCCAGACACAGAGATTGAACTAACAACTGCCAGAAAACCAAACATACTTTAATTAATACTATAATCCATTAGGATTACATAACTGCATTGCCCCTTCAATAGTCCTGTAGAGTAACTTCAAGGCCTTAAATTACTTGAGTCACTTTTCTTTCTTAATTTGAGGCTCCTAGATGGTATTCCTTTGTATGACAGGTCTACTAAGGAGTTTGCTAGAACCTAACATGTGTACTAATTTTTTCAATTAAATTTATCCTCTATTGTTGTTCTTTTTCTATTGAGTTTATTCCACAGGGGTTCAGGGTACAAAATCTGAAAGGTAAGTGCAACAACTAAGAGCATACTGGTTCAACTTGGAAGGTGTATCATAATTGGGTTAAACTTGGTTAATATTTATTTCAAATTTATTTGAATCACTTGAATGCAAACATGCAATCTTACACACACAGACTTACAAAGCAAGAAAGAAAACATTAAATCAGGCAAAGATAAAAATAGAATTGTTATTAAAAAATCAAACAGTTTAAATAACATGGTGGTCAAATTAAGTTACTAACACAGCACTCAATAAGTTCCGGGCCTAACATATAGATGGCACTACTAATAAAAAATTCATATGATTTTTATGAAATACTAACCTTCAATTGGCATGTGACAAAATTTGGGCCCAATCGGATTATTAGTTTACAAATTACAGTTATTTAGGTGAAGCTATTGTTGCAAATTTTCAAAACAATGGAAAAATCTAAATTTTGTCTGTTGATAAAGCATTGCTTTCTGATGAGAAAAATACTGTTCAAGCAAAGCAATGGCTTGATAAGTGTTATTTGGACTCTACTTTGTTGGAAACAATGGTCAAGAGGTTGGTATGCTAACTTTAAATGCAGTTGTACAGACACAAATGATGCTGAATGCTCAGGTCACCCAAAATTGTCAGTTGTCTCAGAAAACACCCCAAAAATCCACAAACTCGTTTTGGCCAATTGTAAATTGAAGTTGCGTAAGATAGCAGAGAAGATGAACATATGTCAATGAGAAAGCTGTGTTCAAAGTGGGTGCTGCGTTTGCTTAGTCGATCAAAAACAACAATTCAGAGCATTGTTTGCAATTTTTTCAATGCAACAAGAAAGAGTTTTAGTGTAAATATGTGACAATGGATGAAACATGGATCCACTACTCCACCCCAGAATCAAATTGGCAGTCAGCTGAGTGGTGAAAGCCATTCAAAGCAGCCAAAGACGCAAACATCAACAGGCAAGGTTTTGGCCTCCATATTTTGGGATGCACAAAGTATTTTGTTCATCGATTACCTTGAGAAAAGAACAGCCATCAATAGCGAATATTATATAGCATTATCGATGCATTTAAAGGAAGAAATTGCCAAAAAAAAATGACCACAAATGAAGAAGAAAAAGTGATCTTTCACCAAGACAACATACTGTATCATAAATTGATCACAATGATGGCAAAACTACATGAACTGCACTTTGAATTGCTTCTGCATCTACTCTATTCTCCAGATCTGGCCCCCAGTGACTACTGGCTGTTTGCAGACCTCAAAAGAATGCTCCTGGGAAAGAGATTTGGCTTCAATGAAGAAGTGATATTGGAAACTGAGGCGTATTTTGAGGCCAAATACAAATTGTTCTACAAAAAAAGGCATTGAATTGTTAGAGAAGCATTGAAATCAGTGTATCACCCTAGAAGGAAGACTATATTGATGAATAAAGTTGAATTTTGCCTAAAAGTTGTTTTATTATTTAGGCCCGGGATTTATTGAGCGATGTGTTAAGATATGACTTCATAAACCTATAATGACATTATTCTAAATAGGATTTATACTTTTAATCTATCTTCTCCTTACTCAGTTTAAACTGATGCCATTTTTTCATGTATATAAAGTGTAAACTATAACAAAAAGCTATTATTATGGAAATTGAAAATTTCCATATTTTTATTTGAAATCAAAGAAACATGAACTTAAAATATGGTGACACTATATAGAAAAAGTAGGTATCAGTTTAAATTGATGCCAAGATTGATTTTTTTTTATGGCTTATCAACCTTTTAACTGATGTCACATGGACATCGATTAAAACAAACTAAAAATCTTTACATAGCATGCTAACAAAATAACTACATACCCTATTCAGCTTGCCTTCTTAAATTTACTTTTAAGCACAAGGAAAATAAATATACACCTGATGAAGTTCAAAAGGTACAATGGCCGAAATGCTGTGATAGCAATGACAAAAGTGAGGACAATTGCCTAAATTATTTAGGCAAATATTTAGGCTAAATATAAATAGTGTAAATGATGATAACTCTTCATCCCAGAATTCAGATAGAAAACAAGGAAAATATATACATTTCTGTTAGATATAAAATTGTTGAACATTTGGAATACTTGGTGGAAAAATGATAAGGCATTAATACTCCTTTCAAGTTATTAAGTTAGAAAAAAATGACAAATAAGGTACAAACAGTCAGGGAGTTAGTAAACAAAGAAAATTTACTGCATGTAACACATAAGAATTAATACTAACTAGCAGTATATTCCAGTGTTGCTCGGGTGCAATGAAAGCTTTAAAACTAATCCATGGTTCTGGAGCTCAGACTCAGCCTATAGAATATTTATGCGAAGTTTGGATAAAAATTGTGGATTTGTATAAAGGACATACAGACAGATAAACAGACACACACACAAACATCTTGCCTTTTATATATATATATATATATTATCGATTTTCTGCACTATTGTAAGAACTGCAACTTTGAAACTTCTGAATATCGTTTCTTATGTCTTTGTCTATGAGTGTATCAAATTTGATTAAAATCGGACCAATCCTTCTATAACCCGATTTTTTTGATTATCGATATTTATCAGGGGTACCTTGACACAAAACCTAGCTAAGAACACTCACAGACGCTTATAGTACAACTGTGTAAATTTTCAAGAAAATCGGTTCAGCCATTTTGGAGTCTATAGGTAACAGACACACACACACACACACACAGTTCCATTTATAAATAAGTTCAGATAGTAAAAATTTTCAAAAGTTCTGGTCTCTTTAGATATAGATCCAATAGAAAACTTATGACCCACCAATAAGAAAGGTGTATATGAAAATTAAAAACAGTATCCATGTAGAGATCATCTCTGGGAAGCAATGAAAAATTTTGAAAATTAAAAAAAGTTGAAACAGTAGAAAACATAAATAGATAAAAAGCTAATGTTAAGAAACCTATCCTAACATATAAATAATTTATTCAGATATATTGTGTAACCAAATATGTTTCTATAGCCTATAGCTTTCGGATTTATTTATAAATAAACTTTCTGCTGTACTTTGTTTGCATGATAAAACCTAATAAACATCAAACAAATTATTTTTTAGAAGTAAGAATAGCTATTATAGTTTATACATTGCTGAGCATAACTAAAATGTAGCACAAGGCTGAAAACATGGAGCACCCAATGAGGATATTTATTATAACATACAACTCATGATATATTGCTCATATAAATATAGCTTGAAATTTTTACCAAGATTGGGTAATTAACACAAATTTTTTGTATGAAAATATTGGCTTGCATAATAAAACTTAATATAGTATACTTCTAAATCTTATCTTTTAGTGGATTAACATAACATTACATTTTGCTTAATGTGTACTGCTGAGTACTGTGGCTCATCTAATAAAGATGTTGGTTCTTTAAGTAGTCATGTAATCTAAGCCATAAAATTAGCTTCAGTATGTGAGTGGCTATATGAAGCTTGCAATAGTCTATTTTTTAATCCAACCCCACTCACTTGCTAACAAAATCCACCAGGTCTGAATTTATAAATATTAAACTACATTGTAGTATTGAATGCATTCCTATCTGTGTAGCTATAAGTTAAAAACTGACTTCTCACTTAGAGGGCAATTTAAATGCTACTGTTTCATCTGTTCTGGTATTTGTGGAGAAAAATAGAATTGTTAGTATTATTTTCTGATTGTTTAAACTCCTGTTTTTTCTTATTTTCTTTTCAGACTTCTAGAAAATTTAAATGTTTTCATTAACCCAATTCTTTAATGACTAGAATAAATGCTTACCTAAAATACAATATCTGGTGAATATAGCAGATGAATGAATACTTTCCAACCAAATTCTTGTTTGATCACTGAAGTTAAGCAACATCAAGCTTGGTTATAACCTAGATAAGTGACCACTTTGGAATACCAGGTGCTGTAGATGTGGATGTGCAGGTGATGTAATAGGTAATGGCTGGCATTTGGACATTGGAGAGCCAAGTCTCAATTCCAGTTGTGTTCATCATATTCACTTATGAGCAAATACACTTGGGAATGGCATGACTCCACTTCTTCCCACAGGTATGGATTAATTAGTAAGACTTCTATTACTAAAAAATCTGGAAGGATTAATAAAAAATTCTTACAATCTAAATATATTTTCTGGCTTTAAATAACTTGAAAAAGGTTGATAAATCATAAAAAACAAATCAATCTAAAACTTAATAAAACGGTAATAATTTTTTCCTGGACATGTTATCCTGATAGAATATCACTCTTCTGTTAATTAATCTTGGATGCTTTTCATTAAGTGATGGCTTTAACTGTTTCAAGATCAATATTTTTTTTCAAATCAATCATTTCATTCAACCGAAGGAGTTCCTAGTAGAGGTTTCACTTCAAATCTATGTAGAGAGCATCACTTAGTTTGGATGAAAACTGGCCTTTGGTATGATGAGTAGTGGTTATTTAATTTGCACCATAATCTCTTGCAGACTATATTGAATAGTTTTCATCTTCTATGTGTTGTGTTGCTTCAAGATGTGGTCAATTTTTAATTTTTCTGTCTTTGTCATTAATTTACCTAATCCAACACATACAAAACTATGTTTGAGGTGTTGCTATTTTATATATATATATATATATAAGAACAAAACCATACTTAAGTCTCTCCCATATTGTTAGTTTGCTAGACTATTATTATCTGTATCAATTATGTTGTTGATAGTGTTTCATTTGTTTGGTTAGCTTTTCTAAAAGTGTAACAGATTAGAAGCTTGAGATATAAGATACCTCTGCTGATGGAGCAGAGGACTTTGGTAATAATTAACTAAAGCTCTTATGTTAAGACTTGAAATTACAAATTACGGTTGAATGGTGATAATAAGTATGAAAATACCTATTTTTTTTACACAAGATGAAGATTTTTTTGTTTTTATGAAACAACAACTGTTCCTAATGTCTGAACATGGTTGACTGCTAATAACTAAATACTTGATTAAACATGGTATTTATGTGAATACCATTAATAATTATGCACACACATGATACGAGATACCAATTTATAGTTTCATTTAATATCAGTGGATTTAAATGTTCACATTCATTGTTTTTAGTAAATTGTCAAAATATAGACATTAGATTAAAAGTGACAATTTTATTGACCAAAACATACAGAAGCAAATGGGAAACTTTAAGCTCAAGTACAAAAGTTAAATCGGAAATCAGAGAGCCTAGTTCGAACTCCAGTTGAATTCACTGCATTCACTTATGCGCAAATACCCTTGGGAAAGGTATTAATCCATCTATTCCTTCCAGTTATGGGTTAAATAACAGGATAGATTGGGTTTTATAGCCTTGGTCGTCAACCAGTCTACTGCAGAAAGCAATGGCAACCTACTGTGGGATAATCTTCTGCCCAGTCAGACATGTCTCTTTCGAGACATGATTGCCCAAAGCATGTATCACGTATGGCACTTAACTGACTGGCTGAATATAATAGTTAGAATCATGATTAAGGCTTCTTAAGTCGGTTTTCTATTGTTATGAAGTAATAAACTGATCCCCCACTAATTAATACGTAATAATATAATACATCGCTTCTCCCTCTAGCTATGAGTCAAATAACAGGACAGATTAGGTCCTATAGCCTTGGCTGGCAACCAGTCTACTGCAGAAAGCAATGGCAACCTACTGCGGGATAATCTTCTGCCCAGTCAGTCATGTCTCTTTCGAGACATGATCGCCCAAGCATGTATCATGTATGGCACTTAACTGACTGACAAAAGTTAAAGTGTCAGTTTCAACATTTACAAAAAGAAATGGAGAGTAAAGGGCAAGACTTTGAAGACAAACAAAAAAGAGCATTGAAAGATAAATTAACAAGTTCACCTTTAAACTAAAGGAATTCTTCTTAATTTGAAAAAAAAAAAAAAAAGTTAAAAGTCAGTCAACTAAAACACTCTTTAATCAAAGTTTGAAAGAAAATAAAGATATCAAGATATTTTAAAGTTTCCAAGTAATGAATTGCAGAATTGAAATGAAGCATAACAAATGTGGGTCTTCAACCACTCAAACTACTTCCAATCATTAAAATGTAACCTCCCCCCACCTCGTGCAGCAGTGGTGGTTCTGCTGTGCTTGGGGTGGAATGATTATATATATATATATATATATATATAAAACGTAGACTACTTGGTATTTTAGTCATGTAAATCCCGATAGAGACAAACTCAAAAGAACTCAATGTTAAACTTATTTATTTAATTTAACAGAGTAAAATAATTTAGAAAAATGTTTTAGATATTCGACATTTTCAAATATATGTAAAAAGGTAACCCATAATATTCATTTATTTAATAGCACTTGAAAGTAAATCTCAGAGTAGAAATTTGGAAGTGTGTAATGAAGTAGAAACAAGTAAAAAGAGTATTCTTATCAGAAAAAGCTGATTACAGAACGTTTGAAGAGTCTTTAAAAATTTGTCAAGTTCTTATTTTGCTTTTATAATACAAGAAAGTTCATTTATCTGTTTGGAATCTACAAAAATGTTGTTTCTTATTAACCTACTCATCATTGCCTATCCTCAGTTGTTACAATTGAAATTTTCTTTTATTGACAAATGTTAATTTATTTCTACAGAAAAGATAAATATTTATCTATGCCAGAACCGATTGGTGACAATCATTTAAGATAAACAAGGTCTGGAATTTTTCAAATATCACTGCACTAGCACTACATAAAACATTCAACCTTCAGTGCTAAGATAAAGTAGAACAACAGTGGGGATAACTGAACATTTTTGCAATTAATCACACTTTATTTTAAACATTGTGCACATCAGTATGAATCTGTTTCAAAGTTTCTTTAATGTGCCTACAATAATTTAGTCTACATATAAAATATTTAGCCAAAAAGAAGTGAATTATTAAGAACAAAACTTGAAGTGTGTAACAATATAAGTGATTGGATGTAATTGTATATTTTCAGTAAAGGTCAAACTAACATGTATACAAAATTGAGTTAGTTGCACATCTCTCCATGATATGAAGCCATATTGAATTCCCTTTGACCCTTATGTTAGTTGGTTGTATTGTTATCTGCAGAAGTTCTGCTGCTTTTGAAGTTATTTCTAAAAGAGTAACACACAATATTCATGGGGGGAAAATAATCAATGAAATATTTTATTCAGTTTTATTTCTCATAATATTTTATAGATTAATTAAGAAAAAAATAGCTCTGAAAAAACCTGTCGAAGGAATCACTATTTAAGAAATAATGTGTGGTTCTATTAATATTTCAATGTTTATTTACATCATCCAAAAAGCATAATGGTTGGAAATGAGTCTCTTTTCATTTATAGAACAACATATATAAAATAAATAAATACAGAATAAAGATTTGGGTGAGAGGTTTAAAATCTTAGGTAAAATTAAGTTAAACAGAATAATGCTGAAATGGAAGCTTGAACTGACCACAAGGCTGCTCTCTTCTTTCTCACCTGAGGTGCCATTAAAAAGTCCTCTTTTTATAAATTAAATACTATTTATTAGCTACAAGCAAGTTTTCTGTTCTAAAACTGATGGACAAAGTTACTATGGCAGGGTTAGATTCAGTTTAGAAAAAATTCAAAAATGTCAAAATGCTAGATAAAAATGAAGTGATTATTTCCAAGCCCATCTGAATCCAGGTAACTTTTACAAAGAGTAAGTCTTCACATAGGAGATTATTAAAGCTATAACTAGAAGTCCACCACATTATTGACGTAAAGATTATTAAGCAGTAATAGGGTAAAGTTAGGGAAAAAAAATTGTTGTTTGCTATTGCAGAACTACTAAAAATGAAAAACAACCCCGATGAGTAAAGAATTGAAAATGAGGGAAAAATAACAATAAAAAAGCCACTGACATAAATGCTGTTTACAGTTTGTACAAGAATTGTAAAGATAATTATCAGCTGGATAGACAGAGGTTAAGCAATCCCGTGTCCTTTTAAAATAAGTAAAAAAAAAAAAATAAAAGGTCAAAGCAATCCTACACTTCTTGTCAAAACCCAATGATGGGTAAAATATCATTATACGTGGGGCGGCAGGGGGTGGGGGTTGTTTGTCTTAAAATTTAATCTGTGACATTTACCATAATTTTTTTTCCAAAGAACAGTATATAGTATTTTATATACAATTTGAAAAAATAAATGATGGCTATTTTTCTTTCATTGTTTACTAGCATCATAGCCCAGCGTTGCTGGTGCAACTCAGAACATTTTAAAACTCAGTTATATAAAAAAATAATTATATACAAAATTGTTGTTTCAAAATTGTTCAAAAATCGTGTTAAAAAAATCTATTTTCTTTTGTTTTGTGTAAATGTGATTTGATGTTTTGTGTGACATTGTAAACAACATTGTGTTCGTTTTTGTTTCAAAATTACAGGGGAAAATATTTAAATTTTTTGTTGACTAAATGAATTTAACATAAAAATAAAGATTATTTATTTTGTTTTACTGAAATTAGAAATATAAAAACTATTACGCTCTCAGTTCAGAAATTTTAGAACATTTAAAAATGTAGATATTTAATTTTAGAGGAAAAAGTTACATTAATGCCAGATGAATTAAAGACAGTTGATTTCCTGCATGGAATGTTTAGCAAAAGAAAAAAAAAAGCTTTTTTTTTTTTTTTATTTTCTAAAGTATGAAATATTAAATCTGAAAAAAAAAAAAAAAAAAAAAAAAAAAAAAAAAAAAGACTTAAATTAAATTAACCATTGGCACTTTTCTTTTTACATATTTTGTTTTTGTTTGAAAAAAAAAAACAACACTTTTTTTAAAAAAATATTTTTTTTGTTTCAAAACTATGGGGAAAAATATTCACATTTTTTTTAACCAAATGAATTTTTAAAATGTTGGAATAAAAATTAAATACAAAGGCTCATTTTTTTTTTTTAGTCGCGTTTGACACGTGATTTGATTTCTGTGACATAATCTAACAACCATCTTAGATCTTAGATGTTTTACGAAGCAAATGTAAACAATCTGCTCCATTGCTGAATTTAAACTCAAAAAGTATGTCAACCTGGCTTCCCTGTAGATATGTATCCCTAGAAAGTTTGAATGGCGTAGCTTAAAAAATGTAGGCGTACATAGCTTACAGTCACACATAGACTCACAGATTGCCTTATATATATATATAGATTAAAATCCATATAAAAATATGAGCAGAAAATAGAAAAGTTGGAGAATTTGAAAACATTAAATACAATTAATAGAAATTAAATTTATTTAAAAATTAATATTCACCTCATGTCTAAATGTAATCAAATTAAAGAAATTCTATATTATGTATTTCTTGTTGCCCTGAGATAGGCATATGTTGTTTGCACATTATTTTCTTTTTGATTCATGAAGATTCTTTAGTTGAGAATAATCCCAGAAAGTAAGCATCATTCTGGCAGGAATCTATTTTTTGATTGAAGTCATCAGATATGATTGGCACAATAAATATATTATATCATCAGTAGCAACAACAGTAAGAGTAAAAATGATAACAATGAACATAACAAGAAAATATGTATTCATAAGTCTTTCCTTCAAGTTTTACTTTTTATAAATTTTCCTGTGGAAGAATACTGAATTTTAATGAATAAAATTGCATTTATAATTCTGCCAATCATCAGTTTTTAGCATATTAAAACAAATGATAATTAAGCATCATAAACATGATATTTGAAAGGTATGAAAGGAAAAGATTTTTGTGTAAATTATATCTCTACTTTCAATTTATTTATAACAGAATTTTGATGATTAATTAACAGTCTATGCACAGATATTTTTATTTTAAATGATTAGGTTTCATCGAATCTGAAGACTTCTCTTAGTTTTGTTTGTCACAGCATTGCCACTTATGCAGATTCAAGACTTATTTCAAGTTCATTCTTTGCTTTATTTTCAATTATCAAGATTTATAATTTTATTTTAGAAAGTTTGGGTATCATAAAATGTAATTAATTTATATCATTATCTCTAATGGAATGTAAATAAAGTTTAGATTCCATTAGAGACAATGACATGAATTTTATATTTATTTCTCCACTAATTATCTTGGAAAGATATATTTGTCCATAAATCTTTTCACTCTACGTTATCAATAAATATCTTGACTAAATGTTTCATCACTGATATGCCAAGATGGTTGATAGAAAATCAGCCAAAGCAACATATTTTCTTAAAAAAAGTACCTCTACTAAATCGCTGAAAAGACAGCATAGTATGAAGAAAAAAGTCACAAACTTAATAAAAATGAACTTTTTCCATCAAAATATTTATGTAATTATTAAAAGGAAAGATCAAAGTATTTTTTAATTATTTAAAAAAATTTTTTAATCCTTTCTAACATGTTCAAAATTTTAGTAAAAAATCTAGTGAAATAAAAAATAAGAAATTTCTTACTTAAAATATTGCAGTTAAAAATAAAATTTGAATGCAATATTTTAATAAATTTCTTCTTTTTTTTACTTCACTATATCTTGTCCTTTACTTTTCCAGGTTTAATAAGTTGTCCTGTTCTTTTCCAGGTTTAATATAATCTTAAGAATATTACTTGTCATGCATGCATTTTTCCATGTAATCTATGGTTATTCCAGTCATTGCTATTAATTCAATGCTAAAAACTGCATTCAAAAATATTAAAAAGAAAAAAAATTATATGCAATTGATTAAAAAAAAAATAAAACATTGATTATTTATAATCAATTCTGATAAAACGATAAGTGATAGCAAAGTTTGATTGACAAAAATAATAAAAGATATCATCAGAATTTAAATGCTGAAAACAGCACGCAAAAATATTAAACAGAAAAAAATATTATAAAGAATAAGATTTATTATAGAAGTATTAGTCACTCCCTTAAGTACTTATGTAGTTAGTTTCCCTTTTCGGACTTCACATATTTTGATGTAACTTTTTTCTACTGAATCAAAATTCAAAATTTTTTTTAAAATGTAGCTAAGGAGGTGTTTGAAAACTGTAAACTGTTTGAAATTTGGTTGAGAAATGAATTAGTGGGGAAGCTTAAAAGCTGCCTAGATTCACTCAATATTGAACTTAAGAATATATTCAACCACTGAATGATATATGAGAGCACCATATGAATGAGTTTAAAGTCTGAATAAAAGTCCCTTGAATTTCTCTGATTTTGCTCTAGTTGGTCATTACATCCATGACTATATCGGCAGTCAGATAATAAATAATGTCTATACTACCATTGTGTTGGGCATCTTTAAAAAATGGTATTTAATAGCAATGTGCTTACACCTCTGTCAATGTACAGGTTCTCTAGAAAGTGCTATTGTACCCTGGTTATCTTTGAATATTTTTATGGGGTTACATACTTCTAGAGTCTATTCTATTCAATAGTTAAATGAAGTATAAACTTTCTTGCATGTTCTTTGCTAGGGCCATATATTCAGCCTCACATGTGGATAGTGTGACTGTAGGTTGCTTCTCCAATTTCTCTGGACCATCTTTGGTTAATCTTAAGCAGTATCTGGATGTACTGCTTCTGCCACTTTGGTCTGATGCCCAATTGGCATCACTGTATGCTATTAGTCCTAGTCTGCCATTGTTCTTCCTGTAGCATAGTTTGTACTTCACCGCACCTTTTACTTAACTCAGTACATGTTTAGCTGCTGTCCAGTGTTATTCATGTGGCTCAGATAAATATTGTAATAAATTACTGAGAATATAACTTAAATCTAGCCTAGCCTAGTGTAGGTCATGAGATAAATTAAGCTGTCAATGGCTTCATTGTATTTTTTGAGATCCATCAGGTTATCAGTGTTACATGGTGTCATTTTTGGTTTACAGTTTAACATATAGGATCAAATGAGTCAAGAAAAGTAAGTCAGTCAGTTAAGTGCCATATGTGATACACGCTTGGGCGATCATGCCTCGAAAAAGACATGACTGACTGGGCAAAAGATTATTCCGCAGTAGGTTGCCATTGCTTTCTGCGGTAGACTGGTTGCCGACCAAGGCTATAGAACCCAATCTGTCCTGTTATTTAACCCATAACTGGAAGGAATAGACGGATTAATACCTTTCCCAAGGGTATTTGCGTGTAAGTAAATGCAATGAATTCAGCTGGAATTCAAACTCGGCCCCCTCCCGATTTCTCATTCCGAGCCGATATCCAGTGCTCCACAACACACATCCTCAAGAAAAGTACATCATAAGAATACGAGAATTTTTATTATGTACTTTTGACTCGTTTATACTCAGATTATTTGAAAAGTCTATTCCCAAGAAATGACTGAATTTTCTGAGGTTCAGAATTTGTTTAATGTCATTTAGTGAGTTTGTGACTAATCATTCGTGTCGATGCCCAAAATCTCTGCAGCCAATCGATAGTCAATCACTTTGTTCCAAACTTGACTCTGTCCCACAGTTTGTTCAAGTGATCACAGAGCTGGTTTGGGTTGAATGTCACCAAAATCCAGTGCATTGACAATCCAGACAGTGCTGGGAGCCACAATAAGAAAAGAAAATCTTTGTGAAATTAACAATAAGGCGTTTATATATATATATATATATATATATATATATATATATATATATTCTATTCAGTACAGTATTTAGTTAGAGTTTATCACTCTTGCATGCAGACAACTATAATTCCAACCCACATCTTCTATAGGATATAAGTTGGTCTGGCACTAGGCTAAAGTTGGAGGTTCTTCTAAGGCAGGCAGTCACGTGATAACACATCTCTCATGTTAACTTGCTCACTCTTGAACTAATTGTCGAACCAAATTTACTGTCTGAAAACCCACCAACTCTTGCTTATATTTAGCCTTGCATCCACATAAAGTACTACGGGGTTTGTGACTAGACAAACTTCCTCACATTCCAACACAGATACTAGTGTTGATGGTAGACACCACATCTATAAATAAATTGGTAGCTGTTGCCAATAGGATACACAAGTCCAGCAGTAGACCACAAAAGATCATGCACTCGCTACTCCAAACAGTCAGTGCAATGAGCTGCAGGAATTAAAGGTTGCGATAAGTGAGCTGAAAGCTCTGCAAACACAAGGCAGAGAGCCAAGAAGCTGTTCACAGCCCTGAGGCAGGAGCAGAGAGCGGCAACCACATAGACAACCCCAGAGTGGTTTGTGCTGGTATAACTTCAGTTTCAGCAATGATGTCAGAAAATACAATATACTCTGTAACTTCAAGCAACAGGGAAACTCCTATTTCAGCCAGTAATAGCAATGACTGCTGCAGTCGTCGCTATAACTAGCTAGAGGAAGAAGAAAATTTTGCTTGCTCTATGTAGAAGACCGGTAAAACAGATGCACATTTCTGGTGGATACCAGAGCAGAGATAAGTGTAATCCCATCTCCGCCCAGACACAGATCAACTCTTTCCACATTCCAACTGCAAGACAAATGGTTCCAAAATCCAGGCATATGGCGTAAAAGAACTTACCCAACACCTAAGACAATGTTGGAATTTCATCTGAATGTTTGTGTTAGCAGATATGAACATGCCCATAATAGGAGCTGATTTCCTTTCACATTACAACCTGTTTATCCACATTCACAACCAAACACTTTCAGACAATTTGACAGACATCAAAGTGAAGGGAAAGCAAAGGCAGTTCAACTCAAATGGGTCTGTTCCACAACTCATCATGATAAAATCTAAACCAACATCCTCGACCAGTATGCAGACATTACCAAACCATTCAACATCAGTGATATCAAGTATAACACAAAGCATCACATAATAATCACAGGACCCCCAATATATTCAACTCCTTGATGTTTATCACCTGAGAAATACAGTTATGCCAAATGAGAGTTCCAGCAAATGCTTGAAGATAGTATTATCAAACCCTCTTAAAGTCCGTACCTAGAATTTAAACCAGGCTCAAAATCTTTTGCATAAGTGTTGACTATCAATGATGCAACACATCAATGTTACTGAACTGCTATCCCATTCCACATATACATGACTTCACCTTAGGACTTTAGGGTATGACAGTATTCTCTAAACTAGATCTGACTAAGGCTTGCCACCAGATTCCAGTAACAGACATTGTAAAAAACGTCTATAACCATGCCCTTCAGACTTTCTCAGTTCTAACAGGCACTTTTTGGATTAAGAAATGCTGCTCAGACCTTCCAATGTCATCAATGAGCTAAGAGGATTATCTCACACATATGCTTACATAGATTATATCTTTATAGCAAGTCTGGATGAGATGCAATATAAACAAGACCTACACAAAGTTTTACAAAGACTAGCACATCATGGCTTGAAAATAAATGTAAACAAATGCATATTTGGTATCAAGCAATTGTAGTTTTTAGGGGCATCAAATTTACGGAGACAGAATCACACCCCTACCTAAAAAGGTGGAAATGATACAGTAATTCCAACTGTCAACTTCACTTTGTCAGCTGCCATGATTTATAGGACCTGAAAATTGATGGCTCAAAAATACTTTTACTACTGACAAACATCTTGCAAAACAAAAGAAAAAAACAAACACTTACACTCAATACGAAAGCATTTGACGGTTTCAACTGAGCCAAATCTGCATTGTCAAATTTCACCAAACTAACATACTTCACTGACAACGTTGAAGCTAAACCACTGATGCAAGTACATCTGTGGTAGATGTATCCTTATCCCAAGAGATTGATAATACCAAATTACCTATATCTTTCTTCTCTGCTAAACTCAGCAAAACTACAGTACATTTTCAAGAGAGCTTTTAGCAATCCATCTTGCAATAAAACATTTCAGACATATATTTGAAAACAGAACATTCACAATCTATACAGATCACAAGCCATTAATAAATGCATTATCATTACATCTTGACAAGTACACACCCAGAAACACTTGTCACCTAGACTATATAGCACAATACTCCACTGAAATAAGGTACATTGAAAGTGATCAAAACATAGTAGCCAATGCACTTTCCAGGCCAAATACAAACTCCATCACTCAGGATGTTTTTAGTCATGACTTACTCGATCAAGAGCAAAAATCAGACTCAACTCTGCAAGACACTCCAAAACACTTCTATCCAACTTAAACTAATGCCAACCCCATTTAATGATAAACAGTTATATTGTGACACCTCAACACTCATCCCCAAACCTTATGTCCCACCTTCACTGTGAAATCGCATATTTGATCATTTTCTCTCACTTTCCCATCCAAGCAAGAAAGCTACTTTTGATACTGATCAGTGAAAGTTTGGTGTGGCCTGAAATAAACAAAGACGTTAGACTTTGGACCAGCAACTGCATAAACTGCCAGCGTTGCAAAGTCAACATACACACAAAGTCACCCATAGGAACTTTTAGCAAACCCAACACTTAAACATCATCAAACCCCTATCACTTTGCCAAAACTATTGCTATACTACCTCCTGCAATTCCATTAAGGGACATCTCAGTGGACACAGTAGCAAAAACCATTCTCAAAGATTGGATACCCATTTACAGTGTACCCACAGTCATCACAACTGATAGAGGCACACAATTCCAGTCAAAACTCTTCAGCAAGTTCAACCTCTTGATAGGCACCCAGCACATTCAAACAACCGCATACCACCTATATGCTAATGTCCTAGTAGAACAATTGCACAGACAGTTGAAAACATCGCTCACAATGAGACCCAATGCAATTAACTGGGTAGATAATTTATCAATCATCCTACTATCAATCAGAATATTGTCAAACAGGATTTACGCTATACTGTGGCCTGTTAGGGCCAGGAAAAAAGGTAGGTAGGTTGAATCAGTGTATTGGAATAACAGAACATATATACAAAGTAAGAGTTATTAGTCTGCAGATAGAACCGTCCATCCGAACCGTCAAGTTACACTGTGTCTCAATTGCCTCATAGGAGGTCTTGCAGGTTGGTATTTATGAAGGAGGAACAGTTCATTCCAATGTAGATAGGGCACCCTAACAATTTGCACTCCAGATGAAACCATTTTCAGCACAATATTATCTCTACCCAGACAATACTTTAACAACAAAAATAATGTACACTCTACAACTACCTTTGTGCAGGATCTAAAAATGCAGTTGTTTAAATTAGTTTACACCCATTCTGCCAACATCAAACCTAGTCTACATACCCAAAACACATTTTGATGGTGAATATGTGTTTGTTTGTGATGATACAATCAAAAAGCCATTACACCCACCTTACCAGGGTTTTTACCAAGTAATCAAAAAGAGAGAAAATTTTTTCACAATTGTGAAAAATGGCAAAAATGACACCATTTCCATAGATAGACTATAACCAGCTTCAATGGAAAAATCACGCCCAAGCCAACAAACACACAATAATGATCACACTCCACTAGAATTCACACCAAAAATGCAGACTTGATCTGTTTGAAAAGTAACATATCCCTACAATTTCAAATCATACATATACTACTAGTGTATATTGCTAAATTTTTTTTGTAATATGGGGGTGGGGTATTTATAGTAGACTAAAAAAAATGATTGGCTGAAAAATACATTTTTTCTTCTCAAACCACCACACATTTTCCTTGGTGCAAACATTTAACTCAAATCGCGTGAAGTTTTGCTCTCAACTACATCTGCACGCTATATTACAAATAGTCCGTCAAAAATGACCAAGAGGGGAATTTCATCCTGCCAGTCAAAAGGGAATGGATGCTTGAGATGACACACACTTCAGAATGTGCATGCACACTGATGACCAGGTTAAAACTGGTAACAATCCACTTCAGCAACATCAGATCCTCCAGCTCACTACAAGTAGATAAGTACAGACTCACACATACATGTATTGCATAGATGCTTATCAATGCTAACATACATGTGACATGGATGCTCTTGGCAATATGTATGCACTTTGCACACACATGCATCTCAGTTTGAAGCAAACATGCCAAGGCTTGTATATCAATAAATGTATTTTGAATTTGGTAAACTGTATTTTGTTCTCATTTCAAATTGTTGTTTGCTGAAATTATATGAACTCATAATTATGCTCAACAGTTGTTATTTGGGCATATTTCAGTCATATGTCTCTTTCTGTCACATGTAAAACAGGAGGTTTCTGGTCCAACGTGGTTTTCTTCTTCGTAATTTTTAAGGATAAGCAAGTCAACCCCATTACATCATCGCAGCTTTGGTTGTTTTTGTGCTTTACTGTGTCTTTGAAACTATGAAGTTTGGTTTTAAATTCTGAGAATAATAATTCTTGGCTGTTATGAGTCATATATATGAAAAAATAGTTGAAGTACTTTGGTAAACTTTAATTAGAGCATCATCCACTATTTGTTTGGAATTTCTCAGGGCTGTTAAGATGGTTCCTGTCCTTATAATGTAATTGGTGACACTTTTGTTACAGTTCACATTTTTAAGTGACATTAATGCATTGTATAGCAAGATAACCCCAGGTTTTTCTTTTCTTGCATAGTGGTCATGTAGTATTCTTAAGGCTTTTTTCATCATCTGAGGCTTCTCTCATCATTAGCAACAGGCTTTTGTTGCCTTAATATTGTAAGATTTCATGATAGGCTTCTTTGTTGCTTACTTTGTCTTCTTTCTCTGGTGGGGTTTATGTGTAAGATGGCATCCTTTATGGCATGTAGGTGGACTAAAATACTTTGTTTCTAAAATTTCATCTTTTTCTTCGTCCCTGTTGAATTGGAGTCTGTTCCAACAACTTCTATTTTCTCTCCTGTTAAAGTTGACATCCTGCTTTGGAATAAGAGCACAATCGAACAGAAGAAAATAACACGTGTGTACAGAAAAGAAGTAAACTATTTTCTTTTTTTATTATTAAACTTTCGGTACTGGTGAGATAAGGGAAGGGAAGGAAAGGAAACAGAAAACGCCGTCTTTATCCTTGTCGGACTCTCTGTCTTCGAGTAGTTAAGAACCCAGATGAGGTTATACCGAAGGGCAGAGTCTTGTCTATGGAAAAACTGGGGATTTTTTTTGTCAGAGAGTATACATTCGAAAATGACCCACGTAAAAAAATCGTCCATGTACCACATCTCGCCTATGTGGAGAGGATCGGGGAAACTAAGCTAATGGAAAGGGAAGATAATAGTCAGAGTTATCGAACTTAGATAAATTTTCTTATCACTCAAGCGATAAGATAAAAAACACAAATCCTCAAAAAACAATGTTCTCTCTTTTTCTCTCGCACATAAGACTGGGCAGCAAGAGATAATTTTAGTTTCTTGAAATGTTTATATTTGTCAAGAAGAAAACAAATCATTTAAACATTATAACGACACCGACACTTAAAGCAAATTTTGGTACAAATAAATCACAAACTAAAAATAAAACCGATTGTCTTGATGTAAACCCATTTCTACAAGGAAGTTACAGAAAATAAAAAAAAGTTATTAAGTCTAAGCGAATCTCAAGGTAATCAGTTGGACAGACTGAAATTTTTTTTTTTAACTAAAATTTAAATTGCATAACTTATTGTAAAATAAATTAAGCCACCTGTTGTTTATACAACTTGTAATTTTTATTTTTTTTATTCTAATCATCATAGCAAGGTAAAATTTTGATCACGAACACGCCGTGCTACTCGGAGACTTGCAAATAATACAAACAAAAACACTTAAACAAACACTAAATAAAAACAGTAAATGCGTTATCAATATTTTTTATTTTTACTATCACTTTCCCTAAAATAAACAAACATTATTGCTAGTTTATCAGTTGCTGATTAAATTACTTTGTTGTACTGCTGCTTGGACAGAGCTGTACACATGTTAAAAACAGATCAAATAAGAAGAACCATGGCAAAATTAAAACTAAAGCTTTTTTTTAGTCAGTAGATGAACAAAAAAGGGAGGATAATTAATTTAACAGGAAACTTTTAAATTTACCCAAATTTGCTAAAGGAAACATAAACAACAAGATAACTATGACATTTTTAGACACAAATTGTCAATCAGTCTTAAAAGTTGTACAAACCAAGTTTAAAATAACAACCAAACTAAAAGCATTACAACAAAGAAAACAATAGTTTAAAAATTAAAGTACCTCTCTAGTCAATGCCAGAACATTCCGTCTTTTCAGACTTTCCTTCAACGATCTCTTTGAGATAACAACTCCATCATTTATTTTCAATTTTAATTACCTCATGGTGATATAGGAGTGTACTTTATCTTGGTTAGGAGTTACTGTAGTGTTTGTGTTAATAAATTAAAAAAGTTTTTCTTCTCTAAAGTCAGTTAGAATGATGGAATGGAAACCCTCCTTACTCACGAGAAGATATGTGTTAATTTTTTTTTTTTGAAATGTTGGAACATAGATCTCACTAAAAAAACTTAAACATAGAAAAAAAGTGTACTCTTAATCTTACATTAAAGAGGTAGAGGATTCCTATTTTGAATATTGGATTTCATAATTTCTAATTTCAAGGCAAGTACGTGACCACATTAACTTAAAACTGGTGGTATACAATCTTCAGATTTCCACATTTTGTTGGTCTTAAAGTGTCATTAAAAAAAATTAATAAGTAGGGAATAAATTAATTTTAAAACTGTTTTTAGTACTTTTAAGAAGCGGACCAAGAGAGGAATTTAAATTTTAGTGACGTCACCTTCAGATTTTTAATTTTAAGGAAGTTGTTATAATTTTTTATTTTAAAAGAACGAAAAATGATGTTAATTGTTTATCTTACATTATGAATAAACTTGAGGTCATAATAATTTCTGAAATTTTAAGATTTGATTACCAAACATAGATTCTATTGCTTAACAAAACACAGCAAAAGTTAAAAAAAAAAAACCTTATACATACAAAAAAATTGAATTTTAGGGGTATTTTATGGACAAATAAAAGTTTTTCTCTCGTCTATTTCTATTTTTCATCCAAACAAATTGTTAAATTAATAAAGATATTTCTTTTTCATTCTTTAAATTGAAATAAAAGAGTCCAACGCAACATCAATTTAATACCGGAAGACTTCTATTAGTGTTCCCTAAAAAAAAATATTCGGTTTTTATTTTTTCAGTTTTTAATCAATACAATAACAACATCGTGAATTTTTCCCGCTACTGTAGAAAAAAAAAAAATTAAAAATTAATTGAGAAAACATTATTGCGTTTTTTTCTTCTTCAGTATTTTTAAAATTAAAAAAAAAAAGCCGACATTATTACAATAAAAAAAGTGGTTGGATATTAAGGCTTTAATTTAAGTCTTTAAAACTTTAAATTCAAGTGATGTTATCATTGATGTGGTGCTCTGAGTTTTCACAACAAAACGATGTCGTTTCAGGCACGACCCCAGAATCATCATCATCTGGAATAAATGCCAATGTGGAAAGCTTTTGTTGGCGATGCACTGCTGTTGTTTTCCATATACATATTTGTCATTTATTACACATGAAATTATTTATTGCATCATCATTTAATTGACGTTATGGGAAGAAAAAATTTAGCTGTTTGCACTTACAGTAACTAAACACACAGCTAGTTCAAAAGTAGATTAAAAAAAAAGGACAATGTTTTCAATTTTCTGGAGTTTGCCCACACAAACCCGTGGAAATCACTCTCAGGAAAATAGTACAGTAGTAGTGTAACAGTCTGTTACAATAAAAAGTTATTGCCGGTGTCTACTAGGGCAGAGAACATATTGTTAAATGTTTATGAGTTAGAGATATCAGACCAACTAGCTCGTTTTCGGTTTAAAAAGAAGCATTTTTCTAGTAAACAAACCTAACACGCGACCTGACCAAATTTGCTACACGTGTTTTCTGTTTTATGTGATTGAACATATCTGCAACGCGAACGTCACCGATATTTCGAATTTCGAATTTCTTTTTTTACTCCAAAATAAATAATTTCCCTAACTGCATACTTGTTGACATTATAATAATTATGTAATGTTTTGGATTTTTCAACTGGAATATGATCAAAATTTAATAAGAAAACAATCAATAATGCCTTAAAAAAAGTTAAATTCTTTGTAAAACTGTTTAAAAAGAAATCAACTCGAGAAATACCTTCCAAAATAGTTTAACATTTAGTAGCAAATACACAAAAAAATTCTTTTTAAAAAGTTTGGTGGTAAGAAACAAGGAAAAATTCTAGAATCTAAAAAAGGCTAATCAAATAAAAATAAAATATTTTTGTTGTTTTTTTAAACAAGACATCACAATTTTGAATGAAGAAATTTAATTTAATAATCAATTTACTTTCTTTTACCTGGTGGTGTATTTTTGTTTCCTTGCTTACAAATCTGCTTTTCCCCCCTCTTGTAGTATTTCTTTTACTTTAGGTCATAAACAAAACCTTGAAAGTAAAGCACATGTTCCAGCTTCTACTCGAAAGTGGCCTTTTCACTTTCCTTCGTAGTGATTTTGATCAATAAGCATAACACGCACATTACGGGAGCATTATTCAACTATGGATGGATAGTTCAACATGAAAACAGAAAAGCTTGGAAATAATAAAAAATAATAACCGCATCAAAACAAATAGATTATATTGAAATTGTTTATCGGCATCATTCTTTCTTTACACTAGATTTATGCAATTGTAAACACACACACACAAAAAAAAAAAAAAAAAAGAAAAGCTACACTAACCGGCCATATTAGGCAACCCCATTTTTTTTTTTTAAGAAATGACGTATTGTATTTCATACTATTTTTTAGTATTGCCAAATGAAAATAGAATGGTTTTTTTTGTTATTATTACTTTTCAAATTTTTACAAAGCAAGAAAGCAAAGATGAACTCGTCTGAATCACCCTAAATTTTCTTCATTGATGAAACTGCAATAGGTAATTAAATTATTTATAAATTCATTATGCACAATAATCATGTTATTAAGAACAATTCTATTTTCATTTACAATTATTCACTTGGTAGATACTAAAAAAATAGTATGAAATGCATCATTTTTTTAAAACACTGGGGTGACCTAATAATTATGGCTGGTAGTGCAATTCGATAACTACTGTAAGTCTTGAAGTCGAAGCGTATTTCATTTACTACGGGAGTCGTGACTGTTGGACCAACAGTGTTAGTTCAGGTTTAGCGCATTAAATTTTTAAAATTGGACATTCACCGAGTGAAAAAATAAATTTGTTATTATTTTATTATTTATTTGATAGAAATGCCACAAGAAAGAGTGTTTCTGAGTGAAAACTTGGCTAATAGCCTCTTAAGATGAAGGAGAACAGGATTCACACTTACAGCTACAGCGCTAGTGTATTGTAGACCGATGGCGTGCGCGCACATAAATCACAAAAAAATGTTTATGCGTACGCATAAATCATTGCTGATGAATTTGATATATAATGAATTTCCCACTTTTGTAGTTTTTGACTACTAAATAAATCTGGTAACTTTAATAACACTCACTGTTAAAAGTTTAGTTTTTTACTGGATGACCTCCTTAACAATGCCGGTGAACAAAACTTTCAAATAACTTACAAAAACTGCAATTAGGACCTTTGATACTGTTTTTGAATAAG
Source organism: Ascarosepion bandense (assembly GCA_037127315.1). NCBI lineage: Eukaryota > Metazoa > Mollusca > Cephalopoda > Sepiida > Sepiidae > Ascarosepion > Ascarosepion bandense. The sequence goes on along the minus strand of JBBBDQ010000212.1, from coordinate 2,142,315 downwards.
CAAATACTTGAAATTATGATTTATACAACTATTTCAAAATATTGACTTGCCTATGCAATAGAAGTAATATAAATCAACTGCAGTAGTTCAATTTGCATCCTAATATATTTTTTGTCAAATGTCAAGCAATCATCTAGGCTGTAATAAAAAGTTTAAAGGCAAAAGAAAAATATTACTTTTTTTTTTAACAAAGCAACAAGATCTAATGATTGCAATTAGTTAGAGTGACACTTGGTTTATTTTATGCTTTTTCTATATTTATAACCGACTTTTAAAATATATTTCATATAGTTTTATTTTTTCTGCTACTAAAATACTTGGAATTTATTGTGACAGACGTGTAAAAATGCTTCCTTCCTTTTTTTTATGATTTTAACTTAGCTATGTATGTGTCGCACCTCTCAAAACTTAAAAGGTATGTAATCAGAAATTCAAACATGAATTAACTTAGATATTTAGACACAGTAACGTAAACTACAAGGAGCTCGATCATGTTTATTAAATTGACGTTGTGCCAAACATAACTGTACTCCCCACAAATTAAGATTATCATCCGAAGGCTGGAAAGAATAAAAGTGTTTCGTTTATGTTAAGTGAAAATTTATTTACAGAACAGAATAACATCAATTTGTAGGTTGTGAAATTATTGAAATGTTCAAAGAGAAAGTTTGACACGGAGTTAAGTGAATCCAGAGTTCATAGTTGTAGCGAAATGAGTATATGCAGACAAAGATTAACAGGGTAGTAATAAAGTCTGTATTCTTTTCTTTCTTTTTGTGGCCGACAAAAATGTGAAAAGGAAAGTAAAGCCATAAAGAAAAATCGTACATATCGACGTTAATTTTTAGGAGCCAGTTGAAGTGTCTGACTATTGCCTTCTTCTTTGATGATGGCCAGAATAGTGAGGATGAAGAAGAAGAGATAAAAGAAAACACAGAGAGAGAGAGGAAATGTATGTTGTCGAGGTATATCTGGTTCAGTGGCTTGAAATTTCTCCCTTACATTGTGGCGGTGTCTTATCCGGTCTCTGCTCCCTTTTGACTGATTCCACTTTCTATCTATCTATATATATCAAAAAAGACTTTTTTTTCACATAGGCTTGTTAACTTCTCTCAGTTTTGTAAATCGCTCCCTCTCTTTGGTTAAAAAATAATTAACACCGGATCACGAAATTTGGTTTCATCGTTTTCCTTCATTTTGGGGTCAATCCTTTTTTCTATTAGTCAGAATTAGATTTAACACTGGATTGCGAAAGTTGTAAACAGTGAAGAGAGTTACTTTTAATTTCGTATTCACCACAAAACAATGTGCCGGAATAGTTTCAGCAAAATAACAAAACCAGCAAATTAGAATTTAAGGATTCAACATTGGCCAATCAAACGGGAGATCGCAAATTTAAGATTGTGTTGAGCCTATCTCTATCGGTATAAGCAGAGGAAAATCAGCATTAAACCAGATAGCGGTATAGCGACAGAGGAAAAGCAACCACATTGACGGATCAGAAATGACACAACTGCTCGACGTAATGGCGCCGTAAAATTCCATTCATTACTCCGGAAGAGGAATTTGACACGAGAACTAACGCCCCGACTATGAATATTTATTTGTAAATACGAATTTCACATGCTAAAACCAAATACAATCCCGAAAAAGTTACGTGATTTATGACCTGTGCTGTTCCCACAACGAACTAATTACTTAGACAGAGACGCATCCTTTTCTTTTTTCACAACGCCAGTGTTCCGACTAATTGTTATTGTCTGTTCTATAAACCAATACTTTTGTTTATTGCATACTTCTATAGTTAGAAGCATTGCTAACTTAGGACCAGTGAAACAATTCATAGCTATCACACCCACTACAAGTGGTGATATACTGTCGTCAAATGGAAAATGCCTTTCTGAAAGAACATTAACATATTAATTTTGCACCAGAAACTACAAAAAAAAAAACTAATAAAAAAATTATATCGTGTTTCGGGAACACATAACAGTAAAAAGCAAAGTTGTCGACTCAAACGTTTTCTTTCCTGGAAGACTTACCTCCGTAACGATCTTTCTGTCTCGCAACCGCTGACAGGCATGCCAACCACTACCCTCTCAAAACCAACAGGTTTACTACTACCCAGCCGAAATCGTCACTTTCCTTAACCCGATTTTTACTCTCTTCAACGAACCCCCACTTACGCTCCATATTCAAACCACGTGAAACAAATTTTTAATTAAAAAAAAATATTTTTTAAACTTAAAAATAGAAACTAGCACATTTTCAAACCCGACAGAAGCTTCACTAACCTTGAATATACCTTGAACAATTCACAAAATGTCAAAACATGGTTTTTGCAGTTGCAGGTACTCTTAAACGCTAGGAATATAACATCACAGAGAGTACGATACGGATACGTTGTCGAAAAACTGCTGATACAAATTGTAGACGAAGTTGCAGATCTCTTTGAAATAATGAATGTAAATGACACATATGGCACACTCGTGGCAATGATAATACAACGGCTGCGCAAATCCAATGAAAATAAGCTATGAGAGCTGTTTAATAACGTTGTGTTTAGCAACATAACTCATTCTTGGCTTCTGCGACATATGAAAGGACTTCTAGGTTCGAATGTCATGTCTGACTATTTGATTGTGGCTCGACAGGTTACATGCTACAACCAACTAAACACTGACAACTATGGTGGAAAACATACACCTGGGAAAACCTTTTCGAATACACGAACTGTATTCACATTACGTTTCAAGACAGGCAAACAATATGTTACACATGTAATTCCCTCACGAATGAGAATTCTTAGAAGTTGTAGTTCACAGTAGTTAGTCTAACGAACCAGTTATGATACCTCAACGATACAACACCCAAGAGGGACATGTCAGACTTACAGATCCCCACTTTAATAAAAGTGAAACAGAAAACGAAGCACCAGTAGATCTATATGCAGGTTCGACATATGTTAGTATGGCGCTTCACACCGAAGCTTTACGGAAACTACCGAAGAATTGTTTTTCAATGTGGTGGGTAGGGCTGGCAAAGGCGGTAAGACGTTTTCGGTTCCGTTGGTACTTCAGACTGGCTCTTCGATCCGAGCTGGGTCTCAACTGCAAAATCACTTCTTGTCTGTCTTTAATTCTGGTTGTTCGTTTCAAAACATCAACTGCAAAATCACTTCTCGTTTGTCTTTTATTCTGGTTGGCCGTTTCAAGACTTCAACTCCTTTCGGTCGGTCAGTGTCAGGCTTCTCTACCGTTGGCACCCATCAGCATGGCAATTATCCTTGTCTCTGTACATCTATGGTTTGGCGCTTATCTTCGTCGTTACATCTCTAGGCTGAGAGCTGACTAAAATTGCCTTTGTTCCCCCCCCCCACACCATAGGGGCTCTGTATTTATGCCTGTCCCTGCTTTACTGGTGCGGGGCACGACGGACACTGGCTATCTACTTTCTGGCCCTTACGACCAATGAAATCACAACTTCAGCTCTCTCTGTCTTCTTCCTTTTGACGCAGCCAATTGAGTATCGCTATTTTTATGACGTCACTTCTGTCTTCTTTCCCTTTGTTTAACCAATGAGACACTTTTCTCTTTGCCCGCTTTGGGCAAGGCGTTTACGCCTTCAATTCCTTTTCCAGGGAAATCCCAATTTAGTCATTTTCCATAACAAATCAACACAAACTTTGCACTTGTCAAAGACGCCTGAATACGCAAAATTCCCTTCTCTTCGTTTTTGACGACCTTTTCTGACATTCGACAGTTGTGCTTTGGCTTTCCATTGTTTTGGTTATATTCCACACGAATTGTTAGAAAAACACAAAAAACAATAAGATTTTCATTTCTCACTTATCACCTCCAGTTAGATATCGGCAGTGTTGTTGAGAATAACAATTGAACCTCAACCTGTTTCCGCTGTCAAAAATAGCCGCCCGGTCCAATGACCTCGTCTGGCCCGTCTGGTTGATTCTGGGTAAAACAATTACACCTGTAATCTTTTAATTCATATTTATTTTTAGTTCGTTCCCCCCCCTTTTTTTTCTCTGTTCATATTGGAACTGAATAATTTTTTTTCAGTTGGTTCTTTTCGATCTATAAAAATTAATAATACAAACTAATATAATTTCTTCCATTTCGGCCATGCTAGCATAGTGTTACACAGTATCATTACACATTCGGCGCAAGAGCAAAACACTGCCGTCAAACCTGCACTTTTGCCAACATTAGCATAAAGGAAAATGACAATTCCACCAAGTAGCAACGATGACTATTGTTGTGTTTGGGCTATCTCCTGATTTTTAGTGGAAAAATAAGATCCGAGTGTCGTGCCCACAAATTTATAAACGACACAAAGAAATTATCTTCGCAGAAAAGGAAGAAAATCAAACTAAATATAACAATAACATCTATATAAGCAGATACATGTATTTACAGATTACATTGCATTGTTCTTTGTTGTGGTCATGAAAATTTCAATAGTTCGATTGTTGGTAATGATTTGTAATGAGTCTGAAAGTTTGAAGTGATTTTGTTGTAAGTGAAGAAAACGAACGGTATGTACGCCAATATGTGTGCGTATAGCATTCGCTGTTGAAACGTGTTTGATTGTTGGCTGATTGCTTGTTGTAGTTGTGATTTTAATACACAGCGCGAGAGAGGAGTTACTTTCGTCACGGCTTTGTATATTTTTCACAGTAGAAATTTGTTTGTGGTTCACTTATTGGCCGAAAAATATAAGACTTTACATTCTATAGTTGGATATTCACAAAAAGGTTGTCTATTCTATGTTCGTGATAGAAACCACGGATATAATTTCTTAGTCAACGCCGAGATAAGCATCTTATCACCAGACCTACGACAAAGGTAAGTACCAGTAGCATACAACCTACAAGCTGCTAATGGTACTAAAATCGATTCCTTCAGAAAAAAGCCACCCATGGTAAATTTAGGAATGCGTTGGAATTTTTAATGGATATTCCTGAAAACAAACACCGATATTTGGTGCAGACTTTTTAGTCTGTCAGTTAACATGGCTAATCGACCCCTCACTGAAAACCAGATAGAGCTCTCCGTAAGAGGAATTCGTTCTAGCTACAGCTGTACAGGTATTAGCACCGTCCTATCGGCAGACGACACAATCAAGTCACTGCTTCGGGAATACACAGATATTACGAAACCATTACAACACTCAGACTGTATACAACATTCAGCAAAGTACTACATCCAAACAACCAGTACATTCCACTTCACGACGCCTGTGTCCTGAAAAGTGTGAAGTAGCGAAAACTGAATTAGGAGAAGTTAGGGATAAATGGCCCTCGAAAGTCCGTACTCATCTGCAATACATATGATACCTAAACAAGAATCAAGCGAATAGCGACCATGTGGAGATTTCCGAAGATTGAATGCTTCCATTATTGCTGATAGATACTCTGTTCCTCACATTCATGGCTTTACTATTGGCCTACGTTGTCTGAAGTGCCGTGGGTGATACACCGATGGGGTGAATGGTTCGAAATCAGAAAGATCCACAGTGGCGTATCGCTCCCGAGTTACCTAGGTTTGAGGAAAAGGGAAAAGATGGTCCACTGTTTTCCCCTGGCATGTGAAATGGTTTGGCACAAAAATGCATTCTTCTTTAAATCTCTGAAGAATTGAGTTATTTTCATGCGCAGTCGAAGGAATTTTTAACATTCACCAGTAGAACCATATCTGTGACTTGAACTGTCCGTTTAATGTTGGCATTTAGTTTCTACGCATCGGAGCTATACAGTAAAATTGACCACGTGTACATTTTAATGGTTAATGTTTTATATTTAACGAAAAACTGTCAATGAAAAATTTTCGAAGTCGATTGAATCCATCTTTTGCTAAGCAAATTCGGCGATGGATTTCTTTCTCACTGCGATCATCTGTTGTTATCAAGGAATCTAGACAATTGAAGCTGTCCACTTGATGATTTTCCTGTTTATCACAAGCAGCCTTTGAGATTTGAAAAAGAGATCACTCGATCGGCAGTCGAGAGCGAGGGAAAATTTACTCGCCCCAAAATCATTTTACTCGACCAACTCCATTTTCTTAATAGTCGCTTTACGTAAAACGCTTACGGAAAACAAAAAACGTACGAATTAGAAAGGATTTAAAAAAATAATAACCACAAAATTTGATCTTTCCTTTTTAATAATAGCATAAACATTTTGATGATAAAACTTTGTTTTTATTAAGTTTGAGCCCATCATGATATGCTTTTTTCTTTTTTGGCAATTGAGTGGAGGTACCTAAATACGTAGTTTCTTTCTTCTGTTTGACTACAACCTCCATCTCAAAGGTGATAAAAAAAATAACAAATCTGATTTTCTCAACAGTTTTCTATTAAAAAATTACTTGTACACTGCTAGATTCTTCTTGAAAGCTACATATATTTGGATTTTTCTGTTTTTTTATTATGCGTACCATAGGTGCACACCAAACTAGTTGGTTCTGTAACCGTTTCAATAATTCCCTAGTTTTCCAGTCTATTCTTTAACTTTTATAAAAATAATCGCAGTAAAATAGGGAATTGGAATCTCTTAGTTGTTGTTATATAATAGGGTGAAGCACGTTTTTTCAGAACTATTTTTACTGATTCTCCGTTCATACACCCTCCAGCGTCAAATGAAGTTCTCTGTTCTATTTTGTTTAAATGTTTCATTAAATTCATTTTTAGAAATTTTTTCTAGACAATAAGTTCTCTCCCTTTACACATTCAGTGACATATATTTCTAAATAATATTGGTCTTTACCTTCTTCTGTAATGGTATTAAATTTTCCAATGTATTGGACTATTCCGCCAGGACTTCTGAAGATGACATTTATTGTTTTTAACATGGGTTTTTCTTTCAGTTAAGTTTTCATGTAAGTTTTGGTTGAAATAATGTTTATATCAGCGCCTATATCGATTTTAAATTTCACCAGTCTTACAAATTTTTATGGGTCATTTAAAATTGTTTCTGTCAGCTCACGTAGGAAATTTTTTTCTTCATTTATTACTGTCTGTATTGTATTTGTTTTAGTTCTGCAGGCTACAGCAAAATGATTCATTTTCCTGCATTTCTTGCAGTGTTTCTCTTTTGCTGGACAGTTTTTAAAATTATGGCCATCTCTGTAGCTTTTTTAAGTTACAACTCAGGAATTAATTGTAATCTTTTGGATAAATCTTTATTCTGTAATCATATCGCAAGACGGTCTCTGATTTGGTAATTTTTCCTTGGAAACTCACATACTTCTGCTAATTCGTGTAATGCATGAATAAAGGTTTCTACTAGTTAATTAAACTTGAAGATAAGATTTTGTCCTTTCATGGATTATATTTCTTTTAGGTGTGAAGTAGGCATTGAATTTTTCCAAAACTGAGTTGTACACATTTGCGTCTTCTAATCGTGAGAATGGAACTTATTAATCTCTGGTGTAGTCAATCATTCAACCACAGCAGTGGTTGAATATATTCTTAAGTCCGACATTGAGTGAATCTAGGCAGTTTTGGAGCTTCACGACTAATTCTATTCTCAACCAAATTTCAAACAGTTTAGAGAGTTAGATAGAACACCTTAACTACATTAAAAAAAATTATTGAATTTTGGTTCAGTAGAAAAAAGTTATATCAAAATATGTGATGTCTGAAAAGGGAGACTAAGTACATAAGTGAGTGAGTGAGTGAGTAACTAACACTTCTAATAATAAATCTTATTCTTTATAACTTTCTGTTTAATATTTTTGTATGCATTTTTCAACATTTAAATTCTGATTAGAATTGATTATCAGAATTAATTAAAATAATCAATTTTTTATTGTTTTTATCGATTTTGCATTCTATATTACAGTTGAATTTGTCTAATTCAACAGTTCGTCTAATTTGACACTTTTTTTTTCTCAGCCTTTGAAGTGTTGAATTAAGCGAATTCTACTGTATTAAAATTGAAAAGATTACTGTAGAAAAATAAAATAGCCTGATCTTGTTTACATGCATTTATGTTAGTAATATTACTATAATTCAAAAAAAATTGTTGCTCTCTAATAGTGTAGTTTTTAAAATCATTTTTTAACATTACATATTCTAGATCAAATAGCATTTTTTGAGCTCTATCAAGTTATATTGTGGTGATACCGAGCAAAGCGAAGGACCGGATGTTTGTCCTCAGAGATCCAGAAAGAAAATGACCAAAACTGGTCTTTGCGCATCTGGGCTCCACGCAAAGGTAAAGCAAAAATAAATAAATAAATATCAAATTCCTTTTACGGACCTGTAGTGGATCTCTGGATCCTGATTGGTCATCAAATCGCAAAATTCAAAATACGTCAGAAAAAAGGTTTTTCCACAGCTAAAGAAAAAATCGTTTCTTTGAGCTACATCACGTGACTATTCAATATTCAACTATGGTCTCTAACCGGTCACGGTGAGTTCAGAGGAGGCAGGTTTCTGACACGCATGTAACTCTCGATGTAACTCTCAACTTCAAGTGACCCAGACATTGTCCTCTTTCTCCTCAACAATTACTGCTACAGTTTGTATGAACTTTTAATTCTTCAACCTCATCATTGAATATGAACTCTAATGACTTCTTACTAAGATTTATAATTGAACATTAATTTCTACAACTCTTGTTATTCCTTCTTATAATCAATTTCTATTTTAAATGTAAAGTGTATATTTTATTATTCCTTTCTTCTACACTAATCCACACATACCAACAACTGACAACCAACCTTCTGATAAATATTATTCAACATAAAACTTGTAAGCTGTAGGAAGTTCTGTTAAGAAAGACCCAAGGCCGAGCAAAAGAAACATTAACCAGCTCTCTACACTTCAGTGGTTACCCTCGATGTTTGAAAAGAGCACGCAACACGTAACCTACATCTTCACTGACGCATCCCCCTTTTCACTGGCAATCCGGAACGACGTGGAAAAAGAACACCTCTAAATGGAAGGATGAATTCGTCACTGGCGACCCCCGAAAGTCCAAGAAAAACGCACCCATCTTCTTTACTGACAAATCATGACGCGGAAAAAGAATACCTAAATGGAAGGATGAATTCTTCACTGATAAACACCGGCGTCCAAACCCAGCAAGGAAAATGCAATGGAAAAATTCCTACTACCTCACTGGTGAACACCCCCCCCCAAAGAAATATTTACCGCGACATAAGAAAAAAAATACAAAATTAAAATTCAAGCATTCCCCCCCACCAAAAAAAATGGCGAGTTAACCTTCTACAAAAAAAAAAAAAAGAAAAGAAAAGAAAAGAAAAAAACAGAACCAAACTCGTGTGAATTAACTATTGTCCAATTATACGTGATAAAATATCAACCTGTAACGACAATTGGAAAAATTTTAACGTATTCACAACTCCAAAGATAAGTATCAAAAATATACCCTATTGAATACAATTGTTTAAATTTATATGAAACTAAACCTTATCAACTTCACGCCTTTCACTGAAAAATACACATTTCTTTCCTGATTTCATCAAAATTGAAGAGTGCCAAAAATTTTGAATAATTCCAATTTCAAATTTGACGCTGATAAAATATCAGCCTCTCAACAACAAAAAAATTCAACATCGAAACTACAACAAAACAAACACTTTTAACAAAACAAGCTGCTTGAAAACTTCAAAAATTTAAAAACTGTAAAAATCCCCAAAATCCCTACTTTTATTTTTGTTTTGAAAAAAAAAAAATATATATATATTTCTATTTTTTCTGTATCCTTACGTTACTTAAAAATGTGACCTTTGAAATATGGAAAAACGAAACATCCCTACTCTTATAGATTTCAAACAAGACGCTTTAAAAAAAAAAAAAAAAAAAAAACTCCGTTTACTGGGCGAAAGTTATGTGGTGAGCAATGTTTGCCCTCAGAGATCCAGAAAGCAAATGACCAAAACTGGTCTTTGCGCATCTGGGCTCCACGCAGAAGTTCCGGAAGTAAAGTAAAAATAAATAAATATCAAATTCCTTTTATAGATCCTTTTCAAGGGTCTAAAAGGCAGTAAAAGAGAAGAATTAAATTCCATTAACTATAAAATTTGTCTAGGGTTTGCTGGAAGATGAATGGAAAAAATGTTAATAATTACCTCATTGGCATCTCGTGTGGTCTATATGGCGATATTGTTACTCCCTAACAGTACCGAAAACGAATGTGCTGCCACTAGAGATAACTAATTTACGTCTGACCTCTTAGAAGGTCTCAATCCAAAAGGCTGTTAATGGGGTTTCTATTTCTTACGCAGAGACCAAAATCCTACATTCTAGAAAAGGTTGCCGTAAAAACAGCTTACTTGTTATATTTTTACTTAACTTTACTGTTTCTGTTTCATACTTTTCATTTAGACCTCATTATTGTTTTATGTTGCCCTAAAATATAAGGAACTATATTTTCTGGCAACATAGTCCCAAGGGGTAATAAGGCCGCCGGTCAAGAATACAGGGCTGGCTTCGGCTTAAGGTAGCAAATGGTGCCTGGCGGTAGCTACATTCCCCTCCAAAATCACTTTTGTGATTTTATATGGTGCTGACCGGAGCTGTTACTTTATCTGTTTTCATCTGGCCGGATAAGGAGTACCAGTTTGTGGATGGGTCTGTCAAGGTATACACAGGGCCGTGCTTAGGGCCCCCGCAATTGCGGGGGAATGTTCCCTAGGGGACGTAAGGCCCCGGGAAGCCGCAAGGCTCTTTTTTGGCTCCGCATCATTGCAATGAAAAAAAAATTATTAGGACTAACTTGAAAATTATATTTGTATGTTGAAATATATATTATATATATCTATCAACCCGTCCGTCCGTCTCTCTCTCTCTCTCTCTCTCTGTCTCTCTCTCTCTAATTTGACAGAAGCCTTCCGGGGCCCCAAAGAGGGCGCAAAGCATTTGTCTTTTTTTTTTTTAATGGACTTCAGAGAGAAATAGATTATAGATATCTGTTTCAACATACAAGAAACCTAACTGGTACTTTCAAACTTTCAGGATATAAAACGTTTAAGAACATTTAGCGACAGCGTAGTTTATAAACAACCGAATATACTATGACCGCAAAAACTCGATCAAAACACAATTAACTCCTATTCTGCATAAAAAAAAGTAAAAAATTAAGATTTAACAAAAACCGATAACAGATTGGATCGAGCGACCGGCGACAGACATTGGATGTAGATATCTTCAAAGGAACAATATTGTCTCACTCGGCTTTTTATTTCATTCCTCCAACAGCAACCCCCTCCCATCGCTAAATTCCTACCAGTGAATCTATGTATTTTCATCGAAAGGCTATTTTTTACATCACGGACTTTTTAAAGTACAAATTAACATGAAAATACTTTTATCTGCTTCTTTAAATTTACTATCTAAAAGAATACAAATTAACACGTCCCTATAAAAACCTGTTTAGTGTTTGTCTTTTCATTATTTAACATCTAAGTGAGTTCCATCCATGTTTACCAAAGGGCGAAATTATCTTTATTTGAATCGACAAATATGTTTTGAATAGTTTTTATTTCTGATTTTTATCTTTCTTTTTCTGCTTTCCATATCGCTGATACATTAAATCGTGACATTTGTTTTTGTATCTTATTGTTAATGGATTTGTGAAATAATCACATTTCAACGAACCTGTTACAGAAGGTTGCAGTGCATTTAATTACCTTTGCTTTCTGGTAAAATATTTTAACCAGATAATCAGGGATTTATTTCCGCTGTAAAAGTATGAGATAAATTTTATTAAAATAAAAAAAAATAAAAAATAAAAAAAAAACTTCACGCATTTTCTTTATAAGTTATCAAGTTTGTATTTATCGCATCTTGGTCGGGGTGTAGGGGCATTTTACCACTTAATGACATTCTTCTACATCGTGACATTTCAAAATGACTTGGTTACTTTTACTTTTAATGTTGTTTTGATTTAATTCGTTTTTTTCTTTCTCCCCTATACCAACACTTTGACACCCCACTCCATTTTTAAAAACTCCCGAAGTTTAATTTTGGACAGTATATCAAACTTTCTGTAGCAAAATAGTTTTGAAATTTAGGTTTAAATAAAAATTGTTTGAAAAATCTTTGGAAAAACTTGAAGATTGAGATGCAAAACGCACTGAAATGGCTATAAAAATATCTAGAAAATACCAAAAAGTAGCTAAAAGTTGTGAAACCGTTAGCTTCAAAACCCCAATTCTGCGATTTCTTCTGTTTTTTCGTTATCACCGAATATCTGCGTTCCGAGAGTATGTTTATTGTTATTTTGTTTAAAGTACCATTTATCGTGGGTTCAGTATGTTGAAGGGGGAGCGCAAGTTGAATTTTGTGGGTAGGGGCCGCAAAGCGCATTCTGCGAGGGGTCGCGATGTTCCTAAGCACGGCACTGGGTATACAGACTTTCCCGTGCGTTTTCCAGTTTCATCCCTATCCGGTTCACCCACTAGAATGCGTACCTTCCGTATACACCCATCTGGGGCCTCGGTAGTGTTCACTATTCTTCCAAGTCTCTAGTGCCCACGAGGTATCTCATCGTCCTTGATGATCACGATATCTCCCTCTTTGAGGTTACTCTTATTTTGAACCCACTTCTGACGTGTCTGGAGTGTTTGTAAATACTCCACTCGCCAGCTTTTTCAGAATTGGTTAGACATGTACTGTACCTGTCTCCATCTTTTTTTTTTTTTTTGCATAAACAGCCTCTTTTACGAAGTTGCCAGGGGGTGGCAGGATACCCCCTGTTTTCATAGTCAGCAGCTGATTTGGAGAAAGAGGGATTAGATCGCTGGTATCGCTATGGTGATGGAGTTCTTTCTTTCTTTACTCTGAATGAATTTGGAGGTGGGGTTATCCTATCCAGATTCTCAAGATTAGCTAGAGCCTTTATCTTTTCCTGCTCGATTTTTAGCTTGTGTTGAAGGTCATGTTGTGTCATCTCTCGTTTCTTCCTCCTCACCAGGGCTTCCAGCCTCTCCATCTCCTCTTCTTGAGCTGCTTCTCTACCTGGAATTCTACCACTGCTTGTAACGCGGCAGCCCTCAATGCAAGTTTTCTTCTTATTGAAGAAGACTTAGAGGATGATGAGGGCCTAGGGTAGTGTGAAGCTGAGCTATGGGACTTGACACTTTTAAACTCTGCCACGGCGGCATCTGCCCGATCAACAGCCTGTGGTATTCTAAAGGACAGTTGCTTTTCCTTTGTGCAGATATTTCGCACACGTTCGGCAATGTTAGCCTTGTGACTTTCACCCACCAGATTTTGGAGTTGTTTGAATTGAGACACTGTCTCCGAAGATTCAAACTTAAGAGTGGCTACCTATTTCTTGGGGTTTGGTTACTGTCTTTCTCCCTAACTCCCCTTCAAAGATTTGGTTGTTGTAGTGCTCAAGCACATTACTTCTTTTGTGCTGCTCCTTAATGAGCTTTGCAGTTTAGCTTTCTCTAGCCTTTAGGGTTAGTCTTCTTTCTCTGTCAGATCGACGCAATTCCTGCTCGTCGATTACGTCTACCATTCTACCAGTGCTGCCGGTGGAGGCTCTTTCAAAGACAGTATTTTGTGTAAACGAGTTATCCTTGTGGGTATTTTCGCTCCCGTTAACTTCTAGGAGAGAGGAGTAATCCATTTGGCTAGCGTTAAACATGTTTTCAAATAGAAAATAAAATAAAACAAAGGGTTTAACTGAAGTTCAAACCAGTTCTTATTCCCACGATAAAGATAAGCTACAAATCGACCGAAACTGGAATAGAAAAAGCACAACCCCAATTACAACGGGGCAACAAACACAAGAAATGCAAAATAAAGAAAAGCAAGAAGTTCAAAGACAATGAAAATGAGAGAAAGAAAACACGTGATTCAAAACTCAAAAGACTATGCGAAAAAAAAAAAGAAGAAAAAAAAAAGGGTTTTTCGCTGCGAAATATCTCAAACGTCGGAACGTGTGACTCGAGCACGCAGACGTAAATTTTGTTTATCGTCCAATGGGAAGCCCAGAATTAAATCCTGGTGTGAATTCCCAAATGATTTGTTCGGAGCCCCAAATACGAAATAAAAGGCCGACACAGGAAGCATCGCCAGTTGAGAAAATACAAGCATGTCAAGCGATCGCATTATGCTTGCCTCTCCTTTCCCTCTCATCTTCTTCACTGTTCACTGAGCCGCTTACCCAAATGGATTGAGACTTCAAAGACACTCCTAACAAATGAACGCTCACACATACATATGCACAAACTCTTTTCGGCAATTACTGCTATGAACATTTTTAACGACCTTTGTACCTTACTTTTATTTGAAAACAAAACAAACAAAAAAACAAAAAACAAACCTTAATTGATAACATATATATATATATATATATATATATGTTGTTTATACACAATTTGATTTTCTTGTTTTATACCCCCCTTATAGTGGGCTATCTACTAACAAGGCCAAATTATTGTTTTTTTAATTTGGTTGGATAACTTGAATTCTATTTATTTTAACTATTTTTTATGCTATTTATTCATTAAAAATTATTTTTATTACATATTAAATTTTAAAAAAATGTGTACAAAAATAATGTGTTAAAGCAATTAATTATGTAAATAATTTTTAGTTATAATATTTTAAAATTTTATTTTTAGCGGCAATATTTTAAGTAAGAAATTTCTTATTTTTTACTTCATTAAATATCTTGTCCCTTACTTTTCCAGGTTTAACAACTTTCCCAGGTTAAGACTTTCTTAAGAACATGTGCACATTTTTCCATGTAATTAGAACATTTTTTTTTCTTTTTGAATAATTTTTTTTTTTTTTTGAGAATTGGGTCTTGGTCTTCTAGAAAAGAATTTTCTTCTGTTAGAAAGAATCCCTCTCTGACACCATGTTCATCTGGGTCAAAAGATACATGATATGAAACTGGCTGTTGAAAAGAACAAGCAGCACAAAGATGACATGACACACTAAACTTACCAACTCATTTATTTAAAGTGCCTCACTGGATCCATCTTAATTCAGGCATTCCCTAGTGGAACTGGAAGTGCTTACACTCATCATCATCATTATTGATGTTGTTATAACAATACCAAAAAGATATAATTTATTAAGAGCTACAAAGGACAGGGAATTGTAGAAAGTTCATGATTGCTAATGTCCTGAAGTGACACGACACAAGAAATTTGAGAAGGCGACTATAGTTGCCTTAACCACTAATGTAGCAATAATAATAACAATGATGATAATGAAGGTCATTATGATACTATATAAATTCATCAATTATTTTTATAAGAGAACAACAGTAATACATTTTATTAGTAAATGATATTTAATACTTTTTATAAAAAAAGATGTCTGTTGAGTGTAACATGGATTATCTCTAATGTCCCAAGTGTATTTGTAAAATTTGTCTGCAATGTTAGTAAATTTTTGATGTACTACAGTAATCTCCCTTGCATTAACGCTGTCAGGTGGTAGTGTCTTTGTTGTAAGAATGGCAGAACATTACAAACCCAGAAGTTCAAAAGACCAACTTCACTACAAAGTACCATACTACAATAATAATTAGAAAAATTTATTTAAATAATCATGTAAAAACCTTTTCTTTTTAATCATTTCACCCCAAGCAATGCAATAAAGCCATGAATATGGAGAAGGTTAATGAGTGTGAAAGAATATAAAAAAAGAAAAACATTATTAAGGAGTGAAAACAATAAAAAAAATCCAGAAATAAAAAGACCGGAAACAACAATTAACATTGCATTTTAATTTTTGAAGATCATCTTGACTGAGAAACAAGAAGCTGGAAGAGAGTTCCACAAGTGAAAAGTGTAAGAAAAGTGTAAGAAAAGAAACTGCTAACATAGAAATTACTGTTACATGTAGCCATTTCAACTACAAAATGAGGAGATATTGCTGTCACTCTAGTAATGCACTTAAATTTGTAAAGTTTAGGTCATCATTTATCCATCACACCCAATGGTGCATAGGGCAGCAACTTTTTGTTGCTGTTTCTGTAACAAACTGTTTTTTACGGAGCAAGGTTGTTAGCCCTGCACCCAACTCCCAAACCTGGAGGACCGGTGGACCATTCTTGGTCCTTTCGTTTACAGCACCTGGTATTCCTAAAAAGTTACCCATTTAAGTACTGACCAGGCTCGATTTTGCTTAACTTCGGTGATCGGATGGGAACTGGTGCATTCAACACGATATAGCCATAGACAAAGTTTAGATACCATAGAGGAAAGTTCTTTCTTCTGAATAATTTCCATGAAAATATTTCTAGAAAAGGCACAGTGAAGCATTAATGGGAAAGTAACAGAAGCTAAGATACCAGGTTATTGCAGATTCTTCTTTGTATTTTATCAACGATTTTTAAATATATAGCAGGAGCACCAGGCCACATGTGGCAGCAATGTTCAAAACTTATAAGAATGAAGAGTGAGCAAAGTATGCTGCTACTTTTTGATGGTATAGGTAAACTTGTAATGATAATAGTATTTTGGAAATTAAAAAAAAATAGGTTTCTAATATTACTTCAGAAAAAGTACCAAAAGTAAAAGTAATGAATTCAACATTTTAAAAACAACTAAGGAAGCACCATCAACAACAACTTAGTTTAATTCTCTTCTCATAACAATTCCAATATATAAATTTGATTTGTATTTCATTTTTATAACCTGAAAATTTTAGGAAGAAAAATATCATTTTTAATGAAATTTAGTATAAAATGAGGTATATTAGAAACAGGCTGCAATCTTTTCTCAGCAAGACAAGCATAACAATGTCATGGTTTGACAAGGATTGTTCTGGTTTGTAGGATTTATTCCATATCTGGTTGGCTTACGGCCATATCACGTTGAATACACTGGTTCTCGCACCATCACCGAAGTTAAGCAACGTTGAGCCTGGTCAGTACTTAGATGGGTGAAACGCTTGGGAATACCAGGTGCTGTAAGCGTTGAATACCCTGCATTCACTTAAGCACTGGTACCCTTGGGAAAGGTATTAATCTGCCCCTTCTCTCCAGTTATGGGTTAAATAACAAGGGTAGGACTTGGGGACCCTGCCCTTAAAAACAAATCTCCATGAATCTTGATACTCGAAAAGGAAAAAGTATTACTAGACACAAAAACTTATATAAAAAAAACAACAATAAATTGTTGAAAGAAAAAGGTATTACCAGCACTAAAAAAAAATTTAGTTGGCAATAAATGACCTGCCAAAGTTGATATGCCATAAAAAGAAACAACCAACCAACCATATCTGGTCAGGCGCACCTGCTATTCATTGAGGTTCTCAACAAAATCCTAAAAAAGATCTGCACTATAATTGGTTCTGACTTGGCTTCCCTCTGTCTTTTCTACAAATATTTTCATGGCAACTGCCATTACAAGCTCCCCCTCCCGGTTCCTTGTCCACGTGAATTTAAGCATACTACTAGATTGGCATCTAGGTTTCCACCTTTTTTTTACCACTGAAAGAGTTAAATGTAACCACCACTTCTACATGAACAGTTTCTTTTCTTACACTTCTCGCCTGTGGAACTCACTTCTGTTTACTTGTTTCCCTGATAACTACAATTTCCAAAAATTAAAATGCAATGTCAATTACCATGTTCTATCTTCTTGAATCCTATTCATCTTTTATTCTTTCTTCAATACCTCCTGTACCCTGTCTTTTCTCTCATGATAACCACCTGCACACTAGTGGTGATCCTGCCTTGCTTGGGGTGAAATGATTAAAATAAAAATTGTCCTTCTAGAGATATTAGCTGTCAGTACTTTTTTGTTTTTTTGCACCAGTCAGCTTTAAAGCTTATATTAGAATATTAGATCATGAAATATATATATTAGAATATTATATCATGAAAACACTTTATCAGACAAGAAAACAAAAATAATAAAAATTGAAAACTGTTCTGGTTTGACGCTTAAAAATTCTAGTAAGCCTATATCGACACCTTTTTATGGTTTCATAAGAGTGAGTTGTTCTGTGTTGAAATTTATCAAAATAAGTAGTGTCCACAGAAATACATTATTTTTTCTATTAAAAATATACTGATTCTGAATAGGCCAGTGAAACAGGATTTTGTATTCTGTAGTCACAATGTATATTTAATTATTTAAGCCAATAATTATAGTGAGAACAAGAAAAAAAAAAAAATAAATGGTCCAATACATCTATAGTAATTGTTACTATAAGTAGTAAGCACTTATTGCAGTAAGAGATCCAAAGAAACAGTTCTTTATTTTTTAAAATTTTCTTTCATATTTAATTTATGGCAAAATTATCAGAAACCAAGTCAGGTAAAACAGTTGTTTAAGTTTTATTATTTTTTCTATTAAAAATAGCCATAATTCCTGCTCAAGTTCAGGCAGAAACTAGGAATACAAAATGTGATTAGGTCAACAAGTCTTTGCCACTTGGAAGATTGTTAAAATACAATATTTTTCTATCATGTGGTCTTGTGCAGAAATAAGCTAAGCTTAGTAAATATCTATAAGATTTGACAACTTTTTCTGGTGTTATTATTATTATTATTATGTAACAGAAATTCTGTTTGGCTATAGTTCATTGCTCTCGTCAGAATCAAATCCTTGTTCCTGAAAATGTATAGAGTTGTTTTCCTTGTATAACCCTTGTTCTTTTCTTCTTCTTCTATGTGCCATGTCCATTCAGGACGCAGTCGATCATGGCCCTCCACTTCTCCCTATCCCTGGTGGCTCTTAGCATGCTTTCTCCTGTTACTCCACCCAAGCCCTGCTCTGTCATCCACTTGCAAGTATGCTACCCGCTGCTTTCCCGTCTCTTTTTTTTCTTTTTCTGACCTGTGAGTATCAGATTCTCCAAGCGCTCAACATAACATTCAATCAAGATACCGTTTTCAAGTGAGTAAAAATAAAAAAAAAAAAATAAAAAAAAAAAATTTAAATGTATTGTTTCATTATCATGTGGACTAGAGAGTAACTTTATCGTTACAATTTGCTTTGAAACTTTCATTCAGTTCCTTCTCCAAGTCAAGCGTATGACACGTGTCTTTATGTGAAAATCTTATTTTCATTTTTAAAAGTAATGTTAAGCTTTCTTGAATATTTCTTTGTAGAAGTAAGTGGACCTTTATTTTATTGAAAAATAATTTTTCATCAGCAATTAATTATTTAGTAAAATTTTAAATTCAAACTATAGAATGAAAAAAAACGAATAAAAAGTGGGTTATTTTATAGACCTTTTGTCCATCCGTAGTGTAAAATGTATTACGCGATAAGCAATGTGTTCAGTAGCAGCAGCAGCAACAATAATAATGATGCAACGTTCCGGTATTGTTAGCCTGCCACTAATGCAAAACAAAAAACAAAACAAAAAAACCTTAGCCAAATATAATAGTAGCAGAAGTAGTATAGAAATCTGATGGATTTGAAAAAAATTCATATGAAACTATGAACCAGATTAATGTTACTCATCTGTCTTCATTGCGAAGAAAAATCTTTGGAGAAGCGCGCTCCATTACCATCCGCCTCGATTTTATCACGTCATCATCGATACAAGCGTCGTTTCTCCATTATTTCCATCTGTTACTTGATTAACAAAAGACAAAAAGGTCTGCATCTTTTTCTTGATAATTTTTCGATATTTCACACTGTAAATACATCCAAGATAAGTGTCGATTGTGACTAATTTTTATTCTTAAAAAAAATAATTTAAGAAAGCTCGTCTATTATTGTTGCTTGTTGATTTCGTCCAAAAGCATACGATACCGACAAAGATATACCGTCACGTTGACAACAAATAGCAAAACACTTAAAGGTTTCCTTATTTATCTTTAAAACTATCCTTTGATAATTTAAATTTCATCATTTAGCAATAAAAACACTACTAAATATTGAATTTATCATTTTCTATACCTCGCTTCGATACGCGACTATTTTGTAAATTTGAACTTAAACGACAAAAAAAAACAATTTTTTTCAGTCACTGACATTTAAAAACTATGGGCCAGAAACAAATTCTTTTATTATTTATAATCTACAACTACATTATTATTTATTTTATGAGTCCCCAAGTTTGGGCCATGTCAGAAGATATGTACGATATTTTGGGAGTGAGCAGATCAGCCAGTACTCAAGAAATCAAAAAAGCCTATAAACAACTAGTCAAAATCTGGCACCCGGACAAGAACAAAAATCCTGATGCACCTAGTAAGTTTATGAAAATTAACGAAGCTTACGAAACCTTAACTGATGACAACAAACGAGCTATGTATGACAGATATGGGCATGTCCCGTCCCAGGAACAAAATCACTTCAATGACTTTGGATTCGGCAAGTTTGGCGCATTTTTTAGGTCTGGTTCGCATGGAACTTTCAATTTTCAATTTGGTGAAGAATCAATTATTTCAAAATATCTCATCTCACAAAATTTTTATGAAGCCCACATTGTCCCAGAAAGTATCCATAAGCCATATTTCTTATATGTTTTTGCAGACATGTGTTTTGCATGTATGCATTATGAACCATTTGTTGAAAAGCTGATTGGTGAACTAGAAGAAGTTGGCATAGGTGTTGCAACAGTACGGATAAATTCAGCCAACAGTTTTGCCAACACCTTACGCATAAATGAAGTCCCACAAATTTTGGCCATCATCAACCGAAGATTGTCTTTTTATCAAGGTCAACTTTCCATGCAAAGTCCTTCGAGATTTTATTCGTAACCTTTTTCCATTGAACACAATGCAGCTATTGAATGATAAGAACATTGAGGGTTTTTTACAGGGCTGGTCTGACAATCATGTGAGGGCTGTGTTTGTTAGTTCCAAAAGCAAGCCTCCTGTACGTTTCATGACACCTGCCTTTTACTACAAAGACAGAATATGTTCTGGTTATGTAAGCACAAAGGATACAGGAGTGAATAAAATATTGCACAGATATGGTGCTGACAAAGGTAAAGATACTCTCATCATAGTGGCAGAAAACACCAACTCCACCGTAGCAGCTGTTGCCATGCAACCTTTGACTAAGGAAAATGTTGAAGATATAATGGAAGCTCATAAGTATCTGGTGCTTCCTCGTCTTTCATCTCAAGATTACTTTAAAGAATTGTGCCCTGCTGAGGCAAAATTAAAGCAAAGAAAACTGTGTGTGATTTTATTTACACAGAAAAACAGTCAGTATGACAGTTACCGGTTCTCATTTCGTAACTATGCCAAACAAGCTCCATCCTTTCAAGGCCGGGTGAGGTTCACTTATCTCTATGAAGAAATACAGCAGCATTTTGTCAACAATTTAATAAAAGATAGTGTTTTGAATATAGATGAATCTAATTTAAAGATTATCCTTCTTTGGCATAGACAACCAAATCAGATCAGTTTTGAATGGGTTCAGCCTGGCTGGAGCAATGATGTCCATCTTAATATGCTAACTCGACATAATCTGGAGAAACGACTTCAGGAATTAATTAATGATTCTCTCAAACTAAAACACATGACAATTGTGCCAGATTTTTTCAATGAACATGCAGCGAGTCTGATGACACGTATCTGGAACAAGCTTCTTGATTGGTTTGATCAGTCATTTTATTATATTACTATCTATGATAATGTCACTTGGTTAAGTATTTGGCTTTCCATTGTCTCTGTTATGATGGTGTGTCTATTGATGAAACATTTTCTTAATATGGAAATAGAGGCTGCCAAAAAGCAACAGAAAAGACAAAATGCATACTTTCACACTACAGCAAGAACAAGAGTAACAAACCGGCCATTATCACAAATACCCAACCAAAAATTGCGCATCTATGAATTGTGTTATTCTTCTTATGATAAACTGATAAGGCAATCAAAGCCTGGTTTTACAATTACTGTGTTAGTAGATAATGAATCACAAAATAGCCTGATAACCTCTTTTATGGATACTATGGTGCCTTACTCTCAACCAAACTCATTGACATTTGCTTATCTACAATTGGAACACTGGCTTGGCTGGTATCAGCAACTTCTTGAAGAAAGCTCACATTTTCATGTACAGCTATCTAATATGAAGATTAAAGACTGTATTGGAACAGTGTTAGCCCTTAATGGTTACCGTCGATATTATTACATCTACCATCCAAAGAATGCCCGAAAATTGTTCCGGCAAGTGAAGATTTCTACAGGTTTCTCAGAAAGTGATACTGATTCTGATGATAGTGATTCGCAGCAGTTTTCTACCAAAGAACTATTAGATGATCTGGGTGCTTGGGTAGAAAAAATGTTTGATGGTTTGCTACATAAAATAAATCTTCCTTATTGGCCAAATATGCCCCCTTAACACAACTGTTGCTATCTCATATAAATGTTGAATTCACTATTTATTTGTATTGGCATAAATTGCAAGTATTATAAGTTAAAACTTGAAATTTCTAGTTCAGAATTTATGTTCAAGCTGACATGAACATTTAACTGTACTCTTATAAAGTTACAAAAATAAAAATATTCTTGTAAGATGAAAGATTTGTAAAAGTTGGTAAGTTTGAAAGCTTATAGACTAAAGAGATTGGTTCTTTACTTGATGCTGGTATAAATGAGGTTGGTTCAAGTTTGCTATTATGAGTTTTATGTATTGTCTCTGGTAAGATATGAACATAACCAACCATAACTAATCAAAGGTAGAAATCAAAATGTTCTTTATGGGAATAAAAATATTAATTGTAAATCTTGTTTTGATTTAATCAAGTTTGCTCTTGATGACTTGAGAGTTGTTAATTATTGAATTGAAAAACCAGTGTTTATTATGACAGTATTTGTCAGCAACCACCTCATTTTTTTTAATCTCTAACAGTAGCAGTTTAAATTACAATGTTATCAGTACAGTCAACTTTGCTAAGTAATGTATGAATTCTAAAATAGGATATGTATGCATATTTTTTTTTATCACAATGTTTCAGTTAGTAAATTGTCTTTCTTTTGTTGTATATTATATTCAGTCATCTTCAAAAACTTTAAATGAAATCTTATTTCACTCACATTATTGTGAACACAAAAAGTATAAAAAATCTTGAAAAAGTAATCAATCTCAGGAAAAGTGGAAAATGTACAATCTGAAACAATGTGATTAAATGACAAAGGATCTTAATATAAATGAATCATATATTGTTAAGCATATTTCATTATCTCAGATTTATTGCAAGACATTTGAAGACTGAGCTAACAGTTTTTAAAACATATTTGCATATGGGCATTTAGGCTATCATTATAACTCATTAAGAAGAATTGAGCAGAGAAATACATGTTGCTTATTGCTCTCTTATTTTAGTACTTAATTTTCTGTAATAAAAATTTGTATAATAATGTAACCGTACTTTTATACCAGAAATGAGTGCATTAAAAATACAAATGGGCTGTAAATGTTATACTTTTGTTGGTGGCTCCCATTATTTATGATAATTTCTTTAAGTTTATCCAACATTTTCCAATAAATTATCTCCAAATAATTATAATCAGAACCAATCTAGAATAATTACATCAGAAAATAATTTGAAAATTCATTAATATTTTAATAAACTATAACAATAATTAATAAATTAATCTACATGCACCTTACATAAAGTCTTAGATGTAATGAATTAGGTTTAAACAAAAGTAAGTTTAGGTTAAGTTTAAACTTGAAATATTTGATCACATTGCAATTACTGGTTATAGAGAATACAATGTTATAAACTATTTGTCTGCTTTTGGAAAAATAACTTATAATGTTGGCTTAATTGCAAGCAATTTATGCTTCCTAATAACATTAATTCTTGTTTTCACCTTTCTTGAGCTGGTTTTGTTGTTTTAATTTCAATTGGCTGATTCAATGAATAAATCACACATAACAAATTCAAACACACTAGTTAATAGCTCAGTGTATCCCTTAAAAACATTTCCACTTGAGCCATGGCTTAAGATGATGATCAATGTGCAAACTATTGCTCATGAGTTTTTTCTTAACTTGTGCTCCATCAGTTTATTTTTGTGCCAAAGGTGGTTTCGACCAGTAAATGAATTGGAGGGTTTTGATGAAAATCCTTCCACAAAATAGAGTATCATTAAAATTTTGTAAATTGTCATATTTGTTTTGAGAGAAGTTATTACTGTCATAAATTCTAAGTAAATTTGTTACCAAAATTTGCCATTCCCTTTTTGTTGGATTTAATTGGTTGATATATGTATTTGTATAAATATAGATTTTGAGATAACCATTAAAAAAACTTATAGTGACGTTTAAAATTTATTCCTTGTAATGAAAATAGACAAGAATTATTACAACTGAAGAAGCTTTAATAATTTTACAGGCTATAGTGACTTAAAAAGTTTGCCTTTGTTTCCTCATGACACACAAGTAGTGTTTTGTAGTCCCAGAGAGTTCTTTAAGGGATGATAACCTTAATTTATCAAGGAGTTCCTCAAGGGCTATCAAACATTATTCTCCCCTTCTGTTTTTATTTGGTTACAAGTGGAGATGCTGGGGAGGATTTACCAATCTGGAAGACCTATTAAGTACTAGACATTCAGCTTCAGTTAGTGAAGGGGTGGGTGCATCAAGTTCAGCTGACTCAGATGACAACTATTCATTACTATTGATATCTTCATTTTCAATGCAATCAGTTCTTTATATCAGCACTGAAGGGACCTTGAAGGTTTTTTTTTTTTTTTTTTACACACCGGTGTTTTCTGCCTCTGATACTGGGCATGATGCTAGATTCCTTAAGAATTCTTGTCCATCTTGGTAATTAATAGTAGCATAGGATGTATTTGTGTCGATCAGCTCAACCTCATCCACCAGAGGATCATTCTTGTTTCTGGTGAACTGATGAAGGAGTACTGAGCCAAGCTTTGTTAGCCAAGTTGGCAGAGAAATCCCAAAAAAGAGCATCTTTTGAAACTAAAAAACTGTTCCTGTACAGTAAAGTTGGTTGCAGTTGACAGGAGAGATCTAATGTAGTGTAGGGCATTGAGGAGTACTGACTCCCAATGATGATCATCCAGTTTGTTTGACTTAAGGGCAAGTTTAATTGCTTTCCAGATGTTAACACTGTATCTTTCTGCCTATCCATTACCACTTGGGTTGTAGGATGTTGTCTTGCTTGCAGCAATGCCCTTATTTAATAGACAGGCCTTTATTTCTTTTGATAGAGAAAAAGTAACTCTATCAGAGTGGATATAACCTGGAAAGCCAGTTAGTGCAAATAACCAGTCCAGACATTTTATTACCATTGATGAATGTATATTTGGGCAGAGAAAAGCAAATGGAAACCAAGAATATTTATCTACAATGGTGAGAATATAAACATTACTCAAATTTAAGAAAAAGGTAGGGGACCTTTAAAATCCATACTTAGATGTTCCATTGGTTGGGTAGCTTTAATTAGAGTTCCCTTTTCCATGCAAAAATAATCTTGGCTCAAGTTCTGCACATAGCTGACATGAAAAACATACTTTCTTTATTACTTCTGTTAAGAAGGGCACATTCTTAGTCTATAGAAAATGGAACATTCATGTAATTCCAGGATGGCATAGTCCTTGATGTAGATCAGCAAAGCCTGGTGAAGAAACTGAAGCATAAAATGCATTAGTAAGTGATTCCACTTCCTAACAGTCTCAATCATTGCTGTTGCTCTTTTTTCTATGAAAGGATAGTGCAATTTGTTCCCTGGCAGGGTCTGTGACATAAAAGCCACTAGTCTGCCTCTCTAGTTTAGAGTAGGCACCACTGACTCATCTGAAGTATTACACTTAACAACAAAGGGTAAATCTTCATCCATATTTTGCAGAGTGGCATTCTACAGTTGTTTCTTTAGAGTTTTGAAAGCTTTAATAGCTATTGTGTTCAGTGGAAAAATCTTGTTTTTAATCATTAGTTGGATTATATCAGAGAACTTTGGTATACATTTAGCATAGTACGCAAACATACTAACAATTTCTTAAGGAATTTGGCATGGGTAAGTCTCGGAGTGGCCAAAGTCTTTCTGATTTTGGTTTAATTATCCTATTACCTACTCAGTATCCAAGGATATAAAGTGAGGATACAAAAGATACTGTTTTCATCTCATTTAGTGTAAGATTTTTAGCTCTTATGGCTGTTAAGAATCTTTTAACATTTTGGTCATGTCTTTCTTGGTTTCTTCTTCTGATAGTTATGTTGTCAAGCTAAGAGAAGGCATCTCTTCACGTTTGTTCTTGAATAAATTTGTCCATTTCCCACTGAAAAATAGACACACCAAATGGTTTCAAAAGCAGTAAATGTTTTCATTTTGTCTTGGGGAATTTAGTAGTTGGCATTTTTCAGATCAAAGTTATGAAAGAGTGTGTATGTGGCTAGTTTGTTTACCATCTCTTTGATACATGACAAAGAATAAGCATTGAGTTCTGAAAATTGTTTGATAGTCTGTGAGTAATCAATGCATAATCTCTTCTTATGTCTATTAGTTGGGTCCTTAACAACTACCTCCAAGGGAATGAACTTGGTTCAATTATGCCGTGTTGTAGTAGCTTCTCAACTTCTTTTCTGATGAAATTCCTGTCATTCTTCCCAAACTGCTGTGATTTTGTTGTGATTGGTTTACAATTAGGAGACAAGTTTGGAAAAAGCAAGGGTTCACTAACAGAAGCAGCAGAAAGGGCACAAACCAGTTCATAGTTGAGTATAAAATCCAATTTAGGGCCCCTGTATCTGATCTGAAGAGACTTATGTTGTTTCTTATAGTGTGTCTTATTTATTTATAGGTCGACAACACAGAATCTACAAGTCTGGGTGTTCATTGTGGTTAGAGCCATGGAGATTTCTTTGTTGAGTTGTCTGATTTCAATTTGAAATTTCAAAGTAACCTTCTAGTTAATGAAACTTTATGAGCTGCCCAAGTCTAATAACGCATTTGGTTAGTGACCATTAACAGACACTATAATCATAGAATTTCCGAACTGATGCTGCCATGGTGCATAAGTTCATTGCATCCATGGCAGCAGTTATACTTCTACTTTTAGATTTACACACTTTTTTTTTTTTTTTTTTTTTTTTTTTTTTTTTACAAGCATGACAGGTAAACTCTCTCGTTGGACATACATTTCTCTGATGTAGTAGTCCACCACAAAAAAAAAAATCTTTTTATTAAAAGTATGAAGTTGCCTTTCTTTACTAAATGATGGAGTGTAGTTATAGGCATCTGAATTTTTCTGTGTCACGTTTAGAGAGGTATCTTGTCTATATGCAGCCTGCAAATCCAGAGAACCATTCTTGAGTAGTCTCTGGCGTATTATAAGTGAAGCTAAATCGTTATTAAACACGTCCCTTACAAATTCTTCTTATTACTGTTTGGCAGTCATCATTTTGAAAGTAGAGGTTTTGCTTAGTTTGTGGAGTTCTGCAGGAATTTGCCCAGACATTCGCAATGTTTCTGTTGACTGATAGCTAGAATGTGCCTGGTAAAAATTTTATTTGGTGTCATAACATAGATTTTCTATAATGTTAATAGCCATCTTGTACATAGTACAGTCTTATATATATTTGTAAACTTCAAATGAAACACAGCTAACAAGCAACCTTAATTTGTTAAGATTAGCGTCAATATATTCTTCAAAGAAATTGTTTAACATTTTCATTCAGAGTTTTCATTCTTTTGCACTTGTGGGATAGTTTGTGTCAAGGTCCAGTTTTGGTGGCTTAAACATTTTCTCCATGTTATCAGGTACAAGACAATATCGACAGAATAAATATGATAAAAATTAGTTTATTAAATTGTAATGAAAATGACCAACAATTATTACAATTTAAAAAACTTTAATAAACTAGTTTTACAGGCTACTGTTAGTGATTTAAAAAATCTGCCTTTGTTTCCTTGTGGTGCATAGGGTGTGTAGCCTTGGAGAGTTCTTTAAATGATCATCAATTGTTAATACTATATTCCTAGAATTGGATTTAAAAAATACAAATTAGTTATTAATAGAGAGGCCTTTTAATTTAATGAAACATTCAGAATATCAATAATCACACATGTTCAATAAGTAAATATTAAAAAACAAATTCTGACTATTCATTATATTGTAATCAAATATTTTAAAAGATTCTCAGATATTCAGCCTTATATTTAAGCACTTGTTAATTCTAAACCCATGTATTATTTCATCATAAATGTAGACACTAATCTGAATACTGCCAATTTAATGTACCTATAACTCAAGTTTTGTGAAGGAAGAAAAATGTGTGATAATAAAAATATTGTTTTTTATATTATTGTTTCTTTATGCATAATATTATGCAGAACAGTATATTTATTATATACACCACTTGAATAAAATTTGTAAAAAGATTTATTTGTGCCAAGCAGAAAGATGTCAGTCCCATGTTATCAGTAATTAATTTCTTCTTCATTACATTTTATATATATATATATATATATATATATACTTAGGATGCTTATTAATAAGTGTAATTACTTTGGTTTATTGATCATTAACAAAAATTGAAAACAAATATGGATCATAAATTTGTAATTGAAGGCTTTTTTGATTTGTAAATTTGAATTTTATTTTCTAGTGTGAGGACTAGTAAATAATATTCAGTAAATTTGTAAATGAATTATAATTTTTAAAATTCTGGAAAATAAAGTCAATATATAATACTAATGTCAATGCAACAACAGTATCTTATATATTTCAATGTGATATGCTAAATTGAAATTTTGTGTAGCATACACATACATATGTACATCACTAATCAACTTATACATCAATGTTAATCTCCAAAACTCTCAACAATGCAATTTTAAAAATCTGATTTATGAAATGGTTAATATTATCTTTTCAATGTTTCAAATGTTTTGAATACATTAGAAATAATCATTACCTTGTAGCAATTATTTACTTAATTTTTTTCTTTTTTTTTTCAATTATTTTTTTACCCTCAAAGTTACATTTACTTTCTATGTGAAAAATCCCCTTGAAATTTTTCTTTGAATTGTTTTATAACTGTTCCACATTAATTTATATTCCATTCCTACTGTCCTACATTCCTGTGATAATGTGTATAAAAGTTTGATGTCCAGATGTGGGTAAAAGTGAAACTGTAATACTAAGAACTTGATAAAATTTAAAACTTTTATTAACTTCTTAGAACAGACATGTATCATCTCTGAGGAAGCATTTCATATTTGGTGTCATGTGACCAAGGATGAAGAGTTGATTTAACAGTTGTACACCATGGTTATAGCCCAAGTCATTTTGTAACTTTGCAGAGCAATTTTGATTAAAAAAATATATATATATATATATATATATATATATATATATATATATTCTTGTGCATCAGTGTGTGGATTTGTAAACTGATAAACCTTTTATTCACTAAATCTGATTGTTCCTTTGCAGTGAATTCAATTTTTCAAAGAGTGTTTGTAATTTTTACAATGAATGGAAGAAGTTCAAATCTTTGAGTTAAGATATATTCTTTAAAGTCAAATATTGTTTGTTGAGCAAAATGCTTGAATTTAAGTTTCTCTTGACATTTTAATCACTAGTTTTGATTTTTGATAGATTTATTCTTTTTTCACTAGTTTTTTTCTTGTAATTGCCATAAACAAGTTGTTAATAATAAGAAAATGTCAGTGATTTTGTTGCTGGCATGATAATTATTTAAATGTTAAACTAATAGTTTGTCATGTAATATTTTCTGGTAGTTGCACTTAAAGTTTTGAAAGTGGTTCATGGTTTCATAATAGAAAATAGATATATTCTATTTTCTTGTAGATAAGATGTACATTTAGATTTTGAAAAATGCAGATATTACACAGTGTTTAATGCACTGTCATTGGGATGAGGAGGCTATCTACTAAAGAGCCTGGATAAGTCACATTCAGTAATCATCCTCTAAGTACCTTTGAGAATCATATCTTATAAGCCATCAAATACAGTAATAATTAGTAAAGAAGATCAGGTTGAAGATAAAAGTTTGTATTTAGAAAAAAGTCATCTGAAATATAATTTTAACTCCAGTTAATTTGTGAAATTTTGATTGACTCTTGATAACAACACTAAATTTAAGGCACAATTAATAGTTATGTATCTTCAGTTAAAAATAGTTGTTCATTATATTACATACACTTTAGAAGAGATATAAATTGAGGCATAAAGTATGTTATGTAAGAATTCATTAATAATTTTGAGAATAATATTTAAGTAAAATTGGTGCTAAAATGTTCCAAACTTGATTGAATTCTGAAAACCAGTATTCTGATATTAGGTAATTCAAATTAAGTGGATAGTGTTGAGAACTTTTTAACACTATTCAGTAGCATGCAGAAGGAGTGGGTAGAGGGTGCAACAGCCCTAGTCATCAATATCAGAGGGTATCCAATCAAAGAGTGAAATAAAAATTTAGATTATATTTAATTTGAATAAAGTGTTTATTTCATGTTTCATCTGTTTTTACATATTTAAAATACCTTCCTTTCTCACATTTCTCAGTACTAGTGAGAATTAGGTTGAACTATGGAGTTGAAAGTTTGGGTTGCGAAAGGGTACAAAGTAGCATAATGTCAAGACATGACACTTTTTAATTTTGTTTGGGTAAGATACATAGTGGGACCATACATTATTTAAATAGATAGACAATAACTTTTAACAGCAGGTTGAATTTTAGGTTGTTTTTTTTAATTTGATTTTGTATTACCTCATCAGTTAAAGGGGCTGGATTGTTTAGGTTAGAATTAGAATTAAGTCATTATGATATACTAAGGTATATTGTGTCATTGTGTAAGTATTGTGTGAGTCATTTATTTTAGTAAAACAATTTTCAAGTAATATTAGAGCATAATTTATAAATGAACAATTTTAATTAATTGAATTTAAACTTCCTCCAATCTACCACTCCTTAATTTTTTAAATAACCATGAATTCCATCTTATATTTTCTAAATAAATCATTTTCACTACTAATTTTAAAATATCACCTGAAAAAGAACAGTATTGCTTTTTTGTGTAGTGATATGTTTTTATAAACCATTGTAATAACAAAATTTATATATATATTTATATATATATATATCTTTACATGAACATATCACTGTAAAATTTGTTAATATTTATAAAACAGTTATTGCTCTATAGACTGATGTACATATTTTCTGGTCACATTCCATTAAACCAGATATTAGTGTGAGTGTTGCACTTTCTTTTTGCATATTTCTACTGTAAAATATTTCACATGTCTCTTTTTTTTGTTGCTGTTCTGAATCTTGTTTCTTTATCAAAGAATGAAATCTTATGACAAATTCCCAAAATTCAGATCTGGTAAAATATTTATTTACATAGGCTTATTTGATTTGGCACTAAAAAGTTTAAACAGACAACAATAGAAAAGGTTGTTAAATTTTATTTGAAACATAAAATTTATGAAAATAACAAGTAAACTAAAGACCAAAACACTTCAAATATAACAATAAAATGTAAAATGCTAAATATGCAAGTACTACAGCTTAATATATTCTGAGTGTATAGGTAGTGTATTAGATATGGAGTCTGCTAATTGTGAGATTTTCAAATTCTGCTGCAAATATAAACCACTTTCTAACCATAATAATATATTCTTATTTAACAAGTCTTGTATGTATATGTATAACATGTTTAAAACTTGTGATATTTTTCAACAATGCTCTGTAATGGCAATGTTGTTCACATGATTTTATTACTTTGCTTAAAAATATTATATATATATATATATATATATATATATATATATAAGTTGTGTGTGTTTGATTGTGATAGTTTTTAGTGACAAGATTGTTGTTTTTTCAGTGGTTTTACTGATAAAATATATTTTGGCAAGCAGTTTTTTATCATAAAGTATTCAATATCAGGATGGATATAGAGCATTCATAAGTACAAAAAGGACACTGTTATGATGTTCTCACTCGTCAGCCCTGTTGAGTGAGAACGTCATAACAGTGTTTTTATGAAACTTCTAAGTCAGCATGAATCTGCACAGTTAAAAAGAGAAACTCTTTGTACTCTCCCTCTCTCTCTCTATATATATATATATATAAATAACAGATAACATTTGTTTTTTGCTTGGTTTTATATAAGTGTTGTCAATGAGAATGAAATTGTGTGGACTGTATTGACCTTATATATATATATAAGATTTGTATTTATACTGATAAAATTAAAAATTGACATATTTTTTTCTTTTAAAAAAATTAAATAGATAAATATTACACTTAGGAAAAACAAGCATGGCATACTCCTTAATGTACTGAAAACACAAAAGCATATTTACAAAATTTGTGATACTCAGATACTATATGATATAGATTTATACAACCTATAAAATGATAAACATATTTCTCTTAACTTGGACATTCATATGAGAAACTAATATCTGTGTGTGTGTGTGTGTGTGTGTGTGTGTGTGTGTGGCTTTATAATAAGCCAACAAATTTTTATCATGTTTCATTTTCATTTAGGTTATGGTAACAATGTTTGTGCTGAAATAAAACATAATTGTTAAAAATTTTGAGAATATTTTCCCAATACACAACTTTTCTGCTTAATCTTTTTCCTGGGTACATGGATGTTTAATATAAGTAAAGTTCACTATCACAATAATAAAAACAATTTACCAGGTTTTGATTTCTATAAGTGCTTTGTGTCATAAAAAAAATACAATTTCCTCTCTCAGTTTTATATAAAGTAGAGAATTATATTGGTTGTAAGCTACTGTGCATTGATGTACAAAAATATATTCTCATGTGTACATGATTGCCTGTTGACAAACCTGGCATGAATAGATAGTAAGCATCAAATCTGACACCTAAAAATTATTGTCCTTATTTCTTATAGAATGTGTTATGGAATCAATGAAAAAATTCTAATAATACAACAAACTTGTATTGCTGAAATAAAAGATGGTTTTGAAAAATATTCATCATTAAAACAAAAATAACAAAAATCACAGATTGGAAAACTAAAATCTTCATATCACTTAACAAAATAATTTTCTTTGGATCTCAAAGTTATTTTATATTTCTTTTTGGCGGACATGAGAATTCTTTTGGTGCAATTGTTGACAGTAAGAAAATGTTTTGCTCTTTGTGTTGATCTTCATATCTCTTGAATATAGATAGAAACATGAAGGTGCAAAAATATAGGCATGTAATATTTAACCGGTGGTTACTAACCTTTTTTTTGGGGGGCCAGCCCCACATAAGCATCTCTAAAATCCTGATGCCTCTCTGCCTCTATGATATATACTTCTTATTCAAAAAGTGAACTCCTAATCATGTTAGTTAAAAAAATTATTCATGTATACATAATTACACATGTACATAAATACACACACAAATATTTTCATGTATGTATTAACTCACACACACCCATACTAACATGAACTCATTAGAAAATAATTCACTATTAATAACTCAATCTCAAATTCCTCCACTCCTTAAAAATCAAATTGCACCACACGTTAGGAACCATGGGTCTAGACCTATATTGATTCTAGAACATTTGGATACCATTTTACTTACCTCATTACTCATTACTTATGAAAATAATAATAATAACTTCCATAGGCAATGAAGAAAGACAATATTGTAGGAATCCAGATTATGAATATTCAAGTATTTATTCAAAATCTATTTACATCATAATGACTTACGAAAGTTATGGATATAAATAATTACCATGCTGCTTAATAAATTCCATATGCATTTCAAATGTATTTTTAAGTTACCAAACACAAGACTTAAATTGTTACTTGATGATATCTTTGTTTGACTGTGCCACTACACTATAACTAAATTCGTCTCAATATGAAGCTGCATCCTCATTGATTATTCTTGAAGGCTTTAAATTGTAATGAGAGAATTCAATCATAAAAATATAGTGTCAGCAGTCTTTGCTCAGTTAGACTTAACCCTTTCTCAGATTTGAAACTGTTTTCTTTCTTGCTGTGTTTTTGTGTACAGAATTTTGATACATGCTTTTCTTAAAGGCATTAGAATAAAATATTTGACACTATACTGTTTTTTTTTTACTTTATTAATGCTTTCTACTCTGAAGACCTAACAAATCTGCTTGATTGTGCCAATCATTGATTTAGGTAATATCAATAACTTACATTGGAAAGTAGCGTGGTGATACTGAGCAAGTGAGGGACCGGATGTTTGTCCTCAGAAGTTCAGATAACAAATGACCAAAACTGGTCTTTGCGCATCTGGCTCCATGCAGTGTTCCAGTGGAAAACCAAAAATAAATAAATATCAAATTCCTTTTACAGACCCTTTTCGCAAACTGACATGAATTTTGTTTATCGTCCAATGGGAAGCCCAGAATTAAATCTGGGTATGAATTCCCAAATGACAACACAAGAGAACAATCCACAGTTGAGAAAATACAAGCATAATTAACAAGCGATGATATTATGTTGCTTTTCCTTTCTCTCTCATCTTCTTCACTGTTCACTGAGTCACTTACCCAATGGACTGAGCGAAGACTTCAAAGACACTCCTAACGCACATACGCACAAACTTTTCAGCAATTACTGCTATGAACATTTTAAAAACCTTTATACCAACCAAAAGACATTACTTTTATTTGTAAAAAAACCTTAATTGATATAGATATATATTAATGTTGTTTCTATACACAATTTGATTTTCTTGTTTTATACCCCCCTTATAGTGGCTATCTACTAACAAGGCCAAATGCAGTTAATCTGTTTCAACACACAAATACACTTCACTATAACGGATAATCCACTATAGTAGTACCCATTATTGGAGTAATCGATCTAGAAGATATATAAGCATCCAAACTTAGGTTTATTAAATTATAAACATGACTAATGAAAAAAAAAACATTACTACCTACCAGAAAAAATTGAACTTGCAGATTGTATTTAAGAAATAACATTTTTCTTTGTATATTCAATTTTAGTGTATTTCAATAATATAGTGGACAAATTTAAATTAAAAGTAGAATGTTTAGTGAATATGTTGCCTTCTTCTATTGTCAATATTATAAACCTTTAATAACCTCACTGTCAAATAGAATGACTTCATTAAAAAAAAAATTTTTTTTAGTTTTTCCCTAAATTAACTTAACATAAGAATGCAAAAAGTCTAATGATTCAACATTTTATTCCCATTCATTTAAACTATCAAAGTTTTTATTTCTAAACAATGAAGTGAGGTGACATTAGTCGACATTTCTGTGCATTTTCTTTATTAAATTGATCTTGATGAGAGTTAGCATCACAATTTCATTTTAAAAAGACTACAAATATCTATGATAGGAAGAGAAAATCAGGTGGAAATATTCATAAGCAACAACCTATTTTTGAAAGATAATGTTTTACTGTGTTGACCCACAACATGTTTACAGAAATTGATAATAAATATGTTGACACTTTTCTAAATTATTTTTTGTTTATTGGAAGATACTTTTGTGTATGAATGGAATTTTGAAATGTATGTTATCCTCAAAGTCATTCATATGAAAGGACTATAATATTTAGGTGTCAGATTTTATGCTTACTAACTATTCATGTCAGCTTTGTCAACAGGCAATCATGTACACCTGAGAATGTATTTTTGTACATCAATGCACAGTAGCTTACAACCAATATAATTCTCTCCTTTACTTTATATAAAACTGAGAGAGGAAATTGTATTTTTTTATGACACAAAGCACTTATAGAAATCAAAACCTGGTAAATTGTTTTTATTATTGTGATAGTGAACTTTACTTATATTAAACATCCATGTACCCAGGAAAGATTAAACAGAAAAGTTGTGTATTGGGAAAATATTCTCAAAATTTTTAATGATTATAAATATGTTTTATTTCAGCACAAACATTATTACCATAACCTAAATGAAAATGAAACATGATGAAAATGAGTTAACCATAAAAAAGAAACAAATAATAGTAAATCACATACAAATATATTTATTACTATCCAGATAAACACCAATTTAAAAAGTATACTTTCAATTTTGCTTTTAATTACATCTATTTTCTTTTCTGAAAATAGGCTTTGTTTTTCATATGAGGAACTCTATATCTCAGTTGTGATCTCTAAGAGAAGCTTCTTCTGTAGAATGAGTGCTAACAAGCTAATCTTCCAGACCGTTACTTCTGTTGTGAATTTGATCACCACTGTAATGTTCTAGTCCTATGTTAAACTAAACTAAGCTAAGCTTAATAAATATCAATATCATGAATAAAATATTAATACATTTTGTATTCTTCAGAAAGAAATTATCTTAAAATTTATAAGCAGTTAAAGTATCGTTATGGCTAATAGTCTAAAGTCTTCCTACCAGTAACTAAAATTTGTAAATACATTGCCAAAATTAATACCATAAACAAGTCATTCAAAGTGAATCCTGTTTGGTGACTTGAATCACTCCTATGGTCAAATATTCATCACCTAAACTAGGTGCTGGTTTTTAATAGATTTTCTCTATTGATTTTGTTATTTTTGTTTAAATGTTGAATATTTTTCAAAACCAAGTTTTATTTAAGCAATACAAATTTGTTGTATTATTAGAATTTGCTTTTGTGATTGTTTTTCATTGATTCCCTAACATATTTTTTATCTGAATGGTTGTATCAAGAAAATAACACTGAAGAATTATACATGAAACTTTTTGGATTGAAAAGAAAAAATATAATTTTGTAGTCATGAAATAAAAATGAAAAAAATAATTTGTTGTTTTATTTTTGTTCTTTTTTAAACAGGTTCTGATTTTCATTACTTTTTGTATTTTGATACTTAAATTGGATACAATCTCAAGACATTATTGTCATAAAAAATAAAAGCAGAAATCAATAACAAAATCATGATAAGTGTGTCTTAAAAATGTTATTAAAAAAGAAATATTAGGTTAGAAAGTCCTGTAGCATTTTTGACTTATCACTTTAAGAGTACCTTTTTAATATGTAATGGTAAAAATAACCAATAATTTTTATGTTCTAATATTTTTTTTTTCAGATATCAGAGTTAAATTTTGCATTGATTTATCCCTTTTAAATTGAATTTAGATCAGGCACTCTATGCTCTAGGATGTGTGTTGTGGTGCAGTGGATATCGGCTCGGAACGAGAAATCGGGGAGCCAAGTTCGAATTCCAGTTGAATTCAATGCATTCACTTACGCGCAAATACTCTTGGGAAAGGTATTAATCCGTCTCTTCCTTCCAGTTATGGGTTAAATAACAGGACAGATTGGGTTCTATAGCCTTGGGTAGCAACCAGTCTACCGCAGAAAGCAATGGCAACCTACTGCGGGATAATCTTCTGCCCAGTCAGTCATGTCTCTTTCGAGACAGGATCGCCCAAGCGTGTTTCACATATGGCACTTAACTGACTGACTATGCTGCATGAATTCAAAGAAAGGCATTTTAGCAATAAATATTTGTTCCATGAAAATGAAGCTTTAAGTGTCCTGACATGACAATGGTTTAGCCAGTTTTGATCAAGAAATTTTTCTCTTTGATCTTGATAACTGAGTTCTATAGTAAGCTTCTGCAAATTTTACTTGAAGAAAATTCTAAGGAAACTGCATCAAATTTAGTAAAACAGTTCCATATGTCATATTTTAATCATAAAACGCCTTCATGAATTCAGAAAAATATCTAAACTTGGTCAGTAGTTCCTTCATCATCTGAATACTTTTCAGGTTAATCAAAGTGTTGTTCCCTGCTCATCATTGAAAAAAAAGGTACGTTTTGTGTTTGATCAGATATGAAGGATGTCATCTATCATGAAATGCTAATCCAAAATGAGATAGTTAATGCAGAGAAATATTGTATTCAATTCCAAGTATTGTGCAAAAATTTGCAAAAAAAAGCAGCTATTGGTTAATCATCCAGGTGTGTTCTCTTATGCAATATTGCAAGACAACATATTTCCTAAGTCACTCAACAAAAGATTTTAGCAGCAAATATACCTTGCTCCTTCTGACTATGAGAATAGAGTGGAAAGGGAGAAGAACATGATACAAGGATTGCTAGGGAATGGATGCGAGTCAAGATAAGAGATGACAATTGACATTGCACTTAAATTCTTGGAGATTCTAGCTGCCAGGGAAACAAGTATATGTAAGGGAGTTCCACAGGTGAGAAGTGCAAGAAAAGAAGCTGATAGATTAGAAGTTGTGATTACATTTGATTGTTTTTACTGTAAAAGGACCTACTTGCAAGACTAGTAGCTCAAATAAATTCATGCAGAGGAGGCACCAGAGAGCTAAGCTCATTGAAATAGAAGCCATGAAAGTATTTGTAGAAGAGACAGAGGGAAGCCACATTATGTCGGTGAGAAAGTGACTGGAGTAGGTCAGGATTGATTACATTGCAGATTCTCCTTTGGATTTTGTCAAGAACCCTAAGATGAATAGCAGGAGCATTTGACCAGATTTCATAGCAGTATTCAATACATGGGTGGATGGTAGATTTTTATAAGTGCAAGATGAATTCAGACGAGAAAAAACTTCCTGGCCCTACACAGTGAACCGGCCTTCGTAGAAGTAGATTTAGCTATTGATTCAATGTAGTCATTCCACTTGAGGTCAGCTGAGAGAGTTAGGCCAAGGAGGCACAGGGTATTGTTTTCAGGGAGACTAGCCTGATCTATGCTGATGGGGGTAGCAGAGATTGTCTATGGTGGTTAAAGGATAGCAGCTTTGTTTTGGAAGTATTAAAATTTATGAGCCATTTTTTACCCCAGTCCACCACAGGTTGGAGGTCTTTTTCAAGATCAGCAGCGAGGTTTGCTTTGTCAACCTCACAAGATTTCTTTTCAAGGTGCAAGTAAATGGTGGTGTTCTCAGTGTAGTTGTCTATTTGGGATCTGATTACATAAAGGAGATTGTTGATGAAGATCAGAAAAAGCCTAGGACCTAGAATGAAGCCTTGTGGAACACCCGTGTTCATATGATAGTATCTAGAAGCAAGTCTGTTCAATACTACCTTCATTACGTGATTTGAAACGAACGACTGGATTAGATCAAACAAGCGTCCAGTGATACCATAGCCCTGTAGCTTGCACAGAAAGGCCAGCATGTGAGACTCTGTTAAATGCTTTTGAGATATCTAGGGCAACAGTGTGAGCATCGCCATTTTTATCAAGAGTCTAGTATATATACTCTGTAATGGTTGTTAGCATATCAGCAGCAGACCTGGTGAAGTGGAAACCATACTGTTTATCAGAGAAGAGAACGAAGGCTGTGAGATGTTTAACCACTTCAGCATTGATAATAGTCTCAAACACTTTACCAAAAATTGGTAGGAGGCTGAAAGGGCAATAATTAGAGAGATCTGAGAGTCCTCTTCTGTGGTTCCTGTGTTTAAGATTCCAGCAGGCAGGAAAACAAGAAGCATAGATGCAGTAGTTGTAGATTTTGGAGAGAACAGAGGAAAGTCCGGGGACACATTTCTTCAAAGCGATAATTGGGATTCCATCACCTCTGCTTGCCTTATTAGGTTCAAGCTTTTAAATTATGTTAGAGACCAGTGAGGGAGTAATGTAAATATCATTCAGTTGAGCCTCAGTTCTAGGTGGGAAAGTTGGGTGTGGGTACCCAAGATGAATTATATGTTGAGTTGGTGGAGAATCTGTGAGCAAAGCACTCGGCTTTGTCTGCTGAAGATGTGAGGACCTAAAATTTATTGATTAAAGGATTGAGGGCTTGCTGTTGTTTAACACATTTTTACAGGACTGCCAGTAGTTTTTGGAGCCAAACTTGTGGAATGTTATATGCTGCTTCATTCTGTCAGCAAACAATAGCTTAGCATCATTTAGGATCCACTTGCACTCATGAGCAGAGGCAAAACAATGCCTATTATGGTCAGATGCATGGCTTCGATAAAACTGGAAGAAGTGATTCCTGTAGGCAATAGCGACTGAGTAACCAGGGGAATGAATGGGGTTTAAGTTAGAACTTCCTGACTGGGATGAAAGCATTGATACCAGCTTTAACCCAAGAGGACACCTCAGGTGCACAGTCTTCAACAGGAAGACAAAAAACTTTGTTCCAAGAGACATCACACAAGAAATTGTGGAACAACTCCCAGTCTGCTCTTTGGTAGCAGTAAGATATTCTGCTGGTCAAAGGTTCCTAGTAAGAGGGGGAGTTGAAGGTGATATTAATGGAAACGACATTATGATCAGAGTTGCCAAGAGGGCAAAGCTGCATGACATGGCAAGAATCAGGGACAGAAGTGAAACAGAAATCTAGCAGTGAGTCAGGTCCATTACGGTTATTAGAGAAACATGCGGAGAAATCCATGACTTGCATAAAGGATTGAGTGATTGAAAAGTCAATGGTATGGATACCAGCAAGATCTGTGACAGAGTTTTCCAGTCACTTGGCATGGTGGGCATTAAAGTCTCCAAATACAAATATATGAGTGAATGGATGAGAGGAAATGGCCTTTTATCTATATTGTTTGAGATGCTGTCAAGTACAAAACAGCCAGGAAATGAAGGGGAGGGGTAGAGAAAGAAAAGATAGTTAACTGAGCTTAGTAGAGAGAGATGGAGACACATGTAGGAATGATCTGGAGTTTCAAGAGAAATCACCCTAGATAGAGGGAGATGTTCACTGATATAAATGCCAAGTCCATGTATATGGACATTGGAGACCTTCTTAAAGAGGGGGAGGTAACCAAAGATATAGAAATCATAGGAAGGAATAGCAGGGTCAAGTTTAGTTTTACAGAGAGCTAAGATGTCAGGTGAGTTTAAATGGAGGAAGGAGTCAATGCTGCAAAAGTTGGTATGGATACCACAAACGTTTGAGAAAGAGATGTTAACGGGTTTAGGTGATTTTTGTTTAGCTGGTTTAATTTTATTTCTTACTTTGTGTGATATCATAATTAGAGATTCTTTGTTAAGGAGAGGCCTAGAGTAGTAGTATCAGTTGGCCATCAAATGCAACATGTGTAGGAAGAAAACTGGTGCAGACTGCAGCATAATGTGGCCTCAGGGTTGTCCACCAGAGGCATTTGCAGGGAATACCCATCCATGCATGACATTATTCAACTGTTGATCAGAGCATCCTCCTTTCAAGATGCTATGCAAGAGTATGGGCTCCTAACTACCAGTCAGAAGCAGCAACCAGAAAACTGCCAACCTGGTACCCTAAGAATGAAGAGACATTTCTACCATCTACACACATTACAAAAAGCTTGCAACAGCACTACTATTAAGACCTGAAGAGAGAAAAGAAACTGGGAGCCTCTTCCTAAACAGGAAACAGGAAACAAGTAATGAGCCTCTACTCCTTATCCAAAAGAAGAAGGAAGAGTATGAACCAGGTGATAATAGGATCTATCTACTCCAATTTAAAAAAAAAAAAATTAAGAAAAAAAAAGTTTTAACTTAGTTAAAGTCACAATATCCTTTAATAGTCACTATAAGAGAATTTTAAGATTTTTAATCTTAGAAATTCGAAGGAAAATAAAAAATAAAATCTACCTTTGCTGTCAGAATGACTACAAACATCTAGAGCTAACTGAAATCTTAACTGGCACAAGTATATTTTCAAGTTTATCCAATGCTTTATGCAAGAAAAAAATTTAATTTTTGAAAATTAAATGTTCATAAAAATAGTCAATCAAGTTTACCAGATACAAAATCTGCTGCTATCAGATTATTAACAGAGTTGAGTGAAACTTAAAATTCATCATGGTGAATTCCATTTTACTTTGAATTAATTGTAATTAATTCAGTCTGCAAGTAACTTCATTGACCATAACATTATATCCAATAAATATGAGAGAGAGAGATGGTAGTGGGGGCAACAAGCCAAAAACTCTACCCTTAACCAGAATTCAGGTTCCTACAACAATGTACATTGTGGTGCAGTGGATATAGACTCAAAAGGACAAATCGGGTTGCCGAGTTTGAATTCCAGTTAAATTCCTTGCATTCACCTACGCGCAAATACCCTTGGGAGAGTTATTAATCCATCTCTTCCTTCCAGTTATGGGTTAAATTATAGGACAGATTGGATTCTATATCCTTGGCTGGCAACCAGTCTACCACAGAAAGCAATGGCAACCTACTGTGGGATAATTCTCTTTTGAGACATGATCGCTCAAAGAAGGTGTATCACGTATGGCACTTAACTAACAACTTCAAAGGAAAAATAAAATCAGCCTTTGATGCCAGAACGACTACAAACAATTACCATTAGTTGTTATAACTCTTACCACAACTTTTTGAAACAATAAACATTACCAGGGGGATTATACAGTAATAACGATGTCAAGGAAAACAAAAAACAAAAAACTAGCCTTTTCAAACAGACCGTTTTTTGTTTTTGGTGCAAAGATTAAGCTTTGTTAAATCATCTTTGTACTTTTTTGTTTTTCAGTTAGTATTGACTTTGAATTATCTCCCTTTATCTTTCTATACGTTTTCTATATTATTTCTGGTATTTTTTTTATAATTGCCAATTAGCTATTTACATTTTCTTCTATTTTTGTTCATTCATAAATCTGTTCTTCTTTTCAACCTAAAATATTTGATCTAATCAAGACGGGTTTTTCTTTTGGAGAATCATTTTGTTTCAATTTCAAAGTCAAATCTAACTCTACAAGCTACCATAATAGCTTCATATATTTATAACAGCATATATTTAGCAATTTAGCTTTATCAGCAATTAGTAGATCAATATCAGTTTTTGTTTTGCTCATTTGGGTTTTTCCAAATACCATTATGACCCCTTTTCTTTTGAACAAATACATTCCTGATTGTCATTTTG
This sequence comes from Ascarosepion bandense, assembly GCA_037127315.1. Classification (NCBI taxonomy): domain Eukaryota; kingdom Metazoa; phylum Mollusca; class Cephalopoda; order Sepiida; family Sepiidae; genus Ascarosepion; species Ascarosepion bandense. The sequence continues at coordinate 2,099,565 of JBBBDQ010000212.1, read as the reverse complement.
TATCACTTTGGAAAGCTAATCAACTTTTTAATTTATTTTCTTACAATATATTCTCACTCTTTTCTTATATGTACATTAAAATTATCCATCAAAATGGTGTAATATTTTCTGTCTTTTATGCTACTAATGTCATTGTAAAATCTCTTAGTTTTCTCATCTGAATTTTTCCAAAGTTGGTGTATATACTTGAAATACTAGCAGAGACTTTTCTCAATATTGTAGTTCATTTTAAAAATTGATTGTTATAATTCATAGTGACATGTGTGAATTTGCCAACCTTTTCAAATACAAATGAAATTTAAATAAATGAAAATTCTGTTGAAAAGATGATATAAGCTTTTATGAGCTTAAAATTTTAATTTTTAAACTGGTTATCTTGCTTTTAATAACATTCACAAAGGAAAATTTGGTGCAAACTTATTTATAAGATTTGTATTCAATTTTATTGTAACATTTTAATAAATGTATGTTTCTTTCAAATTTCACATCCAAGATGTAGTCTTGCTTGTTTATGTGTCTTATACAATAATTGGGGTAAGAAATATGATGTTGTAGGGGATAAGAAATTAAGAATTAAAATCAACCTTCTTCACTTTTACAAAAATTCACAATGACATGTGAAATCCTGGTTTTTCCCAAATAGAAAAAGGATTGACCATGTGCTTAAAGAAAAAGTCCAAACCAGATTTCGCAAGTAGGTGTTAAAATTATTTTTGACCAATGGGAGTGACTTGCAAGACTTGAGGACTTTGCAGAAATCTGAATACTATAACCTCCCCACTCCATCAGCATCAGTCAGATGGAAGCATCCAGAAAGACAACACTAAAATATAACTTCAATTTCAACTCAACCAAAGGTCAGGTCGAACCTTGTTTTCTATCTCCTTATTTCTGCTTACTGGTAACTTTTACTTCTCCATACAGAGACATTCCTACTGAATACATGCATACATACGTACGCATATACTCTTTCAACAATTACTACTATGAACATTTTAAAGACCTTGTACTAACCAAAAGACACTACTTTTTGTAAGAAAAAAAAACCTTAATGGAGATATATATATATATATATATATAAAATTGTTGTTTCTATATACAACTTGATTTTCTTGTTTTGTACTCCTCTTATAGTGGGCTATCTACAAACAAAGTCAAATCAAACTAATCTATTTCAACACACATACATTTCACTATAATGGTTAATCCACTATAATGTCCTCTCTTCCACTCTCTCCATTAAATTTTTTTTAATTAGTGACTGCCACAGAAAACGTAATACCTAAAGTTTAAGATGAATTTTTAAAAATGAAAAATCTTTTAAAGCTTTTATTTTAGTTTTAATTTCAAGTTAATAGATTAAATTTAATATTTCCAATAAGCAAAATACTTTTCTTTATTTCAAAACTAATTTAAATTGACTGGAAGGAGATTTTTTTAAAAAATTTTAGCTGAAATAGATGATTATCGCCCTTTTTTTAGTTGTCTTTCATCACAATGAAATCTAAAACCCTTTTTATTAAAATCTTCCAAAAATAAAGTATACTTTGAGGAATATTAACTGATTTAAAGTACAATTAAACTAATATGAAACAAATATTATTTACTTTAAGTAAATATATTTCAGAAATTAATTCTTTGTAAAACTCTGGTAGCTGTTTATTTAGGTTGTTGACATGTTTGACAGATTGATGCTTATCTAATGTTGTTCTAAGGAAGCTTTAGCTGTAAAAAAATTGAATATAATGTGAGCACTCTTTCATAGATTATTTTTAAGTACTCAGTAGTCTTAAAAATTCAAGAAAATATTCTTCATAATCTAGTGTTTTATTGAATTTTAGATACTTGTTATTGCTCTTATTTTTTGCTAATGTTGTGTATGGGCATCTGTACCCACAAAAATTGGCACATTTATACACATACAAAAAAAAAAAAAAAACTTTCAAAATTCTTTTAAAAATATTGGTGTTTGATGATTTATATTAAGTATTTCCATTTATGATTAGTAAATATAAAAAAAAACTACTTTTACCAAGATTTTCTAAAAAATAAATTTGAAAAATAATTGTTCATTTCTGAATAAGTCCTGAAAATTTAATTACAATCAACCAATTTTTGCAAAAATTTCCAAAACAATGTTTTTACTGAAAAAAAAAAAAAAAAGACGCTAAATTTCCTATACTAATCTTTTGCCCACTTGCTGATGCAAAAAAGAAAAACAAGATTTTTAATGTGCTAGGAAGGATTAAAAAATATTAAATAATAAAAAATACTTTGGTCTTTTCCCTTAAAAATAATAAATATTTTGATGATAAAACTTTATTATTATTAAGCTTACAGTCTTTTTCCTTATGATATGAATATGATATTTTTTAACAAATTTTTTAAGGTACCTACTTTTAATGTTTTTTAGGCAAACATGATTCTCTGCAGCCCTTTTTTCTTTAATATCTTTAGACTGTGCATTGTTGTTATGATTGTTACTGGGAAAGGCAGTTGATCAAATTTCAGTAGCCTTCTCTATGATTTTTTTCTGTTTTTAAAATTCAGATTTGTTTTTACTATACTCTGCTGCAGTTAGATCTATTTTCGATTTATTCTGCATGCCGATTGGATGGGAACACCATGTAGGCAGAGAACAAAATTATAAAAAAGTACTTTTCTGCATATAAACCCCAAGCATCACATCGTATTACTGAAGCAAATCCCTGCAATGAAATCAACACTGGTCAGTCATGAATGTTGCCACCAACGAAAAGAAAATGTCGTAGCTCTACTTAAAAGCAAGCCCCTCGCAACGACTATTAAGAAGCTGCAGGCCATCAGGTCACCTGCTGACATGCAGAGTGCTGCTCCCTTCACCACCATGACTGCAATCACTCCCAGGTTTGACTAATCCAGTAGAATATCATCTCAACATAAACACCACCCAGCTACAAGCCTTCCTTATCACAAATGCCATCACCTTGCCAAACCAGATTCACTACAGCAGCCAACTATCCAGCTTTGACAACACTAGGTTCCAGATTTTAAAACCTTCCTCGTTGCCAACATTGTCACCTTGGTGACTCTGACTCCACAAGCATGCGGTCCTGTTTCATAGAAATACAGGTCAACTAGCTACACTAATCCCTCCTCACCTCAGCAACTCATTGCTGTTACTTTGGCATGCCAGACTCACTTCATAGAAACCGGTTACACTAATCATTTGTCACCCTGATAACCAACGCACCCTACCATGATTCGACCTACCAACATGTATTTCAGACCCAACGAACAGCCACATCTGGTGACCTAGGTCAAACCAACACAAAAAATTTGGTCAACTCTCAGCGCTACCCTTACACTTAATCCGCCATCCTGATGATCAGCAACAGAAATTGATATTTCATTTTTTTTTTCCGATAGCACTGTAAGATATCTGTATATTAAAAAAATATACATTGTTATAAAAGAAACAAAAAAAAACCAAAAAAACCCAAAAACCCAATCCTCGTCATTCCTTTTCTTTTGCAACCAAATGCTTATTATAACATTCTCCTCAAATGGTTGCTCTGCCAAAGTTAAAGCGTCACTGTTCTAATTTTTTACCCATAGGTGAAAAAAGAAAAGAAATGGATTCATGTCTTTTCAAAAATATTAATAGAGGAAAGAATCGTAACAGCCTCAGCCGAAATTTGAACTCTGTCAAGTCTATTTTAAATGCTAATGAACTTTATGTTGCACATCCTAAAATAGATAAAGAACCAAGGGAAATAATTCAGAAAGATAAGCGAAAAATTATTTCCCTTTGCTTGTGGAAGAAATTAACATTTTAAAATTTGGTTTCTGTTACAATAGTATTAATTTAATGCAAAAAAAAAAAAAAAAAAAAAAAAAAAAAAAAGGTGCTTGCCGTGAAATTTGGTACAAGAAATAAATGCATCAAAATTTATTCATGTATGAGGATACATTGTTCTCGTTCTATATCTAGAGATGAAAAAAGTTGTTGATAAAGTTAATGGACATATCATCATATATAAATCTTTTTTTTTTATGTTTATCAAGAAGCAAAATACTCAATCCTAAAATTTTCTGTTAAGTATGGTAAAAGATAATGCATTATTTTGGGTCGTATACAGTCATGTTGGTGTCTAAATGCTAACTAATAAGGTTCAGCACAATTAATTATGTGTAACATTTTAGAGGCTTTATAAATTATTATTTTCCGAGTCTAGTTTCCTTTATTTTATTGGTAGAAAAAAGAGTTTTTGCTGATTGGTCATAAGATTTTGTTTTTCTAGCTGGTGTCTAAAATTTCTTTTTGATCCAACATTTTTTTATAAAAGTGATTTTTGCACTTTTCTGGTCTTCAAGTGATGGTGTTCACATTGGACTCTAAATTCTTATAATCTAAAATGGTGGGATTTTCTCATTTAATTTACTATTAACTTTATTAGTATTACTATTAAATTTATAGCCAAAAGACTTTCAAATAACTCTTTTGTAATTTTGTTCAGCTTGAAAAAAGTGACAGACCAGTAATTATTAGAATATTAATGCTACATGTTATCGATTTACTTGATGTTTCTATCTTGCTTTCAGAGAAAAGATCAATCCTTACCAATTTATTTTGAAAGCTACAGAGTTGCTTAAAAGCAGAGTAACTAATTATAAAATAATCAGCAGCCTTTTCAATTTCCCATTCTGTGAAATTAATAATTCATCAAAGAGGAACATTCTATTAGACTGAATTATTTTTTTTACTACTTTAATTCACTTGGACACTTTTGATGTTCTGTTATTGAAGCCGTAGGGAAATGGTTAATGTTTCTTTGATTTGGCCTTGTGTTAGACTTAACTAAACTCCTTACAGCTTACAAGTTTTATCTAGAATTATCATCATCAGAATTATCAGAAGATTGGTAGCAGGTTGGAATATGTGGAATAATGTAAGAATAAAATATACATTTATTTAAAGGAATGAATAACAAGAATTTGTAGAAATTAATGTTCAATTAGAAAGTTAAGGGTATCAAGAGTTGTAGAAAATGTTCATAGTAGTAATTGCTGAAAGAGTATATGCGTACGTATGTATGTGTTTGTTTGGTAGGAATGTCTTTGGATAGAGAAGAAGAAGTAAAAGGAATCAGCACGCAAGAAGGAAAGAGAAAGAGGACAAATGTTCGAGGTGACTTGAAGCTTCTTTTGTTATATTTTAGCAGTGTCTCTCACTGCTCCCATCTGAGTGACTTGACTGGTGCTGATCTGAGCCTTTTATTGTAATTTAGATTTTTGTACTGACTTGCGAAGTTGGGAAGTTCTTATTGGTCTTGCAAATTTCTTGCATTGGTCAGAAAATCAGTTTAACATCTACTTGCAAAATCCGGTTTGGACTTTTTCTTTAAGCACATGGTCAATTCTTTTTCTATTTGGGAAAAATCAGGATTTCACACTCATTGTGAATTTTTGTAAAAGTGAAGAAGAAGGTTGATTTTAATTCTTAATTTCCTATTCACTACATTATAAATGCTAGTTGCTCTTTATATTAAGTCAGATCAACTCAGTGATTAAGATGTGCCTTTCCCATTAATGTTCATGGTTATCAATAGAGTTCAGGAAATAGGCAGGGTTTCAAAGCAGGCAGGAAGGCTTTACTCACTTGGCAAAATGGTACAGCACTATTTTCATACTCTCATACTAGGTCCTGTATTGGGTGGAGCTAGTTAGGGAAATATCAATAGAATTTCAATTTATAATCTTTTAATTCCCAGATTTTTTTTATTCATTTTTTCTTTAAAATATTTTTGAAGTAGGCAGTGGTTTAACAGCATCTTTTGCCAGATGCTTAGTACCAATCTTGATAGAGTCCAAAGGCATCATTTGACAAAATCCTAAAAGTAATATCTTTTAAATATACACATAATGTGTTTACTTACATTTCTTTCTCTGCTTTATCTATGATTGCTAATCAAAAACTAGTGCATACTTTTTTTTTTTAATAACAAAGATCACCCAGGACAAAGCTCAAGAGCCACTCAAGGTGAAGAGAAAAAAAAAAGGTAAAACTGTATGAGGTATCTGATATGAATGCAAGAAAAGGTGGTGATGAATGATTTGAAGAGATCAAGCTAGAAATAATCAGGAAGCAACAAAGATTCCACAATACAACATACACTGTTTAAATCATAGTTTCTATTAGTTAGAAATTAACATCATGTAAAAATATTTGACCAGAGTAAACTAAAATCCTGCCTTACCCCAAGGCAGTATCTCTCCTTCAGGAGGGAGCTGGGTTTATTACCTGGTGCCTGAGAGGTCTCCAAAAGGAGAAATGCCAAAGGAGCTTGGGCAATTTTTCAGTAGTATTGTTGCTAAATCCACTTTAAACCTCAACCTTGGTTACAATATGGGTGCACAGAAACATAAATGCTTTTGTGAAAAATTTCTTATAAAAACCCACAGATTTCAACTTTCAAGGATCAGATTTGACATTCACTAGGCTGATATGACTTCATAGACCCAACTCCCCAGCATGTGCTGAAAGAAACAACAGTTGGTGTCTTCAAATGAATCATCTTCAACAACAGCATGGGCAGTCAGTTGGTGATTTCAAACAAATCATCTCCAACAACAAAGACTGGTCAATGAATCTCTGCTAATGATAAAAATCTTTTGTCAACAACAGCTTGTTTTATTTTTTGTTAACTGTGGACCAACTATTTAAAACTCTTTTCTAAACTACAGCTGTTTTCCCAAAATCTTTAACTTGACAAAAGACTATTTTTAATACTTTTGAATTCTTGTATATATGTTTGGCAATGCAAGATATGTATTTAACAGATATACCCATGTTTTCTTTATTTTTATTTTTTATTATTTGGAATTCAGACATTCAGATTTTTAATAATTATAAAAAAAAAGAAAAAAAAAGAGAACTGAATTTCCTACACACAGACTTTCTGTTTTCAGGGGAAAAAGCTGTGAAACTTTATTTTTACATTTGGAACACTGAAGAAATAAGGGGGATTCAACTCTGTGGAAGTGGCAAACTATGTCATGGCTGCCTAAGTACAAACTATTAGGAGTAGAGAATGGAGCTTATCTAGACATTTGTCATGGAAATTTTGACAGTAACAGGCTTGTAATGTTACATCTATTAAAAAGTGGTTTCAGAGTGGAAAAACTGCATATATGTGTTTAAACTACTAAAGTTAGAAAATGAGGATTGAGTTGCAATTACTCCATTATTGGTCAAAGGCTACCTGGAGTGATAGAGTGTCAACCATTTATTCAGCATCTTTTATAATAGATTAGATATAAGCGTTCACACTTGAGGCTTGGTATGAACTTGTGAATGAAGAGACATTCAAACTTATTGATAGTGTAACCATTCATCATAAATGGAAAAATGCAGGGTCTAACTGATGATGATGAAATGATGCTAGCTTGGTTTTTGAGGTATTAAAATTTATAAGACATTTCTTTTCCTATTAAATTCTTAATGTCAGATGAAAGATCAGCTGTAAAGCTCTGATTGTCTTGGTTTTTGGAAGTGCATTTATAAACAGTGGTATTATTTAGATAAATACTTAGCAATGATCTGAGAATGTTCCTAGGCATTTTAAGACGAAAGTAGGGCTAAGGAAGGAACCTTGAGGAAAGTCCATATTGATATTATAAGCTTCAGAAAACTGGCCTTTAACAACATTCATATCTGAGAGAAGGGACTTGTGAACACTTTCAGAGAGACAATAACTGGAGATTTTATATAAAAAGCCTTTGAGATGTCTAATGTAATTGCTCTAGTAACAAAGCTCCCACTGAGTGCTTCATCGATGTTGTGAGTAATGGCAGTCAAAACATCAAAAGAGGGAAACTTATACAGTTTGTTACTCAGGAGATTATTTCTGGTGAGGTGATCAACTATCCAACTTATTGATAACAGACTGAAGTTTGCTGATGGGGTGATACAGTGAAGGAGATGAATGCTCACTTGCATTTTTGAAAACAGCTTTCAAATTCCACAGACTTGGAAAATATATCTCTTAAGCAGAAATTAAACAATTTTGCTATGATTGGAGATAAGTCTTGGAAAAGTTTCTTAAGAAGAGCAACATAAATTTACCTGGACCAGTAGTCTTCATAGAATCAAGTTTTTTTGAAACATCTTGAATTAAAATAGTGAGTAAACAAAGCTTGTGCTCATTAAGAGGAAGTTACATAGAGGATGATCCTGGTTGTCAAGCATAAAATCTGAGGTAAAGTTCATTGCAAAGAACTATGCTTTGTCAGATAAAGATCAAATACCTTCAGATTCACTAATAGGTACAGATGATTTTCTTTTCTTAAGAAGCTTGTTAGTGATTCTCCAAAACTCATAGAGCAAAATCTTTTGTTGTCAATTTTGACTTGAATATAGCTATCTTAGCATTCTTTAGAACTCTTTTGCAATGGTTGCAGACAGCTCTGAAGGTAGCATGAATCTTGCTATATCAGTTTTAGTGATGAAGATGAAAGTGAGTAATGATGACAGCACATTCAGTTATGTGCTAAAACTGACTGTTTGGGTTCTGCTGATACTTCTTGAAAGGGATGAAACTCTCAAAATAAGAAAGGTTGCTATATTTTTTAATAAATTTGAGAGAGGAACTTCAGCAATGAATGATCTAAAGTTATCCCAGTCAGCTCTAGAGTACAAAAAATATCAGAGGATTTTTTTGGCTTGGCATTGATCATGACTAATGAGCGGTCTGAAGAGTACAAAGTAGGTGAGACAATAGGCAAACACTAGTCAGAACTAGTGGTGAGAAAGAGGTCTAGCATATTTGTGTAATGACCTACTGTATCAACAATACAAGTAGACTCAACAGTGATCTGTATCAGTTTATATGCTATAGAGAAGTCATAGCAGTATCTACCTTCATCAGTTTTGTTTGTTTGAACAAACCATAACCATTCCTCATGGTGAACATTAAAATCACTGTAATCAGACAGCTTATTAGTCTTCTCATCTATTCAATCCATTATCACAACCTGACAAGAGAGAGTAAATATTAAGGGCCACATGAAAACATAAATAGAAAATCAGAGCCTTCATCTGTAGTGTCTGCTACATAGAAAATTATCCTTGAAATAGACACTAAGCTATGTTTAAAAGTATGAGTTAATATTTTTAAGCTATAAATCATAAAATATCTAGAAACCAAGAGAAAAAAAATTGTGAAGTAACATTCTCTTTTCTTACTTTTATCTTTTTCAAAATGTCATCCCCCTCTAGACACATAGAAAGAAAAATGTTATCAGATTTTTGAAAGGAGAAAGTACAGCACACAATCACAGGAGGTTAGTTAATAGTTATAGAAAGGCTACAGTAAGGAGATGAATTAGGAAAGTGAGAGAAAGGATGAACCAATTTTAGAACAGGTCAGTTGCTGCTGTTAATGTGAATAGAGCCAAACATTTTAGCTGACAGAAGAATCACTATTATAAAACTCTGTAAAAGCCCTTAAATCAATTATGGTAGTACATGCAGTTTTGTGCATTCTCTTGGCTACTCAAATATCTATGCAAAGTGGGTTCCCAGGATGATGGCAGGATCTATTAAAAGCAGAAGGTGATTGCAGCAACTGAAGTAGACATTTATAAGAAAATAAGACTCCAGTGATGTTGAGATGAGATAGCTAAGAAAGAAGTCAATAAGTTTTTAATTGTGCTTCATTCAAAGGTAGAATATCATAAATGAGAAGGAAGGAGACTCATTTTAGAGCTTTGTGCTCATTTTAGCAGGCTTTCTAATATTAAACCTGTTATAATTAAGGAAGAGCAGGCATTAATTTTTGCCTTATCCATGTATCAAACTACTTTTCTGTATCTTTCATCAAATTAGTCACAGTAAATATAATTTATTTTAAGCCAGGCAAAGGTTTTTCTCTTTGGCTAAAGAATGTAAAGGGTATCTCATAAAGTCAGTGAAGTGAAGATTCAAGTCTGGTACTCAAGCTTAATACTCTGTAATTAAACTACAACTTTCAAATGGCACATGATCTAAATTAATGGCAAAACCAGAATTTGTATTTTGGAATTTAAGCATTTTGGATTTGCACATTTAATAAAAGAAGCATTTTAAAAAGAAAGAAAATATTCAATACTTAATAAGTGTACTTTCCAAGTTAAACAAATTTATTTAAAAGTTCACTTAAATGTTATTGATTGGTACCTTTAAGACATCATAGAATAATTTAATAATATATGCAGAAGCTTAAAGTGACTCTCCTTGGTATGATGATAAACTACATCCAGCAGCAAGGCCTCTGACTGGGAGATTTTAGGTTTTGAGGAGTGTGGAACCACTTATTTGCTATTTTTTCAGGTCCACCCTGACCCAGAGTAGTAGCACCTATTCCAGTGCCAGGTGTGGGCAAATAGTACCCCCCCCCCCCGCAAAAACAAAACAAAGCACTATGAAAGTATAAAAATTCATTTTTATAGTAAAATACATTAATACATTTTTGTATTAAAATAATTACCAACAATAATTATTTATAGTAAAATTACCAACAATACAATTTTAAAGCAAAATGACCAGCAATACAATTTTAAAGCAAAATGACCAGCAATACAATTTTAAAGCAAAATGACCAGCAATACAATTTTAAAGCAAAATGACCAGCAATACAATTTTAAAGCAAAATGACCAGCAATACAATTTTAAAGCAAAATGACCAGCAATACAATTTTAAAGCAAAATGACCAGCAATACAATTTTAAAGCAAAATGACCAGCAATACAATTTTATAATAGACTTACCAACAAAACATTTTATAACAAAATGACCAATAATACATTTCACCTGTAGTTGAAGGTATACAATTATGTTCAAAATATTTAGATTTTGGCATTAAATAACCCAGAGATTGATATATAGGTTATCCCACTTGATTTTCCTAAAAAGCCATCACTAGGAGATGCTTCTTAAGCTTATAAATAGGCAATGATATTCTCACACATTCTATTTTAGTTTCACAACTCTAGCTATAAGATGCAGTCACACATGGGGAAAAAAACTGTCCCCCCCCCACTGGGTCACGTTTGTTTTCAATGTTTTACTGTTCTCGCATGACTTTTTGTACTCTTTCACGTGTATCTATCATGTAGACCTACACAAATTTCAGATACACAAAAATGCATTCTTTAGTCTTTAAATATTTTGTTCTTTTATTGTAATTGTAATTCTTTTGTTAATACATGTATTGTTGTTTGTTTTATATTGTTTTATGTTGTGCATAATACCAGGAGGCACATGTTTTCTACATAAATATTATACACTTTCCTGTTACAGATATGCCGCTAAACAAAATCAACCAACATTAAAGTAATTCTCAAAAATATTATCTTAGTTAATTGATATGTAATTAACAAATGAGTAGGAAAACTAATATTCTGAGAATGATTGAAAAAAAAAAAAAAAATGTCAAACAGTCAACCACTTTTGATTAAAAAATGATACAAGCAGTATTTTAAACAAGTACTTTCATCCCAAATATTGTTAAATTAGCAAGAGTGATATGATATTGTCAATCTGTTCTGAAAGTTTTGACATATTGATTTGTATTATGTATCAAACTCAAAGTGACTGGATTATTGATTGTCAAAAATCGTTTTGACTTGTGTGACAATTGATAAAGTGGCGATATTTTTATTGTTATAAGAACTATCATGTTTAGGTAACATTTGATAAAGTGACTAGGTTACTACTTGATTCTCACAAGAATTGCTATAATGTGAGACAGATGAGAAGATGGCTATACATTTGATTGTTATAGGAACTATCATGTTTAATAAAGTGACTTGATTGTTAGAATAATTGCTATAACTTAGATGACAGTTATTAAAGTGGCTATACTTGAGTGTCTCTTAACCATTCTTCTTTGGTAACAGCTGATAAAGTGACTAGATTATTGATTGGCTGCCATAGAAATCCTTAATACACCTTAGGTAACAGCTAATGAAGAAATAAACTGGTAGTGTTAGGATCTTAAAATTGTAATGTTATATTAATTCAAGTAACTCATGAGTTACTTCCACTGAGAGAGAACTTTTACCGATCTAATGAAACTTTCCCATGAGATGTGAACTTGTAATATAAGTTGGTTAAAAACAATGTGAATAAGGGATTGTTGATATCCCCGTCTTGTCGGTGTTCCTACCCACACATTGATAAACTATGGAAATAACTTTCTTTTTAGGCTATGACAAAATAAACATATTTTATCATAGAGGCTTACTTTGTGGTTATAAGGGTCATGCATTTTCTGTTTGTGTCAGTAGTTAACATAGGTAAAATCCAGGATATTGATAATTGATTCTCAAAGTAGCAATATTCTTTCCACAAGAAGAATTGACACAATGTGCTCATTCTTCCCTTGTTTTCCCACTTAACCAGATTGTTTTTTTCCTACACTAAACTAAATAATATCCTAAGTTATTTACACTATTTCCATGCAGACTATTGTCCTCATCTTTGTTGTTATCACAGCACTGCGCCCTCCAGCCTTCATCAGATGTATATAAATCTGATTAACCTACAGAACTCTTTATTTAGTCTATATGAGAACATTGTTCTTGTTCCACTGCTTATTTCATCCATCTAGTTCTTTAGTGCTCATTCTTTGTATGGCTCAGTTATTGCTCATCCTGTTTCCACCGAGTCCAAGTACGCACACCTCAGATTGAACTCACAATACTATGTCACCAAATTCACAAACCAGTGCTTTAATCCACTATGCTTTTGGTCTGTGGGACAAATTCTCTGTAGAGATTGATTGATTGATTGACAGTTTAATTTTACAGCATGTCAACATGTTTTTTTGTTATGTTATGCCAAAAAAAGTGATAAAGGGTTGAAAGGTCGATTTTGTAAATTGTCAGTTATTGGGTTAAATTATATTTTCTTAGAGATTAACTTTTTTTAAAAAGACTAAAATTGTATTTGCATTTAAATTTTTCAAATAAATCTTTCAGATTATTGACACTATAAAAGGATTGGCGAATAGCTGTAAGGTCACCATAATCAAGTAGAAAATGTTTTACAAAATAAAGTTCCTGGCTTGCTATGCATGCTGGAGGATTTTCATTTTTCAGAAAAGAGTGTATTATATGTGTATGTCCTATATAGATGTGGGATAAAACCACTTGTTCTTTGCATAATTTTTTTATACCTGGTAGCTATTATTTAAGAATGGGTTTAATGTTAAAAAGCTTGCTGTTCTGACAAGTGTTCCATGATTCTTGCCATTTCATCATAATAAAATTATTAATAAGTGGTTTATAATCTGTATAGAGAACTTTTATGTTATTTATGTCAAGTTTTAGAGCGTTATTTGCAGCCACATCAGCCTTTTCATTTCTACAAAATCCAGTGTGGCTGTTGATCCAGCATAAAATAATGGATTTTGTGTTCAGGATATTTTGATTTGTGGATACTAGTTTTGTCTATCAGTCTGTGAGAGAGTTTACCATTTGTAGTCCAAAGGGTTTTAAGGCTTTTTCTTTTCTCTCAAAAAGGATTTTATTTTCAGGGAGATAAACACATTTGAAGTTTGGATTGTTAGAATTTTTTTTTTTTTAATCATTTCACCCCAAGCAAGGCGGGAACGCCACTGATGTGCAGGGGGCTACATAAATGTAAAAAGATTAATTAGAAAAAAGTGAGGAGTACAAACTAGTTAGAAAGGAACAATAGAAAGCTGAGAAAGCAGGTGCGATGACAGATACATAGGTGGAGAGAAAGGGAGGGTTATACAGGGGTGGGGAGAGAGCTAGAGTCCAGTGGTTAGTAGATGAGTATTGACTTTGCATTTAAATTTCTGGAGGTCGTAGCCGTCAGGAAAGCAAGAATACGGGAGCGAGTTCCACAGGTGGGAAGTGCGAAAAGAGTTTAATGTGATATTGGACAGTTAATTTCTTTCATCTTTGGTAAAGTGGGCATTCATGAGCTTCTGCATACAGACTGTCTACTGAGGAAGTTTTAATGTAAGTCTTAGTTCTTAATTATGAATTGGTTTTAGTTCTCTCAGATAGGATTTTCTGGTAGATCCATAAATAAGGCAGTCGTAATTAAGTTTTCATCAAATCAGTAATCTATAAAATTTTAACAAAACCTGTTGATCCGTTCCCCAATCAGTGTTAGCAATCACTCTCAGGAGTTGGATTGACTTATTACATTTAGTTCAGAGATATTTTATACGTGGAAATATAAGTCAATCTCTTGTCAAAAATGGCACCTTAAGAATATATATTCTTCAACTATTGGTATCACAGTATTGAGTTTAAGAATAGGGTCAAAGTGTAATTTCTGTTGTTGACAAACATGCATACATTTGGTTATTGTTTTTGAAAATTTAAAATCATTTTTGGTAGCACATTTGTCAATTTTATTAAGACATTGTTGTAATTGACGTTCAGTGGTATGAATATGTTTTGATCTGTAACAGATCAGGAAGTCATCAACATATAAAAAGGGATCAATGCCAGGGTTAAGGTATTTCACAATATTATTCATTTTAATATTAAAGAGAGTAACTGATGAAATAAAAGTTTTAACTGTCTGGGTTTTGGCTTTCTATTTCCATTTTATCTGAATAGTCAAGAGCTGGTGTTTTATTTGAGGTTTTTGAGTTATTTTGCATGTCATACTGGCTTGTTCTTATTCAGGATCTGTGTTGTGGGCTTTCACCCCACTGATCTTGAGCTGGATCTTGATCATGTTGGAAATATGGTATTCTCTGTTGTTATATTTTCTATTTGTTTCTCTTTTTCCAGAGATGGTTTTCCCTTGTCCTTTGATCTATTTTGGGAGGTTGGCTGCTGGTTGATCTGACTTCTCTTTTGGGTTAGTGGTTCTTTTTGGTTAATGTTTCTTGTGTTATGTGTTTTATTTAAGTGTTCTGGTTCTTTACTTAGGTTTTTAAGGTTTGGTTGATCTTTGTAGGGGGGTTTTGTATGGGAGGATGTCTCTTATTTCTTCTTTTGGAGTTTGTTTTTGGAGGTCTGTTTCAGTGTATTGGGATGTTTTGTTTTGATTGTCTTATTAGTATTGTCTTTGGCTCTGGCTTTATTGCAGTGATTAATTCAATGAGCAGAGTCTTTAGGTTATTTATTAAGGTTATAATCTCTTCATGTTTATAGATTGTTTTTTCCATTTGTGTTTTACTTTTTTGGGTATTTGAGCTGTTTGGTTTTAGATGTCAATATTGAGGCATATGTTGTGGGTGTTTAGGTTTCAAAAATTTTTCTTCTAGGAAGGAAATATTTTGAGTGTATTTAATTTTGTTTATCTCTCTCTCTCTTTTTTCCACACCTTGCATTCTCTTGAGTTTGCCATGTGTTCTTTGCAGTTTGGACATTTGTGTTTCTCTTGGGAGGGTTCTAGATGTTTCAGTTCCACTCTTACCATATCTTCCACATACTGGAACTTTTGTACAGCTTTCCCTGTGGTGTCCCTATCTTTGAAATTTGTAGCATCTGAGTGGCTCCGGTATATAGGTTTCCACTTAAGCTGTTGTATATCTGATATTTGTTTTTGGGTGGTATAGGATTGTTGAAAATCAGAACATATGTGTTAGTTTCCATGTATAGTTCATTTCTTTAAATTGATATTCTTCTAACATCTCTTACATGTTGGTTCTTTAAGTTGGACTTAATTTCTTCCAGGGTGCATAATGAGAGCTCAGGGCTTCTCACTACTTCTCTAGCTGAGTTTAATTTATTGTGAAGGTAGGTTTTGATTTTGATTGTGTTAAAAGTTCTCCAATTTAATATTTTTTCTGCATGAGTGATTTTAGATGCTTCAATGAGTATGGTTCCAATTCTCATTTTTTTTAATGGATTCAGACTTTTTAATATCAGTTGATATTATTTTTTTCTATTTTGAAGGGAGAGACTTTTGTAAGGGAGATGTTCTCAATTGATTGTAGAACTATGAATTGATGATATGTTAATACATGTTCTGTCTCACTATTGGAGCTGAATTCTATGTTTTTTTATTTTTTTATTTTTGCCATGGGATTTTGGTTTTCACCTTTGCTCCCCACCCTCCTCGAAGCACAGCAATGGGATATGTTAGGGAGTAAACCCATTTGCCCTATTATTCCCAGGCATACAAGGAAGGTATGCTCATATTAGTAAAATGACTGTTAGCATTTCAGGTTTCGCTCTGTTTTCCCACCCCAATTTTGATGAAAACATCTGGTAGAGTCTTTTTGTGTAATAGCTTTTACTCACTAATAGACTGACCCTTGCCACCAACTTCTAACACTTATTTGCAATTAGAGGGTCAGACAGAAATTGTAGGAAATCTGATTGGTTATATTTTTGAGATAGGTGGATTTGTGAGGATAAGTGTTAGGGCTTGACATGACTAGTCGATTAATCAGATCAGGCTTCTCTGACTGCCTGTCTAGCCTAGGTAAGGGTCAAAATGATGTGTTGTAGGACCATAACCTCTTTACACCTGGATCATGGTTTATTCAATCACCATGATCTCATCCCAAGGCATCATAGGCCACCATCCACGGCTGACAGGTGGCCCCATTGAGGGACTCCTATCCTCTGCAGGGGGAGGGGGCGGCAGTCGGTGTATTCTGATGCCCCGCCAACAGGGCAGTTACTGTAGAGAATGCGGAGCCTTAAACCTACCTGCTGAGGAGTGCTGCTTGTCATACTTGATTGCACTAACTGAAGTTTTTCTCTTTTGTTACAGTTGCTACAGACTTTCTGTTATTTGTCTTTAGTAGCTCTTATATAGTATTTATTTCTATGCTAGGCCTACTACATACTACCTTATGTGCTAATTCTTTCAGGCATCTAACTTTTCAGTATACTTGAACAATAAGAGGACAGTATTTTATTGCTTTAGTTACTTTTCACCTCATGGAAGCATAACAGTTGAAATGTTGTGATAACAACAACAAAAATGAGGAATATAGACTGCATGTAAATAGTGTAAGTAACAATAACTCTTCATTTGATAAATATCCCACATTATTGTGAAATCATATTTTTTATTGAAACTTATGACATTTTTATTAACTATCATTGGGTCCTTTTTTTAAATAATACATTACTCACAATAACTTAAGTACTTTGAGATTAATGAGTATCTGATTTTTGTTCACTGTGTTTATCTCATATGTTTATACATGTAAAAAAAACATAAGGAATAGTTTCCAAGGAGTCATAACTTCAAGATCACAATTAAGTAGTGGTAATGACCATATATTTTAGAACTGTAAAAGACACAAGTAGAACACTAGTGGAAAAAATGTGCTTTCTTTTTATTTGCACCATGTGACTGAACTTTGTATGTTAGTTGTGGTTGAGGAAATGATTGTGCAGTGATATGTAAATGACTGCCTAATTAGCCTAGCTAAGGCTTAGAGACAATATAAGTGCCCAAGCAGTAAGGAGAGGAGTAAAATATGATATGTGAGATTAACAACTACAGCTGGACTAATAAGAAAATCACATTTCATAATAGGATATCTTAGTATAAAACCATATCCTGTGACTAGTGGTGAGTATGAAGTAGAAATATTAGGCAGTGATTGATGTCAGTTGTTGAAGCACCTATTGTTTTGTCTTAAATTTTGCCACATACCATTAAAGTAATAAAATACTGTCCCATTCTTGTTCAAAAGAATCACTTATTTTGTACATATTAAAATTTAAAAAGAAAGTAAAATTAAACAGAAAGATTATACCCATTATAATTGTAAAATCCTGAACTTATTAGGGGTTTTGTAATATGAATTCAAAAAAATTCTTATTTGGCATACTTATACATTAAAAATAAATCTGTGTGCTATATTTAATGATACACAATGATTGCTAATCATTTTAACAAATAATAATAAAAAAATATTGATTGTCTATAGTTGCAATGCTTAAATATTGACATAAAGGCTTCATTTTCACATATTGTAGGCAAGATAACATTTTAGCTAATTTGTTGATAAAAATGCATCCTGATATTTATAATTGATTTCATAAGGTGTATTCTTGGTTTAGTTTGCATTATTTGTCTCATGTAAATTGTAATTTTTCTCTGGTTTCCTGTTAAAAGTCAGTCACCTGTGAAAATAAACATGCAAAAAAATTTTGTTAACTTTTGTGAAATTGAGTGGCAATAAATGATCACGGCCTTATTTGCCATGACTACTTTGAACATGATATTTTTAAAATGCAGAATCAATAAGCTCATCCTGCCATTCAATGAGAAGGTAGCTTTATTGTTTAGTCTATTGTTTGGAAACAAATTACATATGAATTCATTATTTGTTAGTTGGGGTAGATTGCAGCTTATAACAAGCAAAAGCAAGTTGCATGTAAAGAAGGCATAAATGTATATTCTAGTGGACCATTAGTTTGAACACTTTTCTAGGTTTAGGAAAAATTATCACCAAGTTATTTGTCAATTTCACTGTTTTATTCATGAAAGTGCAAAAGCATGTTGGTAAATTAACTTGTATCTGAAGGTGTAGTGAAACCCTTTAGTATAATATTCTTTGGAAATAATATAACCCAGATTATTTGTCTTGAATTTCTACCCATGAATCACTCAAAGCTCTGATAGCCTCCTGTGCAGAGAACCCTCTTAAATAAACTCAAATTAATTTCTGGAGATCATAGATTAAATTCGAAATGGAGAATGCAAAAGACAGCAATTTTAAGTTTAGGCAAATCTTTTTCAACAGTTAAGAGTATATAGTTCAGTGATAAGAATAAAATTCTCTCCTTTTATGGGTTTGTGCTTTCAGGACTTACATCAACAGAGCTCTCTGATGATTCCTATTTTTTTTGACTGACTGGTACTTCAAAAATACTTTCTCTGTCCAACAGTGGAATGGACAAGGTTACCAGCAATCTCCCGTCTTTTAACAAGATAATACAACTTAGGGCATGGTAGTATTTCCATAGTTCCTCAGTAGAATCCATTGATAACCTCAAATGATGAGGCAACTTAGTCTGTACTGTTAATAACATATCTTTTAAGTTACCAGGGTTTACTTGGGGACAGGTGTTCTAATGACAACATGTCTGGTTGGGCTCTCACATGCTCTAACAGGATTGTCAGGGATTGACTAATCTGTTGTACCTTATTAATAATGACCATTAACTGTAAATCAGTCACTTAAGTGCCATACGTGATACACGTTTGGGTGATCATGTCTCGAAAGAGACATGACTGACTGGGCAGATGATTATCCTGCAGTAGGTTGCCATTGCTTTCTGTGGTAGACTGGTTGCTGACTAAGACTATAAAACCCAATCTGTATTGTTATTTAACCCATAAGTGAAGGAAAGAGACAGATTAATACCTTTCCCAAAGATACTTGTGCATAAATGAATGTGAGGAATTCAACTAGGAATTCTAATTTGGCTCCCCGATTTGTCCTTCTGAGTTGATATCCACTGCACCACAATGTACATCCATAACTAGAAATACTGTTGCATAAATCCACTAAGTGCCTGAAATTCATTTGCCATAGCTTTCAAGTTATATAATAGCTGCTTAAACTCTTGCAAACTGCTCATCAACCGATTGATATTTACCCTATTTTTGATTAGCTCTGTTCTTGTTACATTTAGTATTGACACATTTTCTCTTACCACCTAGGCTAAGACTCTTTAATCTCTTTCTACCACCCCAGTTTCTTTCATATAGACTCGATATCATTGTCAGTCAATATTCTGAACAAGATGCTCAGTGCTTTTTCTACAATAGGGATCTGTTTGTAGTGGTTTAATTCCTTTCAGATAATTCTTCATTTCTCTCCACTGGGCTACCAATATGGCCGTTTCCAAATCTATAGAGTATAGTAATCTCAGGTATCCCTCTTCCCAGATATATTTCTGAGTTAGCCGGTTCATTGTCATACACAGCTTAGCCAATTCATTCTCCATTTGGTCTAATAGCAGCTCATATGAGTTCAAATCTATCACAAGGGTAAACAACCATTTTAGCCTGGTTATTATTACTTCGCTTGTTCTGTATACCAACCATTCCTGCAATGGTAATGAGATTTCCTTGGTTTTTATTCCTGTAAACAATCATTGTTTGTGTATTTCCATAATCATTCTAGAATACTCCTACTGCTTCCTTTATTTAGCTTCTAAACTTAAATCTTTCCCCTTCTCTTAAACTAGCTTTAGTAGGCTGATGAATTTCAGACAGGTGTGCAACACTTCTGCTCCAAAGGTCATGCTTCATCAATGCTATCACCAAACATACACATGCGTCCATGTGCAAGCCAACAACAGCACCAATGATTAATTTTCTCTACTCTTCATGATTTGCTTGCCACACCTCCATCTCTCCCAACAGCCCCTTCAGATAGGGTTTCAAACAAGCCCGTTGCTGTTGCACACCATCACTGAACACATCCACCCCTATTGCTCACTGCCATATTTTCTTATTGAGATTTCAATTTCTCTGTCAATCACAGCCTCTGCTTAAGGGGTAATTCTGGCTCTTTTTCTAGCCTTCTTTCATTCCTTAATCGATTTTGGAGATGGGAAAGAGTTTTCAAATCATCTTCCCCACTCATTAAGCTCTTCCTCTTCTTCAAAGTTTCAAGTCAGAACCCTGAACTTCACTACTGGTACTTGAACCACTTCCAGGTCACTCATGCTGATCCACTAGCAATTATCAGGTTGGCAAATTGAACAAATATTGAAACAAAGAACAAAAGTGGCTTTAGTAAGCCGCAACAACAAATTGAAAAAATTTCAGAGACATCTGAAAAGTGTCCTCCATGTTATTGTCATTTTTGTCTTATGGTCACTGCGAGTATCAATGAATGAGGGAAAAAAATTGGGGAGTGTTTTTAGAACCATATGGTCAAAATGGATAAATCTGCTGGTTCTCACTTCTTTCTCAATTGTCTGCTGTTTCTTTTTTCTGTTCTTTTTTTGTTGTAGTCAACTTGAGGGTTGAAAATCATGGTTTTCATGGTACCAAATGTGAACCCTCACCACTGGTTCTTTGTGATGACACCCAAAATCTCGTAGCCAATCGATAGTTGATTACTTTGTTTCAAACTGGGTTCTGCCCACATTGTTCTTGATTGATCACAAAGTTGGTCTGATTTGAAAGTCACTGAAAATCTGCTGCATCGATGATCCAGACAGAGGTGGGAGCCACAATAAAAATAGAAACCTTTGTAAAATTAACAACAAGGAGTTTATATAAATACATTCTGTTTGGTCTACTATTTTGTTAGAGTTTATCACTCTTGCATGCAGGCAACTATAATTCCAACCCACAACTTCTACAAAATGTAACACTTATCAAAGTTGATTGGTTTAGCACCATGTTTAAAGTTGGAATTTCTTCTAAGGCAGGCAGTTACATGACAACACATCTCTCAAGTTAAATCACTCCAACTCTACTCTCTACTGTCTGAAAACCCATCTGCTTGAATCTAGTGGAAGTGGTTGTGATGTACTTTGGGTACTTAGCATTTTCAAATGACCAATAAGGGATCCTCCTTTTGGTCACTTGATCAACCTTGTCTCTTTCTTTCCTGTGTGAGTGCTTCCCACTATTGCTTGAGAGGGCATGCAATGTTCCTCCAACTTCCCTGAAATTCACCAGGGACCCCTTTTTGCATTGGTCACCTGATCAATCCCATCTCCCTCTCTCCTGCATGCCTCCCACCACCACCCAAATGGCATGTTTCAGCCCAGTGGTCAGATTTTAATTATCATTTTAAAATTTTCTTTCGCCTTGCCGCTTATTGGTGTGCGGTCGTTCTGCATCTTTGTTTTATCATTTCAATTGTTGTAAGAAATTATATAGATTTGGTCAAAAAGAAAATCAAATGTTTCTCCTTTAATTCTCAGTATCGCAAAATTCCAAAACAAACAAGGCAACTCCGTTTCCAGAAATTTTGTATCTACTTCTCAGCAAGGAGTGGCTGTCCATAAAAGTCATAAAATCCTCTATGTCCTGTGGAAAGTTTGTTTCTTAGATGCTTTTATTGATGGTTGTTAAATTTTTCAATAAATGAGAACTCACTTTTTGCGATAATTTTATATATAAGGAAAATATTAAAAATTTTCACTAAGTGAATTTTTCTAATCAATAAATTTACCTCACTAGAAAATTCATTTTCTCTTTACTGTTCAATAATGATAAATACAAATTTCAAGGCTATATTTCTTATCTATATATATAAAAATAGAGATGTGTGCATGTGTGTCCCCATTCTAACAAGCCCTACTCCTCTGAAACTCTCAGTTCGATTTCAACCAAAATTAGGTCATTTGTCAATCATGACGTTAGCTTTTGATGTATGCAAAAATTTTGTAAATCAATTTACAGGGTATGGCAGAAACCACTGAATTTATGAACTCTTTTCTGAGATGCCTTATGCAAATTTAACCAAAATCAGGTAACTTGTAGATCAATGTCCATCCCTTTGATGTACACAAAAATTTTTTTGAATCAATGTACAGTATTCATCAAAAATCAACGACAAACCTAACTTTAGGTGGTCTTTTGCGCACTTTTATGCATTTCTTCAAAATGCTTTACTCAAACTCAATTAAAATCAAGTCACTGGTAGATCAGGGTCTGATGCTTTGATATGTGAACAAAAATTTCAATTGAAACACAGAGTACAGCAAAAGTTAATGGAAAATGTTACTTTTTGTGATTGTTTATTTCTCTAAAATGCTTAGTTGTAGTCCAACAAAAGTTGGGTCTTTTTTGTAACTTCTACCTTATCATATGCCATAACAATTTCATGTTTTCTACAAGGTGCCAACCCTTCTGACATTGCAGGGACAGTATATCCACTTCTTCTGCGTCACAATGTCATTGCATCACATTTCAGGCTCCCGTAATGCCCACCCTGGTTCTTCTAACTGTACCTACATCATTCCCCGTTTATTGGCAAAATTGACCAAGCATGAATCCCGTTTTACAAATACAACAAAAATCAATACTTACTTCACACTTTTTTAACTTATGCATCATGGCAACCTTTCTAAATAAATACTTGATCTTACCATTTCAACATAACCACTAAAAATCCCTGAGCAACATGAGGCTATACAGTTAGTATTCTATATTCATTTTCCATTAAATTCACAGGCTTTTTCTTAAAATTATGATTATTACTTTTTTTGAATTTCAACACTAAAATATGCTTGTTACTCTTTTCAGTTTCCAAGCTCTTTATTCTCAGTAATTCACAAATAATCCCTTCCTTAAAACTTGGTTTCACTTAATTACCTCTGTGTCCAACTATCTAGTCATATCTATCTTAATGCTTTTAAGAATAAAATAGATTTTTGTAATACCTCTTTTATTTCTGCAAGACAATGGTTCTTAGTGGATACATTGATCCATAGTTAGCCTTTCTGATAGAGACAATAAAACTATTGAAAAGAGGCAAGTAGAATATATTTGACAAAGAAACATGTCCAGAGCTGTATGACCAAATATAATGAAATATACATATATATATATAATTATCCAAATACATATATGTGTGTGTGTGTGTGTGTGTGTGTATATATATATATATATATATATATATATCTGAGGAGGTATGAAATAAGTATCTGAACATAACATATAAATTGAATTGTGCTGCTTCATGTCACAAGTCAATACTATTCTGAGCTAGTCTGCTATGTGACATGGTTCTGAATTGACTGATTTGTTTCCTGTTATTATTTTATGCATTTGTTAGTGTGTTGGATGATTTTTTATGATACCTGATAAAAATGAACAGAGACTGTGCCTGAAGTTTTGTTTTCTTTTGGGGAGAACTGCAACTGCTGAAATGTTTTTAGAAGCTTTTAACAAAGAAGATTTAAATAAAGTGCAAATATTGTGGCACTCACATTTCAAATGTAGCAAAATGTCACTTGAAGGCTAACTATAATCTGGTTAACATCAACAAATTGAAGTGATGAAAATCTTGAAAAGGTTCACCATGGAATTAGCAAAAATCATTGTATGACCATTGATGAGACATCTAGCTTGACTTGGTATTAAATATATATTTGACAACAATCTTTATATATATATATATATATATATATATATATATACACACACACACACACACACACTCTCTTTTTCATATTTATTGATTAATTTCTATTATTCATCATTTAAAACAGAATTTATGATAATAGCTAAGAATAAGTGGTTTATTTAACATTTGACGGCAAAGTCTTTATTCCAGTGTCCAGTGTGAAATATATATAAATATCCTTTGATTTCAACTCCTGGGATGGCAATCAGAGAGGTTTTAATAATTTATTGACACCTTCCCCTTGGCCTGAAAGTGGTCAAGAGCTTTATTCAACAACCTTCCTTAAGATGATGTCTTAATAAAAGTGCTCAGTCTTTTGTACTGTGAACACAGAGTAGATAAGTTTACCTCCCTGCCAGTACACCCTATATGCTTATTGAACTGTAGGAGTTTATCACTCATTTCTTGTTTAGGATATGGTTAACTGGTTCCTCCTTTCTATAGCCTTAATAGTTTAACTGCTGTAACATCTTTGTGATCTGACTGATCAGTGGCTGTGACTTTTCATTAACAGGGTGCCAGATTGACAGTTTTTTGGCTGCTGATAGTAAGAAGCTCAAACTCTTTGATAGTGGTTAGAAAGGCTACTCTGATCAACAGTCACATAATATTGGGCTTTTTCAGTGCTTTATTGCAAGGATGTGCGTTGTGGTGCAGTGAATATCAACTCGAAATGAAAGATCAGAGTGCCAAGTTCGAATTCCGGTTGAATTCCTTTCATTCACTTATGCACAAATACCGTTGGGAAAGGTATTAATCCGTCTCTTCCCTCCAGTTATGGGTTAAATAATAGGACAGACTGGGTTCTATAGCCTTAGCTGGCAACCAGCCTATCGCAGAAAGCAATGGCAACCTACTGCGGGATAATCTTCTGCCCAATCAGTCATGTCTCATTTGAGACATGATTGCCCAAAGCGTGTATCACGTATGGCACTTAACTGACTGATTGCATGGATAAGTATCCCTGCATGTATTTTCAGTGAGTAACCTTGAAGTCATATTACGTTTTAGACTTAGCCACCTCTGGTCAGTTTGTATTGTCATACATAATGGATTGTGATAATTATTTTGGTCTTTTCCTTCTGAAAACATAATCTTTTCATGGCTGATACAATGAAAAGCAATATGAGTAAACCAGTAAACAAAAAAAAAAAAAGAGTCACCTACCCACCTCATCCTTTCTTTTTCCAATATTCATAGTATTTGTATCAATTTCTGTAGTGTAGAATCTTTTTTTCCTTGAAAAGTTCTCCAGATATATTTGCACTTTGCAAAACTAATTTAAATTCTTCTATTGCTACCAATAAATTTTTTGTTCCAGGCTATCTTCCTCTTCGTTGAAAAGATTTTAGGATACATATTCATGGGCCTTGATTTTTACATCTGGGAAAATCTTTTAATGGCAAGGGAATTGCCTCTTGGTTTCCAAGATGATTCTTACTTTCTTTATTGATTCTATTAACCCTTTTTTCCTTTATCATTCCCTTAAGCACTGTAACATAAGACAAAATATCTGACAGTAGAGTACAGAAACATTCATTTGCAAACAGTTTGTATTTGACGATTTCAATGCTTATTACATCAAGTGGCTTAATTATTCTAATGTTACTGATCTTGTTGGTATTCAGTTTGTAGAGCCCTACTCTAGAATATGTACATTAAAGACTATTACTAAATGTTTGTGAAATAGTTGGTGTAAAAATAAAATGTCAACTTTTACATCATGGTTGGAATGACAATTTACTCATTGTGAGTGATAACTATTAGGAAATATGACAAATTGAAAATAAACCTATTAAAAGTGGATCCCGACAATATATTTTCTATTTCTGCTAAACTCATTAAAAGTGGATCATTTGTCAAAATGTTTTCTGATTGGTCACTTTTCTTTTCATATGCAGTAGACAAGAATTTGTGTTAAAAGTTGGAATGCTCAAAGTGAGCCAGTCAAGTGACTAGGACCAAATATAAATTCTGTGGTGCAAGACAAAGCTCTTAGTGAGGATAACAAAAGTGAAGAGAAAACCGTCCATTTCATTTGCCATGCAACATGAAGTAGAATCCTTAGTGAGAATTCAACAAAATTGATGAGAGAGTTTTTAAATTGATTAATATCCAACACATTACTAAACTCATTCTCAGTGAATGAATCTTGCAAATAATTATTCGCACAATCATTCTCAATGAACAAATAATACCTTCAATATAAAAACAAACAGGAAACTTTTAATGAACACAAAAATATAATCTAAGGTAAATAACTGCACATACACATTTTTCTCTATTTCTTATTATTAAAAAAGGACCCAAAAGTATTTAAAAAATCCTATTGAATCAAACCATTTATGAGCATTTAATTAAATAGAAAACCTTGAATTTTGAACTGTACTATTTCAAGCAAATAATCCAACATTCACTTGGACTCAGAACTTTTAATCTTCTCAAAAACATTGTTGAAATATTTGTATTTATTTGTATATAAAAATTGTTATTGTTAATGAAGAGTTTTTAATTACTCAATTTTGACCTTGTGCCTTACATGCAAAAATAACAAAATATTTGTCGAGTAAATGAACACAGCCTATGAAAATACCAACTCCAGGAGAGTGCTGCTAAGAAAGTTGGTTTACTGTGTCATGCTAGACAATTTTTCTTGAGAATTTTACACATTTATAAATCTACCATTTTTTCATGTATTGAATATTGCTGCCACATCTGATCTGGTACTTCTGCTATATATTTTGAGATTCTTGATAAAATTCAAAGAAAAATCTGAATTGGTATTGGTCCTGTCATTTTGCCACCACCATAATGTAGTTTCCTCATACCTTATCTATAAATACTTTCATTGTTAATTATTGTGGTGAACTTTTCTCTTTAGTATCTATACTTTATGAAGTTAAGCACAGTACTAGATGTTAGATTCAACTTTAAGTTCGATGCTAACAATTTCTTCTCTCACATCTCTTTCTTGTGGAACTCTCTACTGGCTTATTTCTTTCCAGTCAAGTTTGATCTTCAAAAATTTAAATGCAGTGTCAGTTGTTTCTGAATTATTGTTTTTTATTGTTATCTCTCCTTAACAGTGTTTTTTTTTTCTCATATTCTCTCACATTCAGTAAACCCATGCATCTCAGTGGCTTTATTGCCTTGCTTGAGTTGAAATGATTAAAAAATGTTATATTGCTTTTTTACAAACCCTTCTCACACAATTGATTAAAGAATGTATATATGAGGGTAGATTAAGTGCAAGTCATAATAAGGCAATTATAACTAAATTATTAACATATTTCTTATATATATAACCCCAAGATTATTTTCTCCTTTTTTTTTCTATAGTTGACCAAAAAAGCAAAAAGTTATATGGTCAGAGAGCATTTTGATTTTTTCTTATTCTTTCTAGATGGGAAAGCAAACCTCATAGCTTTTCTGTTAACCTATTTTTGGGCTGCTCTTTTTACTGATGCATTCAGTTTTCTTGTAGTTTATGTTTAATCCTTTCTTCTTACTTTTCTTTTGCTACATTCTGTAGGAAGTCTTTTCATTTCCTTTCCCTGTCTGCTATCAGCACTGTGTCACCTGCGTATCTTAATAATTATTAAGATTGTGACTGCCAATTCTGGCAGGATTTCTAGTTCTCTCAAGAATTACCTAACTGTATAAGTTGAATAAATCCAATGAGAAGATCTGACAGTGCTTTGTTGAATGCTTTTACATAATCTATAAAACACAGGTACATGTTCTGTATTTGTATTGCTCTTTCTGATAACATTCCAAGTATAAATATCATGTTCCTTGTTCTGGTGTCTTTGACGAACCCACAATATTCTTGCCTTATCTCTGGTATGATTCTGCTGCACTGCAATTCATCAAAATCCGGATGATGAGTTTTGTTATGTGGGTCATTAAGCTGATTGTTCAGTGGAGTTTACATTCATTTGCACCTATTTTTTTTTAGGCAGTGCTATGAAAATTGATCTGCTTAGATCTTCTGGCATATCACCATTGTTGTAGATTTCATTTATTATTTCTGTAATCTTGTTTATGCCAAAATTGCCTAAGGCTGTCAGCATCTCTATTACAATACTGTCAGGTCCTGCCACTTTGTTTCTTTTCAATTTGGCCAGTGCAGCTTCCACTTTCAGTTTTTAATATTTTTGGCTGTTAGTTTTTCTGTATATTGATGATTGTTCTCTTTCATTGTAGAAGAGATCTTCAATATATTTGTTCCATACTGGATTCAAATGCAATCAATTAATGCTTTATTTTTCATTTCCATGGCCATTATTTGCTGTGTCCCTACATAATGCAATTGATATATGTCTGGTAAATGCCATCCATAATTACATAAAACAGCCCATAGAAAAATAAGTGTCAGGGCCAGAATGTTTTTAATAGTTTTTCCTACATCACTAACATATGATACAGTCAGTCAGTAACCTCCATATGTGATACACACTTAGGCAATCATGTCTCTTTCAAAACATGACTGACTAGGTAGAAGATTTTTTTGCAGTAGGTTGCCATTACTTTTTGCAGTAGACAAGTTGCAGACCAAGGCTATAACATCCAATCTGTCCTGCTATTCAACCCATAGCTGGAGGGAGAAGAAATGGATTAATACTTTTCCCAAGGGTAATTATGCGTAAGTGAATGAAACAAATTTGACTGGAATCTGAACTTGGCTTTTTGAGTTCACATTCCAAGCCAATATCCATTACACCACAATGCATACAGTAAAGCCATTTTACTTAGTAAACAAATGATGAAATTATCTACCAATATTTTCTTTTTATATTGCCACACACCCAGAATTTGATATAAGCTGAAACAGTTAATCCTATTATAATTCAAAGTATGTTTTTTTAAATAAATTTTTTTCAGATGGTGGAAAAAAAAAACTGCAGTTTAAAAATACTCAAAAGCTAATTTGGTTGCAATCAACTCTGAAATTTAGTGAATATCTTTGCAGATGACGTATATGGGTGAACCTCCAAAAATTAGATGACCTGAGCCTATCTTCAGATCTAGCTCTAACAGCTCAATCAGAATAATTGGTTTGTAACATTCTATACCTCATAAACCAAACTATTAACATTCCATCATCAAGTAGACCCTATATTTTCACCTATCATAATGAATGGGTGTTCTTTCAATGAAGTTTCTTTGCCTTGAATGCCTACTGGGACTCAAGTCCACCATAGACCTCAAGTGGAACTCATATATACAGTCCATTGCTAAAGATTCTGAGAAAATGTGCAGTTCCTTGTACTGTTCCAGTAAGTACTTGACTTCTGCTCTTTACACGAACCAGATAAAACCAAAAATGGTGTACTGCTGCCATATTTGGGCTGGAACTACCGAGTTTTTACTTTCCAG
Source organism: Ascarosepion bandense (assembly GCA_037127315.1). NCBI lineage: Eukaryota > Metazoa > Mollusca > Cephalopoda > Sepiida > Sepiidae > Ascarosepion > Ascarosepion bandense. The sequence continues at coordinate 2,070,091 of JBBBDQ010000212.1, read as the reverse complement.
TCTCCAGTTTCCAAAAGTGTTTCTGTATCCTTGTGGGTAATGAATTATTTTACACCTTTACAACCCCTTTTCCACAGATGAAATGTTGCAAGACTCACACTACTCTATCACTATTTCCATAGCAAACAATCTAACAAGCTACATTCTTTTGTCCCAAAAGTTCTAACCTGCACAGGTAAGACCTACCATGCAAATAGAACAAACCATTCTCATTCTCTTCAAACTCTATTAGGAAGAAGTTATTACTCACTGTAATAACATTTTTCCAAGAACTGCTACTTTGTAGAACTCCTGAGAAGATACTTTCCTGATTGCTACAATCTTAACCTCTGCAAGTCTAGGGTTAATTGTTTTTCTTTCCCACATATCCCAATAAACTGCACTTCTTATTCTCCTCTCCTCATTAGTAAAAAAAGGAGAAAAGTTAACATTTTGTTTAAAATGCTAACTCTTCTCTACGAATAAGGTCTTTGTTTTTTGACTTTTTTGATCATAACTTTTCAAATGATTTTTGTATTTTCTATTTATATTATCAAGGTTAATTGCTTAAAATATTTTCTTTTAACAATATATATTAAAAAAACTATTTGATGCTAAAGTATTTTTGTAGGTATAAAATGTTTGCCCATTATGTGCATCCAAATAAACTTCAATATAACAAAAATGTATAATCTTGCTTGCAACAATGATATGAAAATATTTTATTTTAGATAATTTTATAATCTGTGTGTGTAGTTCAATTTGAAATTGAATTTAAAATTAATATATATTATGTAATAATAAGTATATTATTAATGATTATATAAAATTTAATTTTGATAACATGAGTTTGTTTGACTTTACAAGAGAAATAAAATAAATGTAAGAGATATTTTATAATTGATACTGTCTCTCCCACATCATGTAAGAAGTAGAAAAAGCCTCAGGCTTGTGCTTGAGATATTTTAAAGTGGAAAGTGGCATGTGCATTGCTGGCTTCACCCTTTAAAAAAGTTATATCCAAATCAGAATTGAATTACAATTTATTTTATTTTAGGGAATAATCAAAACAGACAGAACTATTAAAAAAATGTACTGTTATTTTCCAAAATTGTTTTTTTCGTCTCACTGAATAATTTAAATGAATTCAGTGAATAACATGTAAGGAAAAAAAAATCCATCATTTAAATCTGTTTTCCTTTTTAAATACATTTATCATTGTCTGATTCTCCCGATTTTCAAAACATTTTTTTCCCTTTTTAAAGAGTAATTTTTTAACCTTAAATTTATGCAGAAGCAATTTAATTTTTAAATATCAGTTAATCATTGCATGGAATTATTATTATTATTATTTATAATAACAACAATAATAATCCTGTGGCTACAAACATTCAGCAGTGCCCCTAGGAAACAGTACTATCATTCATTAGCTCACTAACAAGCTTTTATTGTTGTTATTAGTAAATTATTTCATTTTCTTGAGAAGGCCACATGGCCAGAGCAGAAAATAGGCGACCATCATCAATGAGCCACCACCTGCCAGGAAGCAACCATGGAAACAAGTAAAGCAACCTAGAGTCAGTATGGGTGGGGGTGATTGAGGTGATTATATTACGAAGAGTGAAAGTAGGCAAATATAGTCATTACCAAACAGAACACCCGTGCAAAAAGAAAAAAAAAAAAAAAAGAGGAAAAGAAGGTAAAGAAGAAAGCCTGGATGGAGAAGTGGGGTTTTGTTTTTTTATGATGATAGCGTAAAAATTAATAATTGGCATTGCACATCTACTACTTGTCCTACATAAGCAGGGAGAGAAAATGATGGCAGAAGGATGGAAGATAAAAAGGTTGAATATCTTTTACTTTTTTCTTCTTCTGTTTGGGTAAGTTAATCACAGCTGTACTCACCTTTTTTTTAAAAAAAAGTTTCTACAGAATACCTTTTTTTTTGTTTTTGTTAATTGTATCTAGCATATTTAGGGAACAAAAACATTCGTAAAAATAACATGATTCAGTTTAGACATACCTAACTCTGAAAAATACCCAAATTAATTAAAAGAAAAAAATTAGAGAACTATGTTTCCAGCTTGTCTTCAGCGTGTTTTACAATAAGATGGTCAAGATGATCAAACTTACTTTTTAAAATTACTGGTGATACTTTTGAGTGATTTATGAACATTTCATATTTTTATGCTGTTATCAATTAAGAAAATAAAAGCATGAATGTTAGCAAATTTTTTTAAAAAAGCTATGTTCATGATGAAGCATGATAATTTATCATAATATACATTTTGTTTATTTCATGTTTTATTGGTTGTAATGAGTAATTTTAGTTTGGAAAAACAAAAACTATTATCTTGATTTTTTTAAATGTTTTGCATGTGTACATCTAACAAATGTCTTATGCAAAAAAACAAAAACAAAAAAAAACAAACTTAAAAACCAGAATTAACTTGAACGATTAGAAAATTATATACACTGCCTAAATATTTTTTAATGGAAATGTTAGTTTACAAGATGCATGTACATATAAAATAATGCAGTTTTCAATAATAAGGATACAAAATGTTTATATGAACATACAAAGTAAATAACAAGCTTCAAAAGTGAACAACATTTTGATTAGAAACAACTCATTTGAAATGTTTTAACCTATATAATTCAGATGTTTTAAAATGATCTGTCATACTCTGATGAATAACGACAAATATTCTGTTGCCATAAAATATATGTAGTTGTAAAATCTGTGATTGCCATGTAATCTCTTACAAGTTCTGATAGTACTTTTTCTGATTCATGCATATTTATCAATCTACTTGCCTATCTGTCTGTCTATCAGTCTTGGGTATGACAAACTATATCCAACAGCAAGGCCTCTGACTGGGATATTGGAGAATTTGAGGAGCATGGAATCCCCTCTTATTTTCTGTTGTTCCAGGTCCACCCTGACCTGGGGTGGTAGCACCTATTAGGGTCCCAGCTATGGGCAAATAGTGAACCCGTAAACAAAAACCAAAAACACTATAAAAGTATAAAAAATATATTTTTTATAGTAAAAATACCAGCAATACATTTTTATATAAAAAAATTATCAACAATACATTTTATAGTAGAATTACCAACAATACATTTTATAGCAGAATTACCAACAATACATTTTATAGCAGAATTACCAACAATACATTTTATAGCAGAATTACCAACAATACATTTTTATCTGTAGTTGAAGGTATACAATTGCGTTCAAAATATTTAGATTTTGGCATTAAATAATCTTAGAAGATTGATATGCCACTAAATAAAATCAATTATCTATCTATCTATTCTTTGACATGATTCTTCTATTTCATTATGTGGTAACTATTTTTAAAAAATATAATTATTACTTAATGTTTGGTTTAATACCAAGAACTTATAAAATGCATTTTGGTTCATTTTTAATGAATTCTTAAAAACATCTATAAGCAAATAAACAATGTTTTTGGTAATGTTTTTCTTGTAAGAAAAGTTTGAATTTATAGCACATTTGAAAAATTAGTTACAGTTATGAAACAGTCTCTTCTATTCTAACAGTTTTTCTTGCACCTCTTGCCTGTGGAACTCCTTTTTAAATTTTTTTTCCCCCAGCTACCTACTGTATTTAAAGATTTAAATGCAGCATCAATCACCATCTTCTGTCTTCCTAAAATCTGTTCTTTTAATTGTCCTTTCCTTACCTCTCATTACAAGACTTCTCATTCTCTTTCACTCTGTAACTCCCTTGTCCTAGTAGCAATTAAACACCTTCATTGGGATGAAATGATTAAAAATTAAAAAAAATTAAAACTTATTGATTATCACAGTATATTTTTCTGCTTGTTTTATCATTAAATCAATTTTTTCTGAAAAAATTTTCTTGAATAGCTTAAGGAGTATTTCATGAATTTTCCTTTGAGCTGAAATTCTATACTGGTACAAAAATACAAAGGTTTTTCTTTGAACAAATTCATCCACTCAAACTCAACTGCAAAGGTTAAGATATTTTCAACCATTAATTATTTTAGTGCACAGAAAGGATGCTTTTTTGATATCATAATTGATCTCTTCACTTCACAGTTGTGGCTCAAATAGTACTACTTGTAGCTGGAAAAATCTTTTTTGTCTCCCCAAAACTGTTAATGTAATATTTACTTGCAAAAAAAAAAAAAAAAATTCTTACAATACAAAATATGTTTCTGTTTTAAAAAACCCACACAAATAAGATGTAACAAAAAATAATCATAACATCGTCTATGCAGCAGAATGCCATAACCAAAGACGATCAGAGTACATTTCAAATTTTTGGCAATATATCATGCTTAAAAGAAGACATGTCTTGTAGAATCATGAAATCAGAGAGAGATTGTATATATAAAAGCAATTAGTAAACATCAACCTAAAATATTTGTGCTCAGGTCTTTAATTTTGTGAATGAACACAAGCACTCACAGAATTTGAAATAAGGAAACTGTGCCTCCTGTTCCAACTTCCTTTAATCTACATCAGAATAAAGTGAAGCTAGCTGTCAGACATAAGAACAATGAATTGTATTATTTTTTTATTTTTCTAATACTTTAAGGCATGCAAACTCATCTTGCAGGAAAAACATTGATTTCTTAAAAAATGTCAGTATTAAACTTTTAAATCAACATTTAAAAATGTGTTGGAACTGTTCTTGGCATATATCCATTTTAGTGCAAGTGAGAGATACTATCAAGGCAATTAATTGTACAGATAGCATGTGAAAATGTGACAACTGCTTAATATTACAGACTCATAAAGAGTTTTTTGTGGATTTGAAATTTATTTTTGGCCAAGTTTAAGCTCTCTGTTGATTATTTATAAATATAACTTATTTCAGTGATACTGATTCTTTGACGATTAAAAAAAAGACTGGATACTTGGGAGCCTTAAACATAACAAAAACAATCCTCAAGGTTCTGTCCCAACTGCAAATATCATTAGGACAAATAACTTATCAGAAACTGTAATGCTTTACTGGGGGTTTCCTTTTTTAGGTTACATGCTCAAAGATATGAGGTTTATTTTTGATTACTTCTACTTCAAAGGTGAAGGTGATATCTCTTGGAGTGCTGTTTCTGTGTTCAAGGATGGAAAGACAAATTTTTTTTTATTTCTACTAGTTTTTTGTATATCTAAAAGTGAAGGGAAATATAATATTCTGCTTGATGATGGTAATTGAGACATGAAAAAGCATTCTTTTCAAAACAAAGCAGTCACATGAAATAGTATTGAAACTCCACTTGCAAGAAAAAAAAATGTAAGATATATGGAATTTACATACAAATTTACATGAAAATATAAAATTAATAATTTAATAGAAAAGGTATGTAAAACATATACATTTTTGTGATTTATGTTTTTTTATTTGTGAAGTGACAATGTATTTTTTGTTAACTAATTTGGATTCATATTGATAATAAAACAAACAAATAAAAATCAAATATAATAGCAATTTCAAAAAACCAAAAATGTTTGGAAACTTAAAGAATGCAAGTAAACTGTTTAGATGTTTTTTTAGAGATTGTGAAATATATGTCTCTCTGCATGGACCATTTTATTGATCAGTAATCTAGATTTTTATAGTGAAAAGGTTAGTATTTCATATGTCCTGGAAAGGAATATATATATATTATTTGAAGTAGCTAAGCAGTTTTGGCAAATGTAACCAGGTAGATGTAATGGACGGTACTTGTTGTAGTCGTATGTAGTATGCTGAGACGTAGGCTTATGCAATAGGTGTAGTCAATAGATGTAAACCTATAGATGTAGACCTTTTTCTGTCCTCACCTTAGTCTGTATTTATGACTGACACCAGCCAATCATATTACTGTGAGGGGGAACCAAAGTATATGCATATTCATTACATCAGTATTCTACCAAGATCAGGTCACTGATAACCAAAATTAAACCAGTTGCAAATTCAGAGTATGTTGCAAAATTGTGAAAATATTTGAGAAATCTTCACATAGATTTAATGATTTCAGGATTAGATTCAATTTCATTGAATTAGAAAAAAATCAGAATTATACTCCTAAAATCTGTAGTATGAAGTTGTTAAAACAAAAGAAAAAATTCTTTAGAAACTAATGGCATTTGTGATTGATTGATTGATTCATTTTCTCAACCCTTTGTATGTTATTTAAAGCCAGGAATTATTTTAGATTATAAGAATTTTTTGGTGACGAAAACAAGAATTATTTAGAGATAAATGTCTTACCTGTATTTTGGCAAAGAAGTGGATTCATACCTTTCCCAAGGGTATTTGTAAACCCAACAAGAATTTAAACTCAGCTCTTCAGTTCTATGATTAACAATTCTGAGTGATTATCCATTACACTACCCACACATTCAATCTTGCAACATTTGGTATTCCCAAGTAATCACCCATCTAGGTACTGACCAGGCTCAGTGTTGCTTAACTTTGATGACTGTATGGAAACTAGTATTTCATTCTGATGTTGTCATGAGCCTGTTATTTGTGTTTAATTGAGAAGTTAATATAACATGAAAGATGAAAATCTGGATTTAAGTTAAGAAAGAAAAGAAAAAAATCAAGAAAAAGATAACAATCTAATGGTCAGTCGAGCATAAGAAAAACCTTTTATATTCACTTGTGTAAATTTACTATTGTTTTTTTTATTATTATTTCTAATTTTATCATTGAAGTCATTTGAGTAACTTATAGTAAAGGCTTTAATTTTGCACTATGTTGATGAGGTTCTAATAGCCTAATTAAATAATTATAGATATCAATTTTATCTCTTTAATCATGCCACTTTCAACGCATGTAAAATTGAAACCATCATTTGAATCCCGGATATTTTACCTAGGATTCAGTTCATCTGTCTAAAATAGCCAAGTTGCAACTATAAATAATTAACTGTTATCATATTTTTTCACTGAACATCTGAAAATCACTGAAGCATTGCTGACAGGCTTTTATAAACTTTCATCATGCTTTGCTGCTCATAAAAGGGATATTAAAGGTTACATGAGTCCATAATCTTTCCATTTCTTTTTTATTGCTTATACTTTTCAGCATTTAGAAGAACCAATTTTTGACAGAATAAAGAACACTTGATATAAAAATTCATAACAAAGAAATGATTTCATAATTAGGCTTACCATAATTTCTAAACCTCAAACAGAGACAATTTTCAGTTTTTGTTATACATTTAGTTTTTTTGCATAATAATGTTTTCATGACCTGACACACCTTTAGATTCAAGGCTCTCTCTCTCTCTCTCACTCACACACAAAGAAAAAAGAATACTGATTGTTTTAATCTTTAGTGACAAACTGGGACAGACCTAGCCAAACAGGGACATAGGGTAAACTTATTCATAATGAATTGACTGTATCATTGAAATCATCCCCTTAATATTTAACTAAATGCTATCAAAGTGGATTCTGGCAGTTACTAACCAACAAATAATATTTGCTACAACCATATTGTTGCAATCACAGTGATCACAATAGTTTCATAGTATATTAATTTTCATGTCCTTCTATACATCATTGTTGAGATATTATAATTAATTGTACTAATCTTTCATCTGATCACTTTCGGTGTTAATTAAAGATAAAATTACCATATTTGCCTGCTTACAAGATACATTTTTCCAATGATGCTTTTTGACTACAACTCATTTTGGTGTCTAGTTGTACTTTTTGAGGCTATGGTGTTCAGGTTTCAATCCCTTGACTGCAGAGTAATGCTTAGATGTTTTGCAAATGTGTTTTATTGGTGACCAAGTATAGTATTGCTTGAAAATATTTGCATGTACATATAATACTAAAATAGTGTCAGTAGGGAGTAAATAAAATAACATTTTTTTGGATATTAATACAAACAAATTTTCTGACAAATGAGAAATTATTTTGCATGATTTTTACTTTGATGATTTCTTAAGGAACACTGGGTCAAATTATTTGTTTTAAATTCCTAACTTATTTGGACCATATATATATATGGATGGTGTCATTACAAAATCATCTGCATATATCTTTTTATATTGTTAAAAAACAAAACTATAATACTTGAAACCTAAACAAGTTATTGTAATTATTCCCCAATAAAGAAATTGCTGACAGATGTTTTTACTGTTTTTTATTAACAAATATTTCTTGTGGCTTCCACTGGGAATTGTGGGGAGAAGAAAAGAATTGGAGTCACAGCTGCTCAACACTCATTGATCAACTACAACCACAAAAGCAATAATGAAATAAATATTTTGATTCATGTTTACTGTTGGAGAATCAATAACTTAGAATTTTCTATGACCAAAACATTGATATTCAGTATACAAGTTCACTTATATTGAAAAGAAAAATTAGAGAAGGAATATACATGTCATTTTGAGAGTTTTTTTTTCTTTTTACTATTTTATATTATATAATTAAGCATTGTTATATTTTAGTTGTAATAATAAATCAGCATATTTTCCCATCTGTTGTTTTTAATTTAATGTTTCAACCAGTGTGTTCTCAAATCTCCCTAACTGGTTTCATTCAAATCTGAGAATTTTAAGGTTGTCAATGGAAACTTTTGTTTCAGCTCACGAGAGGAAGGTCTTCTCATCCACTTGATTGTTTCCAAATCCTGTAGTATCATATGAGGTCAACCTTTGCAATGCATCTTTTATAAATACCTTGGCTACACATTTTTTCAAATGTTCTTTTAACTGACAGCCTATTCTGCCAATGTTACATGAGACAAACTAGTCTAAATCCATTATCTTAGAGTCTAATTCACCAATCCAAGTTCTAGATTGACTAATTCTTTTTTTTTTTTAAAAGAAGACAAATGGATCTGATTTGGAATACTTGAACAATGAAATTATTGCAGTAAAAGACGATAGTAATAATCAAAAGTATGAAGATGTTTGTTCAGAACAGGTGTTATATTGATCAGTAGACTGCCTTTTCAATATTTGAAGTTGTTTGTTTACCAGAAGGAGGCTTCATTAAAAATGTATTATATATATTTTTTGTAGTTTAAGAATAGAATACAAAATAATTTATATACTTTGTTGATACAGAATTAAGAGCAAAAATGTAAGTAATATTTTGGAACATTTTAATTAGTGTATTATCCATGCATCATTGTTTGATTTACTAAAGTAAAATGAACTATATTTCTAAAAATGAGGAGAGAAACTATTATGTAGATTTGGTCAGTATGTAGGACATATCTAATAGCTAATTTCCATATTATTTGATCAATACCTGTCTTTTTGAGAATTGCATTTATGCATATTTTAGGTTGTTCATATGATATAATAAGTTATTCTATTCTGTCTGGTGACAACTGGGGAACAAAGTGTTAGAAATACTAGAAATTCAGAAACAAAACAAAACAAAAAAAAACATTTGTATGCTAATTCTTAAATCAACTGTCACAATTAGGTTACTTCCCTTGGCTTCCATTAATGAGTAAATTAGAGGAGTTTAAAGCAAATTATAGTGTATATGAAATTTAGATTTTGGATATTTATAAGTTTGTTAAAACTGATATAATGAGTTGATTAATTTATGGTGTCTATTTTTTTTTATTATGTACACATATGTGACTTAGATTATAGTGTAAATTCATGCAGCCTGAAAATCAGAACAGGTTTTCTCTCAAAACAATATCTTAATAAGATTGCCTGTTATTACTGAGATTGCCTGTTATTACTGAGATAAAAATCAGCAATCATTTTCAGTCTTGCACCTAAAACTTTATTTTTAATTATTTGTTTTTTTAATGTTATTTCTTTTATTACAAAATTCTCCATGAAATATTCTTTGACTGTTAAAGCAACACAAAATTAGAATAAGGAAGTAGCTTCCAGTGAGGTTTGAAACTGTATCTCATATTTTGGGAACTTGTCTTACATAGACAATGCCTTAACCAACTTGGCAGTAAAAGCCTAATGGCTAGGCAGGGCCCACATTTAAAGTCATACCTCTAACCTATTCTTTTCTAATGAGTTACATCATATTTTTTACTATCTACTTCATCTCATAATTCAGATATTTGAAGTCTATTCTTATCATTGGATTTTGTTAGTTCATTATCTTTGTTATTATTTTTATCAGTGTTTTAGCTCCTGCCTTCAGACATTTTGAAACATCTGAAGTAATCAAAATACAATAATTTAACAACTCATTTAAAAAATTTCAAATAAAACTTCTCGTCTTTGTTATTACTATTTTTGTCCCAATGTTTTGAATGATCCAGTTTTTAGCCTTCTTCAGGTGACTATAAATGGTTAAGAGTCTTGGTTACATTGGATCCAGACTAGTTTGTAGCAACAACATGAAAATGTGATCTATAGTTATAAAAAAAAGTCTCTGCAACATCAAGAAAATGAAACAGTTAACCTACCATTTTCATTTATGAAACATTCCTTTTTATACATTCATGTGAAATTCAATCCCTTAATCCTCTAGGGCCATTCGTATCATATTTGATACAGTATTTCCCTATAAGGAAACATTTGGTATTCATTGACTGAGCAGTCAGTACTGCTTTCATTTGAAATTTATAAAATATTTCTCTTAAAAAATTTTTCAGGAAAATATTTCTTTCAAGGCTTGTTTTCATACTGTATCAAATATGATACGAATGGCCCTAGAGGGTTAAATAAACATGTTTTTGAAATTTTTCATAATATCAATACTTATAAAACAGGCATGAATTTTAATCTGGACATTTATTTATATATCTTGTACATTTATGCTTACCTTAATTCTTGACCACTAACAATCTCTTTTTTCAGGTTTTTGAATGCACAATGTAATGTCAAAACTTATTAAATCAATCATCTAAGAGATCCTCTTTCTGACTTTCATCAGCATGGCTGATGCTAACCTCCAGGAGAGTGATTCATTGCATCTTTTCGGGCTAACATTTTCCACTGACATAAAGTGGAAAATGTCATACTGAATTAATTGCGAGGTCTGCTGCTAGAAAAGTTGGTTCACTGTGTCGTGCAAAACAATTTTTCTCTCCAGAATATATCTTATATATCTATAATTCTACTATTTGTCCATACCTTGAATATTGTTACCGCATATGGTCTAGTGCTTCTACTTTCTATTTAGAGATTCTTGATAAAATCCAAGGAAGAATCAGCAATATTATTGGTCCTGACCTGGCATCTCAGCTTCAGTCACTTTCCCACTGCTATAAAGTTGCTTTTCAGTACCTTTACTATAAATACTTCCATGATACCCAGACTTTATCAATTTAAGTGCAGTACTATATTGAATTCACATCTCAAAAAAGACATGATTGCCCAAGTGTGTATTACACATGGCACTGAACTGACTGACTATATTGGTCTCATCATTTATACAGCTGAAATGGCCAGATATAACTATAATTTCTATGCTAAGAGTTTCTTCTATCTCACTTCTCACTTGTGGAAATCTCTTTTGACTTCTAGGTTCTCAGTCAACTTTGATCTTCAAAAATTTAAATGTAATGTCAATCGTTATCTTCTGTCATCTTAATTTTTGTTCTTTTATTGTTCTCTCTCCTTAATAGTTTTTTTTATACTCTCTCATACTCATTACCCCCAATTGCATTTTAGTGGCTCTGTTACCTTATTTGGGATGAAATGATTAAAAACAAAACAAAAAATAAAACACAAACTAGAGATATAAGTGAAAATTTATGTTTTGCTATTTGAATTTAAGTTAATTGTTATATAAGCTCCTTGTTAGTTCTGTGATAATAAATTACCTGTCAAAGCTCCCCTATTATATCATTAAATATTTGAGTTTAATAACTTTAACCAAAAATCATAAGTATGAATGCAGGTCATTAAAGTAAATGGGTACAAATGATAAAAAAACTTGTCAATTGAAAACCTACTTCATTGAAGCAGTTATTAAATGCTATCATCATCTTTCTTTCTTTTTCTCACTGAAAATGAACAGCATCTCTGACATGATTTTTCCATCTTTCCTCAAAACAGAATAGTCCATTATTTATGAGGTATTGGCAGGGCAAAATGTACACGCTAACTAAGGATCAACCAAAGTTACAATAAGATTTTATCTCAAAAATTATAAAATCATTGCTTAATCATAATCACCCACCAATATTTATTTAATTTTTAGCACGAGAAATTACTAAATTGAGTTATGGAGTAGTGATAAAATTTAAGGAACAGTCATAAGAAAAACTGAAGCCCTGTTGATATAAAAGTAATTTAAATGAAGTCGGTGCTAAAATATAACCGCAATCATTATTCCAATTTTTTCTAAAGTGTTTGAATTTGCTGTTTTTGCTACATGGCCATTAAAGTTAAAAGTTCTGCTATAATTATTTCATAAATTCTGCTATAAATATAAATTAAATAATTTTGCTATTCAAGGGTATTTTTGACTAATGTTAAATAGCATCACGGTTCAATTATTTCCATTAGTTTTGTCTTGTAGAAGATTTAAATTTCTGTCTTCGAGAGATTGAATTCTTAACGGTTTGGCAAGCGAACGCAAGCAACATAACTCGACTATATTCTGTAAAAAGCGGTTTAATTTCTATTTTTGTCTTCAGAAATTGAATTAAATCAACTTTACAGTGTTAGCTGCTTGTGGTAAGTCAACCGGGATTCAGTCCATTTTTCAGTCTGTTTTTGTGAAATTTCTTGGAAATTATTTTTATTTATTGTTTTTTTTTTCGTCTTTTGGTCGTCTTTGATTTTTATTTTTCGTCACTTAATTTGTGTAAATAATTTTGCTATTCAAGGGTATTTTTGACTCTTACTAAGTTAAAACTTTGTAAACCTCAGTCACTTTTTCTTTGTTTCTTTTTTTTTTTCTTCTTCTTTTTTTTAATTGGAGTAGATAGTTTCTACTATCGCCCGGTCTCACACTCCACCCCCTTCTTTTGAATGAGTTTAGAGGTGATCACCTTGTTTCTTGTTTAGGAAGGGGTTCCCGGTTCATCCCCTTTCTCTGGTCTTGGTGTTAGTTCAGCTGGAAGCTCTTTGCAGTTACGTAGTATGGTGGCAACGTCTTTACATTCTGAGGATACCGGGTTGGCAGTTTCCTGGTTGCTGCTTCCGACTGGTAGTTAGGAGCCCGAACTCTTGCGTAGCGTCTTGAGAGGCTGCTCTGATCAACAGTTGAATAATACCGGGGTTCTTGTAGTGCCATATCGCGCATGGACGGGCGTCCCTGCATGAACGTTCGGTGGGCAACCCCGAGGCCACATTATGTTGTAGGCCGCGCCAGTTTCCATCCTTCACAAGTTGCAAATGATTGACCGACTGATTCTATTCTAAGACCACTCCTTAACTGAATTACTATGGAAAAAAGCAAACATAATAACAAAACTAAACCAGCTCATTTGAAAACGCCTAAACCTGTCTGCATCTCTTTCACTAACATACGCGGCATCCGCACCAACTTCCCCAGCGTAGATTCTTTCCTCCATAATAACTCACCTGATATATTAGCCCTATGTGAAACTAATCTTAACCCTTTTATCCCCTCATCTGAGTTCTGCGTTCCTGGCTACCTTCCCCTCTTCAGGAAGGACTCCAATGTTCATATGCATGGGCTTGGTGTCTATGTCAGCGAACACCTTCCTTTAGCTAGGGTGTCATCTTTAGAATCCCCAGATCATTCTTTCATGTGCTTCCGCCTCTCACTTCTCAGCTCGATTAGCTATCTCTTCTTTCTCTACCGCTCTCCTTCCTCCCCTGACTGTTCGTTACTTGACATCATTTCTGACAATATTGACAAAGCCATTTCTACCCATCCCTCTGCCCATGTATTCGTGTTTGGTGACTTTAACGCCCACCACACCAAGTGGCTGAAGAACGCTGTCACTGACGCTGCTGGTGTCCACACCATGAACTTTTCAATCACCCAATCCCTTACGCAAGTAGTAGACTTCCCCACGCGTTTCTCCGACAACCCTAACGGAAGGGACTCACTTCTAGACCTCTGCTTCACTTCCATCCCAGACTCTTGCACTACCAGACAACTCTGCCCACTTGGAAACTCTGACCACACTGTAGTGTCCGTCAATATTTCACTCCACTCCCGCCCGACCCATGAAACACAGACAAGTAGAATATCCTACTGCTATCAAAGAGCAGACTGGGATTCGTTCCGAGACTTCCTCTGTGACATCCCTTGGAACAACGTCTTTAGTCTTCCCATCGAAGAATGTGCATCCGAGGTCTCCTCCTGGGTTAAGGCTGGCATCGATGCCTTCATCCCTGCTAGGAAATTCCAGCTTAAATCTCATTCGTCTCCATGGTTCTCACCCGCTTGTTCGGCTGCCATTGCCCACCGGAATCATTTCTTCCGACTCTATCGTAACTATGCGTCGGAACAAAACAGGCGCCTTTTCACTTCAGCTCGTAATAAGTGTAAAAGGATACTTAACGAAGCTAAGATGTTGTTTGCTACCAGAATGAAGCAACGCATAGCATGCTCTAAATTCGGCTCTAAAGACTACTGGCGACTCTGTAAAAGAGTACTTAACAAGAGCAAGTCCACAATACCCCCGCTAATCAACAAATTTGAGGTCCTCACCCCCCAGCAGATAAGGCTGAATGTTTTGCCCGCAGATTCTCGAACAATTCGAGTCTGGACTCATCTGGAGTTTTTACACCCGACTTCTCACCTAGAACCGAGGCACAACTGAATGATGTCCACATTACACCTTCGCTTGTGTCTAAGATAATCTTAAAACTTGACCCTCATAAAGCGAGCGGTGGTGACGGAATCCCAACCATAGTCTTAAAGAAATGTGCCCCTGAACTCTCCTCTATCCTTTCTAAGCTCTACAACCTCTGCCTATCTGCTTCCTGCTTTCCTGCCTGTTGGAAATCTTCCTCTATAGTTCCTATATTTAAAAACACTGGAGAACCCTCTGACCCTGCAAATTACCGCCCTATCAGCCTTCTTCCGATCTTTGGCAAAGTGTTCGAAGCCATTATCAACGCCGAGGTGGTTCAGCATCTCACAGCACACAGGCTCCTCTCGGACAAGCAATATGGTTTCCGCTTCACCAGGTCTACTGCTAATATGCTAACGACCATCACCGAGTACATATACCAGGCACTCGACAGGAATGGCGAAGCTCGAACCGTTGCATTGGATATATCTAAGGCGTTCGACAGAGTTTGGCATGCTGGCCTTCTATGTAAACTGCGGAGCTATGGTATAACTGGACATTTGTTTGAACTAATCCAGTCATTCCTCTCTAACCGCACAATGAAAGTGGTATTAAACGGACATGCCTCTCAGAACTACCATACAAACGCAGGTGTCCCCCAAGGCTCCATCTTAGGTCCTACACTCTTCCTGATATATATTAATGATCTCCCTGATTCCATAAGAACCCAAATAGGTTTGTACGCTGATGACACCACAGTTTACTCTCGCCTCCAACAAAAATCTGGTGTAGGTGTCAAAGCTAAACTCGCAGCCGAGATTGAAAAAGACCTCCAATCCATATTGGACTGGGGTAAGAAATGGCTAGTAAATTTTAATGCTTCTAAAACGAAGCTACTGTCAATTAACCATCATCGACAATCTCACCTACCTCCCATTAGCATGGACCAGGCTTGTCTCCCAGAGAGTAAAACACTACGCCTCTTTGGTCTCACACTTTCAGCGGACCTCAAATGGAATGACTATATCGAATCCATTGCTAAATCCGCTGCTATGAAAGTCGGTTCTCTGTGTAGGGCCCGGAAGTTTTTTCCGTCTAAATCTATCCTGCACATTTACAAATCTACCATCCGCCCGTGCATTGAATACTGCTGCCATATCTGGTCGGGTGCCCCTGCTGTTCTCCTCGGGCTTCTCGATAAGGTTCAGAGGAGGGTCTGTAATGTGATAGATACCGACTTGGCAGACTGCCTGCAGTCTCTCTCCCACCGGCGAGACGTGGCTTCCCTGTGTCTCTTCTAGAAATACTTTCACGGCTTCTGCTTCGATGAACTTAGATCACTGGTGCCCCCTAAATACGAATTTGCACGAGATACTAGATTAGCAACTAGATCCCACCCTTTTACAGTGAAACCGATAAAATGCAGCCGTAACTTCTACTCCAACAGTTTCTTTCCTCGCACTTCCCGACTGTGGAATTCTCTTCCAAACGATTGCTTCCCCGACGGCTACAATCTCCAGGAGTTTAAATGTAAGGTCAATACACACCTCCTAACACACTAACCTGCTCCCATTCTATCAAGCACTCTTCCCATCTGCCCGACCCTCATCCTCGCTATCCTTACTCATCTGTCACCTTTCTCCTGACATTCCCTATGTCTATCCACTCCTTCTCTTTACCTTCCCCTATGTAGCCCCATGCGCAATAGTGGCAGTGGAATGCCTTGCTTGGGGTGAGATGATTAAAAAAAAAAAAATATCACAAGTTACATAAACACTTAAGAGAATAAGAAGCAAATTACTATAAAATAGTTGTAGCGATTAATCATTAATTTTTTACTTCTATTTATTTTAGCTGCTTTTTATCACAATACTCAGGTTGGCTGTTATTGTTAGTAGGGCATCAAATACTACGAGTTTGCATCAGCAATTGAGGAAAATGAAGAATAAAACCATTTAGTTAGGTTTAAATGGTTGTTACCAGTTGGTTTTTCATAGCCTAATCAGTAAGGCTAATGCCACATGCTCCTGAGTATAGAAAAGCTAGTCCAGATTCCATTGAAAATATATTCTGCAATTCTGATTCATATTGTTTATTCACAATGATGATGAACTGGGAGTTGCAATAAAAACAACTGAAATTAGTATGTAAGAATGCTAGAAAATGGCTGCTCTAGTAGAATTGTTTAAGACAATACATATTAGCTTTTCAGTAAGTGTCAATGAACTCTGAATATCAGCAGAGTTCTCTTGAATATATGCGTTCAGGACAGATCCATTAATGAGGGAAATGGATCATACCACATTCTCCCCGGCCTTATTATTCACTGTTTGTGAGGATGTGGTGGATTGCTTGTAACATGATGAGGTTCTTTCTCTTTCAAACTAGAACGGGATTTAATCCAGCTGCATTTTTGTAATCTATGCACTTGTCTGCTGTAGTATTGGTAGATGAATAGGCTCTTTTCTGTAAAATCCATTCATTGTCACTTGAGAGACCAGAGATCAAGGGTTCCTCATGTCTGTTTCTTCAAAATCAGTTGAAGTGTACTGAGAACATCCATTGCTTATGCTTGTGGGTCTTAATTCATCTCTTGCTAAAGCCAAGTCTCTTAGTGAGACTGTGTCTTCCTGTCCAGAAGTGTAACGGATGTGCATATACTGGGTTGGTGTTTAGTAGCTCCACTTGATTCACTAGTGGTTTATTTTTATTCAGTTTCATGTGTCATTTTTAGTAATATCACTCCCAGTTTTGAGACCCAAAAAGGTAGAGAAATAGAAGGAATAATTTATGGGGGTGTTGGAAATCGTTTAGTGGCTGTGCATAGCAGCATCCTAATTGCATGCAGGGACTCTGGGATTAATTGTTCCCAATTCTCTAAAGCTATCCTTTTATCAACAGCTGCTACTTGAACAACTTTTTAGATTATTCCATTATATCTCTTGCACGGGCCTTAAGGGTTATATGGAGTTGTTCTACTTACGACTGCTCCTTGCTCTCGTTGGAATTGTTGTATGCATTTGGATATAAATGAAGCCCTTCTATCTGAATGAATATACTGTATTCTGTGAAACTGATTATGTTTGCTGCTGTACTTGAAGGCCGGATAAGGTTTATTATTGAGCTTTATAGCTATGTGATGGTAGGCACTTTTGAGGTCTAGAGCACTAGTTAGAGAAAATAGCCAGAAATGGCAGAGGGTAAGCATTCAGCAAAGTAAACCAGCTTATTGTTTGGGAATAGTCGATTACCATTCAGTTTTTTCTGTTCTCAGAGGAGACTATGAAGACTTGGCAAATAGCTTCATTTGGTTATACCTTCCTTTAACATATGAGTATCTTCAGTGTGGTAAATAATTTAACCTATGTGTGTCACCTAGTTTTAGTAGCTACCAATTTACAATCTGGTGTTAGAGAGCTGGGTACAGCATTCTCATAGCTGCTAGACCACGGACTTTAAAGGGAGACTGACAGCCTCTGAAGGGTATTTTTACTAATGAAGGTTAACGCAAAAAGTTGTGCCCTAATATTAGGTTGTAGCATAAACCTTTCATTAGTAGACCTCTTACTCCTTGATATAACTTATCCTTTATTCATAAATCCACTAAACAGTATACAAAAATGTGTATGGAAAGATAAGCTAGTTATCACCACTTTGTTTAGGGATGGGTATTCTAGTTCAACATCAGATGTATTGAGGTTAATAATAAGTTACTCTGGACAAAGTAAATTGGCCATTATCAAAATGGTAAACAAAAGAGTTCATTAAATTGTAATAGAATTGTATGAGATAATATATTAACTTAACAGTAAGCTTTAATGAACTAATATTTATTGGCACAAGTCCAAAAGTAGGGAAGGGGAAGGCTGGTTATCATCTTTCTTATCTTAAACTTAGCTAGCCACAATCATTGACCCAAACAGACTATACAATAATTCTTGCACCAGAATACCACATTCTTACTTACCATTCTTACTACAACCATTATAATACTTCAAAACCTCTATGTCCTAACTAATCCCCATATAGGCAATTTGTTCATGGGGGTGGAGTATAGAGTGACAACAATTAAAAATGAAAACCCCAAAGAATATTTAAAATATGCATAATACTATATATACAAGAAACCAAACAAACTGTTGTTAGTAATAAAAAAACAATCCTTAATTGTAACAGAAATATCAGTTAACTGGGCAAAATTAATACAGGACTTGGATGGATTAAAAAACATTCATTTAACCAACTGCATACACAAATACACATTCATTCAGACATAATAAAATTTATGAATGAATAACACTTGAAAAATGAAAAGTGTTTCACATCCACCAGAGAACTGATATTTCTGGTCACCTAACAGGAGAGAGAAAGGGGAATTAAAATAAAGAAAGTGGAGATAGAAAAAATAGGGGGCTAATGAGCATATTTCCCTTAGCTAAATTGATGTGAAAAAAGAAAACAAGCCTAAGTTGGGCAGGGTTGCCAATGTTTAATATAGGGCTCCCAATATCCTGATGCTTAACTGGCATCAAAACACCACTCTAAGTCAGCTCCTTTCACCCAACAGATATTTGCAAAACTTACCCACCCTTTGCCAAATTTTAATGTAGGGAGTCATTGCCTTTCCACCTTGATCTTGACTTTAAGCTCATGCTTAAAGAACTAGATCAGTTGGGAAGAAGTAACCTTCTCGTCTCTATAGAATTCCTTCTGTCATGTCATCCATATCACTACTCTCATAGAACCTAGTAAGCTCAAGAACACATAGTACTCAGACTTA
The DNA here is from genome assembly GCA_037127315.1 of Ascarosepion bandense. NCBI lineage: Eukaryota > Metazoa > Mollusca > Cephalopoda > Sepiida > Sepiidae > Ascarosepion > Ascarosepion bandense. The sequence goes on along the minus strand of JBBBDQ010000212.1, from coordinate 2,050,661 downwards.
GTCAATGATGTTACCACATGCTACAAACAGATCTGTCTTCAAGGACAAATACTTTTTCATGTAGCTATGAACTATGTCTTCAATAAACTTCCACAATGAGACTACAACCTTGCAGTGGAAGACACCTGGACATTAAGGAGGCCATCTCTCACCCATAAGAGGAAATTGAGAGGTAACTGGTATTAATTTAATCACCCAATCAACATTTGCTTTGCATGCCATTTGTGCTGCTATTTTAGCAAGAGAGAGTCAGCAGCAACAAACTAACTTTGGATTTTAATATAATCTGCCACTTATTCCCAACTATAACCCCTGTCAATTCCCACTGAAGCATTAGTAGCAGCTGGTCCTGGAAATCTCGCTAACCAAATAATGATGTGTTCAATTTCCAGTAGCCAGCCACCCTAATCTTAGTCTTATCTAAGTTTACACAAACCCGGATGAGCTTATGATCTGAGTAAACTATAAACTGGATACTTAGACAACCTAAGAGCCCTACATCAACTCTCAACTAGAACTCAGTCAAGGTAGCTAGAATGCACCACCAAAGCTGAGCTACCCCTATTAGTCTAAGTCTACACTACCTCTTGAGGGTGATCATTACCATACTTATCGACAAGATCGAACTTGTCAATAAAGTCCCAAAATGGCTTCAAATCCAGCTTGTCAATACCTGATCTTGTCCCTATATGATCTATATTGGGATTAAGGATGGCATTTCAATCACCTGATAAAACTACCAGACAAGCTAGCTTTATCTGCCAAAACAAATTAGGCTGCTCTGCTTGGTTATTAGGGACATAAACCCCAATGAGACAAACAGACATCCTTTATGGTAACATCCAGTATGCAAAGCCTGCCTGCTGGAACTGCAAAGACAAGAGCACATGTCACATTCAAAGACTTTCTCACTAGCCAGGAAATACCTCTCAAGCATCCCTCAAAACATGCTGAAAGGAGGCCAAACCTTGTAGACAGAATGAATTCAGTCATGAGTTGAAAATTGGGTCTCCTGTATACAACATACATCTACTCCAAGACACTGAAGATCATGAGTGACTCTTGCTCTACAAGACTCCCAACTAAGGCTCTGAGCATTCAAGCTAGCTAACCATCAATTCAATTAGAGTTAAGAATCTGGCTTGAACATGGTTGGGGAAAGGACACCAATGACCTGACCCATGACCAATCTCATTCTTAAAGAAAATTTCTCGGGAGAGTCTGCCAATGTCCCAGTGGTATGTCAAATTTAACACTCTATAGAGAGAAGCGTGAACAAAAATACAAAATTGTCTCAGTTTGTTGATTTCATGATTTTCTACAATTGTAAGTCGTGCATTGATTTTGAAGGAATTGATGGCCTCCTTGACCATACTTCATATTTGCCATGCCTTTGACCCTGTTCTGATGAATGTGAGCATTTTTTTTTTACTTGGGGAAAATTGATGCGAATCTTCTACATCATGCTTGCCATACTTTTAATAGATAGCAGATATTTTAGTTCTTTGATACTGTTTCCAGAAGTTTTGGTTCTCTCAGCTTGGGCTGGGAAAACACAGCAGATGTCCTCCTTTAAATTGTATAACACCTTGGATATTTTTTCTTTTCCCTCAACAGAGGGGTTCTTTTGTTTTTTGGTAGGTGGAGGCATTTCTGTTTTTTGGGGTAAGGACTTTGTGTAGTATGAAGAGTTTTTTCTGAAGGGGTTGGGATCTAGGTTGAGTGGGATAAACTTGCAGGGTGTGGAGTAAGTAGGCAATGGTCCAGGCAATGATTTGAGAACAGGAGAGGATGGGGTAGAGGGAAAGGGGCATGATGCCTTTTTGGATAGCGATTTAGTGAATATTTGAGCAGTCAATTTCGCTTTCAGCTGGTTAATTTTTTCATTTTTTTGAGGGGTGTCATTTTTCCTGTTCTTTTCAGCATCTGGATCACTTATTTTTTGTAGGTTTTGATCTTTCTGTTCTTTTATCAGGTGGGCTCACCTTAGATGTGGTCTTAAAAAGTCTTGATTGACCAATGTTTGTTGGCCATTTTGAGAGAAATGATTCTTTTTCACAAATTCTTTTTCTTTTTTTTAGGCAAAATGTGCATATATTTGTGTGTGTGTATATAAGTGTTTGTATCATAAAAAATTAAATTAAAAAACTTAGGATACAGAAATTAACAAAAATTCTTCCATGAATGGAAGAAAAAGACAATTTAACAATACAAAAATTATGCAATTAACACAAAGAAAGAAAATGAAAAAAGGTAAAACATCCAACACTAGTTTTACCAGCTGAGGGTGAAGTAGAAAAAAATGGTTATAACACAAAAATAAAGCAAGTAAGAGAAAAATAAATGACAGAAATGTGTAATAAGAAAAAAGTAAAGTTTCACTAAAAAATTGACAAGCAAAAGACAAAAGAAATTTAATCACCAAAAGATTAAAGTAGATGATAGAGTAGAAAATTTGTCAAAAAAAACAGACAAGCAAAAATAAAGCACAAAAAAATAAGTTGACTGATACAAGTTATGAATGGGGAGATAAATAAAAGATGGAAATGTAATTACTAAAGATAAAATACACTAAAATAAAAAATTTGTCAAAAAGATTGATGAGCAAAATTAAAATATAAACAGTAAACACAGAGACAAAAAAAGGTTTGCTGAATTAAGCAACAAAATAAAAATAAATAGCTGGAAAGTTTTACACTATTTTTATAAAATTAAATAATGTACAAGGAAAATTAAAGGTTTACTGAACAAAAGGTAGAAATACAAAACACTTAACTAAAAAGGAAAAATAAAATAAGTGAAAGACAAAAAAAAAATGAAAAGAATAGTTTTGTGCAATTCAATTACACTAGAGAAAATTAAAAAAATGGATTACTAATGTGGGAGGGAAAAATTCAAAAAAGGAAAATAAACTGAAAAAAAAAAAGAATTTTTAAAAATATCCAAAATTGACTCAAGTTAATAGAAATAAAGTCAAATTTAACAAGATGTGAAGTCCAAAGATCCAATAAAACAGGTATATGCAAACAAAAATAAAAAATCCAGAAAAGACAGTAGCAGATCAGAAACATGTCACTTGTTAGACAAGACTTCATCCAGTCACAAACATGAGCTAACCAAAAGTAAGATTTAATGAACTCTGAAACATCAGTATAGTTCTCCTGATTACATACATTCAGAACAAATTCATTACTAATGATATTTTAACTTGGAAATTTGAATGATTATTAGAATTTTAATAATGGCTAATATAATTTTGGGAGAACTTAATTTCTGTTTTTTTTATTTTTCTCTCTCCTTAATATTTTCTCATTTTCTTATGTTCTTTTTCGCAATTTTTTCAAATATCTTAGTGGCTTTATTAGATTGCTTAGGAAGAAATGATTAAAAAAAGAATTTGTAAAATCTCTTCATAATCTTTGTTATACTGTTGCATCATATAAAATAACTTTTTTAAAAGAACTGGAAAATGAGATTTTTACTTTCAAAGATCGCCATAAAATATCATAAGAAATTTTAATTTCTGTTTTTGATTTAATATACAACTTGAGTAATATGATGGCCAATATTCCAGCTGGTAATCAAATTATATAAATTTTACAAATATTTTTAGAGAGGTATAAACCAAAGTTTTGATCTCATAGGAACTTTTCTGGTGCTATTGAGCATAAAATGTGCTTAAAAATACTTTATGTTAAAAGTACTGTAGTGAATTAAAAATAAAATATAAAAGTTATATATGTCAGATTAAATAAATTGCAAACAATATGTTTGAAGATGACCTCGGAAAGAGGTTGAAAGTACTTGGGTACCTTAAGAAATTAATGAAAATAACATCTGTCAATGTTACAGCTCATTTCTGACATCTTTTGATTGTAATGTGTGAAAGATCATCCGTGAGCATGAATGGATTTTATTAAAAAATAAGCAAACATATTGTTTGCAATTTATTTAATCTGACATGTTTAAAAGAAAATTTACTGCCTAAATACACAAATATATATTATAGTAATGGTTTATAAAAGCATTATATTACTATACAAAGATTTTCATCTTTTAGAACAATATTTTCTTCTTCAGGTGATATTTTAACATATCACCTGAAAAAGAACAGTATTAGACGGATGTGCATTGTGGTGCATTGGATATCGGCTCGGAATGAGAAATCGGAGAGCTGAGTTTGAATTCCAGTCAAATTCATTGCATTCACTTATGTGCAAATACCCTTGGGAAAGGTATTAATCCGTCTCTTCCTTCCAGTTACGGGTTAAATAATTGGACAGATTGGGTTCTATAGCCTTGGTCAGCAACCAGTTTACCGCAGAAAGCAATGGCAACCTACTGCGGGATAATCTTCTGCCCAGTCAGTCATGTCTCTTTCAAGACATGATCGCCCAAGCGTGTATCATGTATGGCACTTAACTGACTGATATAATGCTTTTATAAACCATTGCAATAACAAAATTACAATATTAAGCTCTGCATTGTATTGAGCATTCTTTATAAAAGTAAATTCTTGAACAGTGGGTTTTAATCAACATGTTCTTTCACATTCTTATAATATATATATACACACAACAAAAATAAAAAGAATTCAAATTAAAATAAGGCATTGATTTCTTCTTCATGTGCTGTGTTCCTTCAGGGCATAGGCAATCATGGACTTCCACTTGGCTCTGTCACTTGTCACTCAATATTTTTCCTCTTAGTATTTCTTCCAAACCTCGCTCCACCATCCATTTTCCCATGCCTATCAAATATGTCTCACGCTGCTTTCTCCTGTCTCTCTTTCCTTCTATCTGTCCTGTAAGTATTAAATTCTCCAAGCTCGCCTACCTCATTACGTGTCACAGGAACCTCATCTGTTTCTTCTTGATATTAAGTATGAATTTTCTTCTTGTTTACATTCTCTCTAACACCTCATCATTGCTCATGTGCTCAGCCCATGGTATTCTTAGCATCCTTCTGCAGAACCACATTTCTGCTGCCTCAAGCCTCTCCTTCATCCTTGAGGAGATCATCCAAATTCACTGCCATACAGAAGGACAGATATCACATAGCAGTCCAGCACTCTTCTTTCTTTCCAATGAGATTTTCTTGTCTCTCATTACTCTAGTTAGCTTTTGAAATGCATCTTTGGCCATGCTAATGTGTCTTCAGATCTCAATGTCACACTTTCCACTATCAGAACTTTTCCCAGGTATTTAAATTTCTTTACTTGTTTTATTTTAGTTTCTCCAACCTGTAGTTGGCATTTTGGAGTCTTTTTTTTTTTTTTTTTTTTTTGCTGATGACCATACATTCCGTTTTCTTGGAGTTTATGCTCAGTTCTTTCTTCTTGCTTTCTCCTCTTCTGTAGGAGGTCCTGCATTTTCTTTTCTGTGTCTGCTATCAGCTCTGTGTCATCCACGTATCTTACTTTTTTAAGATTGTGGCCACCAATGATGAATCCTGGTAAGATTTTTATTTTTCTCAGAATTGTTTCATTATATAAGTTGAATAGATCTGATGAGAAAACACATCCTTGTCTTATGCTCCTTTCTATTTTTGTATACCTGCTGAATTCATTTCTCATCCCTGTGCAAGTGGTTTACTGCCAATATAGATTTTTGATTATCCCAATGTCTTTTCCAAAAATGTTGAGGTTGTCAAGCATTTCTATCAAGTCTTTGTGGCATACTTTGTCAAATGCTATTGCGTAGTCTATAAAGTACAGATAAAAGTCCTTCTGCATTTCTATTGCTCTTTCAGATAGCATACTGAGCATGAATATTGCATTCCTTGTTCCAATATCTTTAATAAAGCTACACTGTTTTTGTCTTATCTCTGGGCTAATTCTACTGTTCATCAGAATCTGGGTGATGAGTTATGTAATGGGATACATTAAGTTTATTTTTCGGTGGAGTTCTCATTTATTTGTACCTGGCTTCTTAGGTAGTGCTATGAAAATTGATTTGCTTAGATCTTCTGATATATTGCCACTGTTGTAGATTTTGTTTACTATTTCTGTAATCCACTCTATGCCAAAGCTTTCTAAGGACATCAGCATCTCTATTACAATACTGTTGGGTCCTGCTGCTTTGTTTCTGTTCAATTTGGCCATTGCTGATTCTACTTGGTTTTTTATATTTCTGATCTGTCCATATTTTTGTGTATTGCTTTTTGTGCATTGCTGGTTGGTCTCTTGTCATGGAAGAGATTTTTGATATACTTGTCCCATCTCTGAAGTATTTTTTCTTTTTCTAGTATGATTGTTTCGTCCTTTGCTTTTATACATCCTGTTGCTTTTAAACCCCTTATCCTTTTCTTTCTCTCTTTATAAACTTCTCAATATATAATTATTTCTCAACAAACAAGAAGGTGACTCACAAATAAAAAGAGAAAAAAAAAAAAATTAACCTACTCAAAAAAATGCCAGATGTTTGTGGGATCAGAGCCTACCTATTTATGACTATAAATCTACCAAAATAAGACAGGCTGTTTGCATAATTTCTGTGAAATAAAAAACAAAAATGAAAAAGAAAAGAAAGCCATAAAATAAAATAATTTTGGCCAATCAAAATAATTAACATGGAGAGACTTTTAATGATAGCTGAAACCAAATTTTGTGCTAGAGTCTGGGACCCTGGTCAAAAGGATATAAGTTGACAGATATGGGTGAGATGAGAGAGTGACAGAAAGAGAAACCCTGGAACAAGAGGTGAAACCACTAGAGAAACCAGCCATGCATGACACGTAAAGTAGTTATGAGTCATCTTCTAATATTTCTTCCCTTCTTAAGGTAGAGAAAAACACAAGAATGATGATGAGCTTTTTCTATGATGATTACTACTATCAAGTTTGGGTTTCTAAACTGTTGAATACCAAGTCGAAACAAACTTTTTCCCCCAACTGTTACCAAGATCTGTCTTTTAAACAAATATTTTAGATATCAAAGAACCCACTCTATATAAAATAAATGAAAATGTTTTTATACCCTTGAGTCAGTTCATTTTATTTCTGAAATTCTGATAAAATAATTACCATAAAGTCTCTCTGGCACAACTCCCCACAATACTAATATACTTCTAAAATTAAGTTATCCATGTTCATGTTAAAAAAATCAGATACTCCAATTTTTCCCTCTCTTTTTTAATGTAAAAATATATTAAGTGTAATTGCAAAATGGAATTAAAGATACATTGCTGACACTAAATCAAACAATATTGTGCTATCAAACTATTGGTACTTCTTGTAGTATCAAGTTATTAGTGTGTTGAAAGTCTGGAAGTATTACGAAGCAGTTAGGGAGATGTTTTCTGCAAGAGATACATTGTGTTTATTAGAAATCCTAAGTAAATTATGTAGATATTGATATGGCTGTAGAAAAAATAGAAATAGATACACAGAAAAATATTGCAACTCAATTTCAGTACAAAGCCAAAAAATGCAATCCTCAGCCTTATCTAGTTGTGTGTAGCATAGTGATTGTTGTCACAGAAAATGGGACAGGCATGCCAATTTCAAATACCACCTTTATATGAATCTTTTTCTCCAGCTAAGGATAAATAGCAGGGCATGCTGGGTTCTTTAACTTTGGCTAGCAACCAGTCTAGGAGATGACAACTCTTAGGTCTGGGGCTAGCAACTCAACACCTAGCATGGTTAGATTGTAGCCAAAAAATCTAAAGGGATAACATAGCCTTATCTAGAAACATTCCAGATGTACCTGTATGAAAAGGCTTTATTTTTTCATTTTTATTTATATTTTCTTTGGTTAATTAGTTTTTTTTTAATAAAATTCTAGTCTAGTGCTCCTGCTATATATCTTGAGATTCTTAACAAAATCCAACGTTTTCAGTTCAGACCTGGCATCTCACCTTCACTCACTTTCCACTGTTATAATGTGGTTTCCCTGTGCCTTTTGTATAAATATTTTCATGCTAATTGTTCTAATGAACTTTTCTCCTTGGTACTTCAAACACATGAATTTAAGCATAATACTAGATTGGCAACTAGGTGTCAGCATTTTACTGTTGAAGCAACAAAAAGTAACCAAAGTCTAATAGTTTTTTTTCTTGCACTTTTCACCTGTGGAACTTTCTTCCAGTTTCTTGTTTCTATGTCACCCACAAATTTCTGAAAATTTAAATGCAACATCAATTACTATCTTCTATCTTCCTGAATCTTATTTTTGTATTGTCCTTTCTTCTCACTGATATGTTTGTATTTCTTTTTATTTTTAGTCACCCCTTGAGTTGTAGTGGCAAAATCTCCTTGCTTAGGGTAAAATGATTAAAAAACTTTAAAAATTATCCACTCTCAAACTTCATGTGTATAAGTTATGGCTGCAATCTCTCTACAGATGTTGCAGTGAAACTAAAACAAAGTATCTGTAGAGGGATTGAAGCCATTCCAGTTGATATGCTAAATCACAATGTGTTTAAAATGAAAGGACAAGCTTGTTCACATTCTCTTCGTGGTGGTGACCACCTCAGGGATGTAATATTCAAATGTTAGATAATATGTTGAACTCTTGTATATCAATTATGTAATAAATATATTTGGTGCTCTATGTTATTTTTATAATTCAAGATACATCTAAAATGTGTCTCATTATTATAAGACACTCCGTATGAGACACTTAGGAAAAATATATTTCTACACATATCTGTAATGGCTTTTATCAAAAATAAAGATTCAAGGGAAAGATTTAATACCATGATCATTCAATAGAGGCCATCATAGCTCTTTATAGATTCTTTTTTTTATTATCTGTAAAATGCCATGTATTCTTGGAAAAGATAGTGGAGTAGTTTCCTGTTGCCTTCTCTATGGTTTTCAGTTTGGAGTAGTTTCTTTTCATATTTCTAATTGTTTTTTATTTTTCAAAATTAAAGATTTGAGAGATGGATTTATATTACGTTTTTTAATACCATGTTTATTTAATTCAGGCCATCATAGACATTTATAGACTCTTTATTTTTTTTTATCTGTGAATTGCCATGGCTTCTTGGAATGGAAATAGTGGAGTGGTTGTCTGGGTATATGAATCAAGTGTGTATGATAAACAAATGTGTAGGTGTGTGCCTGAGAGAGTTCAAAAGTTCAAAACAGAAGATGAATTAAGTGAATTTTCCCAGCAGCAGTGTCCTTCATGAATGCTCAGCTACATCTGAAAGAGCAAGAGGAAAAAAAGTGAATATGCTTGCTTTTTTATAAACTTAAAGAGAGCATCCTAACAAGCATTTTTGGCAAGGCCAAATGGGGTAACCCACACTCTAATATGCAAGGATAATCTGGAAGAGCAATAATGATATCAAGGCTCAAATTTATGTTTGGGCATTGAACTAATATGTTCACAAAGTCATCAGTTTTCAATTAATTATTTAGATTAATGTTCTCATCCTTATTGTTTTTATTTTAACAGTTTTTAAAACATTTCCTACGTCAATGCAAAACTCTAAAGCTTTTGTTGTAATTATCATGATTTTTTGGAACTCATTTAGGACTGTTTTGTTTTATACATTTTGACTATTGTACCTTTCCATTTTCTTGATGTATCTGTTAGATCTAATAACTTTCAGATAATGTTAAATAAAACTTTTTATTTTATCCAGATGATTGTATTATTTTCATCATTTACTATTTTTTTGTACAATTCATGTCCTTTTTACAAATTTCAGATGTTGTTAATTATTTTTCTCACTGTATTGTTGGTTTACTTTCTTCATGCTGATGTAACCCTGCTTTGAGACACAGAGATTGAATTCATAGTTTTAGGAAATTAGATTAATACTTAAAACTAGGTCTTATCCCATAGAGTAAACAAATAGTTGAATTATTTTGGAATCTTACACTTGTTGCATGCTTTTTTATTTATAAACAATATTCTTCTTCTTTAGCATGCCATGTTCCTTCAGGATGAAGGCAATCATGGCTCTCCACAGTTTCCTGCTCTTTGTAGCCCTTAATAAATCTTGTCTTTTAGTTATCTCTCCTAAACCCTGTTCCATCATCTATTTACTCAAGTATGCTATGTAGGTTATGCATTGTTTCTGCTATCCTTCTCATCTTCAATTTGTCCTGTGAGTATCAAATTTTCCAAGTCGTCTGTCATTATTATGTGCCCAAGAAATTTCAACTATTTTTTTTCTGAAGTATAAATGTCCTTTTTGCTTTTATTTTCTCTAAAACTTTCTCATTGCTCATGTTTGATCTATGGTAATCTCAGCATTCTTCTATAGAACTATATTTCTGTTGCTTCAAGTCTCTTCTTCATCTGTGAGAAGATTGCCCAGCATTCACTGCTATATAGGACTGATATTATATAACATTTCAATACTCTTTTCTTTATTTCTAAGGAAATTTTCCTGTTTCTAAATGTTTTGCTTAGCTTTTGGAAGACATATTTTTCACTATCCTAATGTGTCTTTGGATTTCACTGTTGCACTTTCCAAACTATGTTAAAACATTTCCATATATTTAAATTTTTATATTTGTTTAATTTTGGTATCTCCAATTTGTAATTTGCATGTGGGGCTGTTCTTTTAACTGACAACCATGCAGTCTATCCTCTTGCAACTAATGTTTAATCTTTTTTCACTTTCTTTCACTACCTTCTGTAAAAGCTTTTGTAGTTTCCTTTCTATTTCTGCTATCATCACTGTGCTATCTGCATATCTTATGTCGTTAAAATTGTGGCTACCAATAATGAATCCTGGTAGGACTTCTAATTCTCTAGGAATCACCTTATTACATAGGTTGAATAAGTTGAGTGAGAAAAGGCACACACTTGTTTTACACCTCTTTTTATTTTTGAATATTTACTGAATTCATTTTCTAACCATATGCAGGTGGTTTGCTGCCAGTATAAGTTTTGGATTATTCTAATATCCTTTTCAAATATGTCAAGGTTACCTAGCAGTTCCAAAAGTTCTAACTGGATGTTTTAATACGGCATTTTGCTGCTGCTTTTAATTCCGTTTAATGTTGTTCTGTTTAATATTGTAACACCTAGGCACTTACTTTTTAGCGTGATAGCTGTATCTGTGAACATTTCCAGTTCAAGTGCTGGCAAAATTTAAAAAAAAAAAAAAAAAAAAAAAAAAAAAGAAGAAACTATCCGATGATGTTAAATAATTATCAAATGGCTCAAACTCATTAGGAAGATTAAAGGCATCAAGTGCAACATAGAAAAGACAGTAGGATAGTAATCTAAATAATTTGTAGCATAATGATGTAGTCAGTTTCAGTCATGATAGCAGCAAGATTGGCTGTAGAAGAGATGTGTAGTAGTAGCAGCAACAGCAGATCAATACCTTTAAAAACTCATATTTTCAAAATGAATCACTTCTATTTTCCTTTACCAATGAATAGTCACAGACCTAAGTGTTTCTTCCTAGTTGGTCAGTAAGTAGTACTTTTCCTTGTCCAGAAATGTAGAATTTGGACACAGACTTTGTTAAGAAAAGGTGTACCATTTTTTGCAGTTAAAGTTTTTTATTATTTGATTTTTATTATATAGAATAAATATTTTCAGAAAATTTCAACATGTCATGTAATTTTATTCAGCATCATTTTGTTGAAATCATTTTTGGTGGTATAGCTACCTTCTTGGTGTGTGTGTGTGTGTGTGTGTGTGTGTGTGTGTATGTATATATATATATATATATTTGAACAAACACAATTTTATACTTTTTCTTTCTTGAAATTGGGACCTAGGTTGCCTTTTAGCCAATGCTTCTTCAGGGATCAATCGTTAGCAAAAACTTGATTGAATTATACTATATATATATATATATATATATATATATATATATATGGGAGAATTCTCAGATATATAGCTGGAACATGTTTAAAATTTTATGATTTATGTAAGTGTGTAAAATTAAGAAAGTAAATAAACTTATGATTAAAATAAATACGTAAAGTGAAGAAAGTAGGTAAATGAACCAACCTGAGCATAAAAACAAAAAAAAAAAAAAAAAAATGATTACTCACATATCTCCAAACAAGTTCAAAGGCCGCACAAAATTGTTCTTTTGTTTTTACAGAGATGATTGCAGAAATTTAAGGCAAATGGCCTCCAAAACTAACAAATGTTGTTTGGACCTGCCTGCATGCAGAATAGAAAATGAGTGTTATAAACAATTTGTTAGTTTTGGAGGCCATTTGCCTTAAATTTCTGCAACCATCTGTGAAAACAAAAGGATAATTTTGTGCGGCCTTTGAACTTGTTTGGAGATATGCAATGCAAGAAATCATTTTTTGTTTTTATGCCCTGGTTGATTCATTTACCTACTTTCTTCACTTTACATATTTATTTTAATTGTAAATTTATTTACTTTCTTAATTTTACATATTTACATTAATTTTAAAATTTTAGATGTGTTCCAGCCTTATCTCTGAGAATTCTCATGAATATAGTCTAATTTAAACAAGTTTTTGCCAACGATTGGTCCCTGAAGAAGCGTTAGTTAAAAGGTAGCCTAGATCCCAATTTAAAAAAAAAAAGAGCATAAAATTGTGTTTGTTCAAATCTATCTATTCATTCTGTGATATCTATCTATCTATATATATATGCACACCACTTCTCTAGTGGAATAAATATCTCATCAGTGTATATTGTTGCCACTTGAATGACATTGCTTCATCTCATAATTTTATTTATCAGTAGTATTAGTTGCTCAATATTCTTAACTGTAATGGTTGAATTATTGACTGATTTGTTTTTTATAGCTTATCAATCTTTTGTGATTTATTTATAATCAAAATATATCAAGAAAACATGTAAGTATAATTATTTTTGTGAGTTTATAGGATACAAATCTTATATCCTCCAACAATTAACTAAAACGCAAAAAGTAAAATTGCACACCTGCAAAAAATGGATCAGAATGACTGAAAACATTTTGGAAAAACCCAAACTTAGGCAAATTTCCCAAGTCAGTGTGAAAATTAAGATTCTGGATTCTGATTGGATAGGAAATAGCAAATTGATCTATAACCCCAGTCAAATTTTCTTAACACCTAGAAAATGGGTATGATGTTCAATCCAGTCACATGACTAGATTCCACTACTTAACAATGTCTCTTGACTGGTAAAAGAGTCAGAAGGCACAGAGATCAAAGAGACCAAAGAATCGATAGCATACTCAACCGGACATTAAAGAGAAGAAGAAGGTTAAGGAAAACAACAACAAGACATCTTCAATTGATTCCTAAAAACTAACGTCTGATAAGTACTATTTCCATTATTGCTTCACTTAGCTTTTTTTTACTCCTTAAAACTGACCTTAAAGAAAAAGTGAAAGGAACACAGACTTTATTAGTAGCCTGATTATTCTTTTTAAATACAAGCATTCTACTACTATTTCTATTTGAAGCTTTTCCCCTATTATCTGTTATTTCTCACTTACACTCCCTTTTTTACCTTTTTCTTTCAACCTACTCAGTGGTGGACACAAAAAGAAAAAGAAACGGACATTACTCTACTAATCTGTTGAATTAAAGACAGTGAAACATAGACACATTTTTGTTCAAACTGCATTTGCTTAAAACTAAGACATTTTTTTCTATTAAACAAGAGATAAAAAAAATACAAATTGTTTATTCTGCATCTATGTTATAAAATACTAGCAGTATAGCCCGGCATTGCTTGGGTGTAATGAAAGCTTTAAAACTGATCCATGGTCCTGGAGCTCAGACTCTTTGGATGGTGGCATGAAAGACTAAAAAGCAATAGTTGTTTCCAGTTAAAGCGAAACCGTAGACTGAAGGAAAAATGAATGGATGTAAGTCAAATTTTGATTTTCTGGTATCGATATCAAATAAGTTTTTTCGTCGTAAACTGAATTTTGAAGGCTAAATAAGTCCTCTGTGTAAATGGTATCATGGCTGAGACAAAGAACTACAATTATACCTACTTAGAGCCAAACCCGAAGCAAAAACTAAAATAAAAGGGCTGAAAAAATACAGACATACAGGCAGATAAACAGACACACACACAAACATCTTGCCTTTATTTATATATATATATATATATATATATATATAAATAAATCGATTTTCTGCACTATTGTAAGAACTGCAACCTTGAAACTTCTGAATATCGTTTCTTATGTTTGTCTATGAGTGTATCAAATTTGATTAAAATCGGACCACTCCTTCTATAACCCGATTTTTTCGATTATCAATTTGATATTTATTGGGGGTACCTCAACACAAAACCTAGCTAAGAACATTCACAGATGCTTATAGTACAACTGTGTAAATTCTCAAAAAAAATTGCTTCAGCCGTTTCGGAGTCTATAGGTAACAGACACACACACAGACACACACAAAATTCTATTTATAAATAAGTTTAGATACGATTTTTTAAATTTTTTACAAACATTTCTTATTGTGTTGTCTTTTTTATGACAGGATATCCTGCATTGAATTCTCCTTTTATTTTATCCAGATGTTCTTACCCTACAAGTTAATATTGCATTAACAATATTTTTGAGATAATAATTATTTTCTAGATCCAAGTATTGGCAGAAACATGAATAGATAGGAGTGTAGAAATAAATGAATACATGGAGAAAAAAAATGGATCCATATCTTTCTCAATAGTATTTGCACATAAGTGAATGCAATAAACTTGACCCTCTGATTTCTCATTCTGAGCCATTATACATTATACCACCACACATCTACAAACTGTAATGTATCCATGTATGTGTGTGTGTGAGATAAGTCTAAGTCTGATCACGATGTACTCAATTCTATATGACTAATCAAGAGTAAAGACAAACATTCAATTCAAGTTCACTGATCAGCCTTATTATGCTACACTTAACAATAGGTATTATCAATAATTCTTGTTTACAATAATACAAAAAAAACATCACTTTATTCCTGTATTGAAAATAAGTGGACAATATATTGATTACATACTTGCTAAACATGTTTTAACATATCTTACAAGGTTGGCTAAGACATGTCAACTGTTGACAAGATCTTAGTTTATCACTATTACATCTGAATAAGAGACTTCAGGAGACAGTGTAATTTTTCCTATCTTGAATTTCTTGATCATTATTATCAATATTCCTAATAATTTTTCTTTCAATAAAAACAGAACAAAAGATGCGATTATCAATTAAGGAAAGACAAAGATGGCTTTTTGCTATCCATTAGCTGCTGTGAAAATAAAATTCATAAAAATGATGTGTGTTTATCTTGTCATCACATTCTGAAAAGTCCATAATTTTTCCATTACTGATTTGCCCCAGGGATTATATATTGGCCATATATTTTGTTCTTTTGTATTAATATTGTTATTAATATTACTATTATTATTAGTAGTAGTAGTAGCAATAGTAGTAAAAGAACAACAACTACATTTTTACAGATTTTCTTTTTAATAGATTTTAAATAAATTTATGCACATGTAATTCATTAAATCCATATATGTGTGCACAGCAAAGTATCTTGTTTATAGAAAATATTAAATTTAATCTATTAGCTTGAAATTAAAATAAAAGCTTCAAGAATGATTTTTCATTTTAAATTTTAGGATTTTGATTTTCTTTGGAGGCATCTATACACACACACACACACACAAACACATGTATATATATATATATATATATATATATATATAAAATGGCCTTTCTCAACAAGAAATAAAGTGAAATTGAACTTTTTAGGGGAGGGTTTTTTTTATGTGTGTTACATTACAGACAAAATGTAATATTTATAACCAAAATATATTAAGAAAACATGTAAGAATAATTATTTTTTGTGAGTTAATATTGCACTAACAATTTTTTTAGATAAATTTTTCTAGATACAAGTCTTACTATTTAACCCATAGCTAGGGCTATATATATGCATAAAACTATCACTGATGAGTGAGGACATAACGTTGTCCTCACAAAACTTCTAAGTTGGCATGAACAAAACTGCTCAGTTAAAATGACAAATTATTTGCATTAAATCTATCAATGCTCTCCAATATTGAGCATTTTATGATAAAAAAACCTGCTTGCCAAAATATCTTTTATCAGTAAAACTACTCAAAATAAAGCAACATTAATGGTGCTAAACATTATCACAACTCAATACTATATATATATATATATATATATATATATAATTTTGGGCTAGTTTTTTTGACACAATTGTGCTTTTGGAGGGTTTGTAGATGGCCTTTTGTAGAAACTGGACTAACTGAGTATGCATAAAATTTTCTTTAAATCTTGACTGTGAATTTATTTTAAAAATATATTTTAACTTGTATTTTGGTATTTTTATTGGCATTTAAATGAAAATGCTAAAAGGATTTTTGTGTAATGAATTCTTGTTTTCAGCATCACTATATATATATATATATATGTGTGTGTGTGTGTGTGTGTGTGTGCGCGTGTATATATTTTCACATGTGTGCTATACATGTATGTGTTTCCACATGTGTACATATTCATGGACATATACACATGCAGATAGATCTTTTAAGATACAAATCTTAAAGTTTTTGTGAATATCTGCTTGAAACACTAAAAATAAAATGCCAGTATTTATATATTGTACACTTGAGCAGTCCTTGCTTAATGGAAATACCAAACTTGCATAGCATTAAAATGAGATATATAATATACAATTGTCTTGTTATTTTGTTCCAATCTGGTATTTTGTGTTCTTCATAAATAACTGGTTGTATTGTTGATTACTTTTATAATTAAATAGCTTAGTTGCTCAAATAAAGCCATGTTCTGCCCTGTAAGTAACATTTACATCACAGCTTGGGTGGAAACAAAAGTGAGCAAATTATAAAACTCATAAAAAGTAAGCAATATTGACATTTTTTCAATAGTATACTTTGAAAATATAAATTTTCATTTTCTATTTTATTCATAAAAAAAAAAAGTTATTTTTTTTTCAATAATAAATTTATTTACATTATTTACATTGTCCAGACTGTTGTCTTCATCTTTGTTGTCATATTCATGTTTTGGCTATTGTACACTCTGACCTTTAGGTGAATAGAATTTTGAACTGAACCCTTTATTTTGCTCACCAAGATAGATTGTTCTAGATCAACTGAAATGTTATGAATATGGCAACAAAGATGAAGAGAACAGTCCAAACAAAGTAAATAATTACAATACCTTATCTCAGAAATATAAACATAAATTTGTTTACTTTGATTGTTTTTTATTAATGTTCACTCTATACTAGGCCAAGGGCCATTCAAGGTAGAGGGTTACTGAAGGAAGTTGTTGCATGAGCAATAAGAGTAAGAGGTTCATGGGGATATGTGGGAAAGATAATAGTTAACCCTAGATTTGAAGAGGTTCAGTTTGTCGTGGTCAGAAAAGCATTCTATTGAGACTCAGTTCCACAAAGTAGCAGTTTGTGGGAAGAAGCTGTCCAAGTGAAATTTCTTTTTACTAAAAGAATACAAAGGGAATGAGGAATGGTCTGACTCAGTGTAAGCAGCATGGCAGATCTTAGTGGAACTAAGGAATATATCTTGTTAGAATATTTTTCATTAAATAGCAATAAAGTAGTGAAAAGCTTGAAACTGTAGGAAAGGGTTTGTAGGGTGGAAAATGATTCATCACTCACAAGGCTGAGTAGGTGCTTTGAACTCTATCAAAGTGAGGACTGGGCAGATCCAGCTCAGATATGGCAGCAGTACTCCATTTTCAGTCTGATCTGACTCTGAAAGGGTAGAGCTAGCAGGAAGAGTCAGGTACTTACTAGGGTGGTACAAGGAACCAATAATTTTTAAAGCATTTTTAGCAATAGATTATATATATTTCACTTGAACTTTAGGGTAATATTACGTCCCAACAGATATTCAAGGCAAGGGGCTTCTTTATTCATTCATTAAAATAGGTGAAAATTCAGGAACAGTTGGGTGATGAGGGAATCTTAATAGTTTGGTTTTTGAGGTATTGAAGGTGACAAGCCAGTTTTCCCCTCATTTGAATATTAGATGTAGTTAAGAGGATTATTATGCTATTGTGCTTACCATTATGTCATATGAAATAAATATCTGCCACATTATTTAAATTTATTAACAATTTCATATCATATGCAAATCTCTTGCAGAAATGGCTGTACTGCAGGGAAACTAAGAAAAAATAAAGCTGTCAGTATGTTTGTGTAACCTTTTCATGCTTTTCTTATACTGTCTCCACTTCAGCTCTGATGTTATTTGTGGTTTTGGTTAGCAACTGTAAAATGTAGTTGTGCCAGTGATTATATTACCTTTAACTTTTTGATTTTAACATAAAAAAAAAAACCAAAAAACAATCTGGTTTTTCTCTACGTTTTTACTAAACCTATATTTATTTTTAATGTTCATATTTTTAAGGCTTACGGCCATATCACATTGAATACACCGGTTCTTGCTCGATCACCGAAGTTAAGCAACGTTGAACCTGGTCAGTACTTAGATAGGTGACCACTTGGGAATACCAGGTGCTGGAAGCGTTCAGTGATGAATGTGCGTTGTGGTGCAGTGGATATCGGCTTGAAAAGAGAAATCAGTGAGCCAAGTTCAAATTCCAGTTGAATACCCTGCATTCACTTAAGCACTGGTACCCTTGGGAAAGGTATTAACCCATCCCCTCCCTCCAGTTATGGGTTAAATAACAGGGTAGGACTTGGGGACCCTACCCTTAAAAACAAATTCCAATGAATCTTGATACTCGAAAAGAAAAAAAGTATTACTAGACACAAAACTTACATGAAAACAACAGTAAATTGTTGAAAGAAAAGGTATTACCAGTAATAAATAAATAAAATATTTAGTTGGCAATAAATGACCCGCTGAGGTTGATATGTCATAAAAACAAAATAACCAACCAATCAATCATATTTTTAAAGAGATTCTATTGAATTTTTTCAGTAACATTATCAAATGGTTAGCAACTGAGCATTGGAATTTCTATCATGCCTATCATGGATTCTTATATTACAAAACATTTGAAATGAGTTTATTTTTTTAATGTGGTTCTTGAAATGGAAGCTGAACTTTCTGAGTGTGCTGCTTGAGTATTCAAATGTTCCTTGTAGACTTGGTTTCATTGTTTTTTTTTTTAGCCGCATATCAATTTTTGCTGGTTCAAAATATTTAGATTTTGGAATGAAATGTAATGCTTCTTTCTGCTTCCTGTTTTCCTGCATGCTGGAAGTTCTCTTCAGTCGTTCCTGTATTTAAGAACTGTGGTGAACCCTCGGACCCCTTCAACTATCGCCCTATCAGTCTTCTACCAATTTTCGGGGAAAGTGTTCGAGGCCATAATTAATGCTGAAATAGTTCAACACCTTACTGCCCACAAACTCTTCTCTGACAGGCAGTATGACTTCCGCTTTGCCAAGTCCATGGCCAACATGCTAACAACCGTTATGGAGTACATGCTCCAGACCCTTGATGAGTCAGGCGAGGCTCATGCTGTTGCTCTGGACATCTCCAAGGCTTTTGACAGGGTTTGGCACTCCGGCCTTCTATGCAAGTTATGGGGTTACAGTATTACCGGACGCTTGCTTGATCTAATCCAATCTTTTTTAAATAACCGCAAAATGAAGGTCGTTTTGAATGGGCGTGCCTCTTCATCCTACAGTACAAATGCTGGTGTCCCACAGGGCTCTATCCTGGGCCCGACGCTTTTCATTATTTTCATCAACGACCTCCCAGATGAGATCAAGTGCCAAGTAGGCATCTACACAGATGACACCACAATTTCTCCCGCATCAGTAAGAAACCCGTCGTGGCAGACAAACAATCTCGCTGCTGACCTTGAATGAGATCTACACTCTGTGGTGAATTGGGGCAAGAAGTGGCTTGTCAATTTCAATGCATCCAAGACCAAGCTGTTGTCTGTCAATCATCACAGGCAACCTTTCTTACCTCCCATAAGCATGGACCAAGCAATTCTCCCTGAGAGCAATACACTGCACCTCCTCGGCCTTACCCTCTCTTCTGATCTCAAATGGAACCACTACATTGAGTCCGTAGCTAAATCCACTGCTAAGAAGGTTGGGTCACTGTGTCAGGCCAGGATGTTTTTTCTGTCTGAATCCATCCTGCATATATACAAGTCAACCATTCGTCCGTGCATGAAGTACTGCTGCCATATATGGTCAGGCACCCCTGCCGTTCACCTCAGTGTTCTTGACAGGCTCCAAAGGAGAATTAGTAATGTGATAGGTACTGACTTGGCAGCTTGACTACAGCCACTTCCCCACCGATGAAATGTGGCCTCCCTTTGTCTGTTCTATAAATACTTTCATGGCTTCTGCTCAGACAAACTTAAGTCACTGGTACCTCCTCAACAGGTGTTTACTCGTGCAACCAGATTGGCAACTGGGACCCATCCATTCACAGTTAGGTTAGCCAAATGCAGACAATAATTCTACTCCTGTAGCTTCTTCTCTCGCACTTCCCGCCTGTGGAACTCGCTCCCATATTCTTGCTTTCCTGACAACTACAACCTCCAGGAATTTAAATGCAATGTCAATACTCATCTATTAACCACTTGACTCTAGTTCTTTCACCACCCTGTATATCCTTTCCTTTCTCTCCACCTTTGAAACTGTCATCACACCTGCATTCTCATATTTCTATTGCTCCTTTCTAACTGGTTCGTTTTCCTCTCCACTCTCTTCTAATTAATCTTTTTACACTTACGTAGCCCCCTGCATATCAGTGGCATTACCGCCTTGCTTGGGGTGAAATGATTAAAAAAAAATTATTTTGAATGCAGTTTTATACCTACAGATATTGTGTTGATATTTCTATACAAACAGGGTAAACATATACAATATATAATCTACAAATTATATATCTATAAAGATATAGTTTACAGATTATCTATTGTAATTTTGTTTTGGTATAAACTTATAATAAAATAATAGCAATAAAATTAATTATATTCACAAGAATAGAAAACAGTCATGTGACCTGATGGAACCCACTCGATATCGTTAGGTGGTAAAGTCAATCTTCCTTATTTTGCTCTGAAGTTACAGTAAAAAGACACACAATTTCAGGCTTGTAACAACCAGACAGAAAAGTACAAAATTTATAATGTTTGTGGTACCCAGTCTTTTGTAAGTAAATGTATATAAAACTTGTCTTATGAATATTAAATACAATATATATATATATATATATATATATATATATACTAACAAAATAGCAAGATCGCCAAGACCGACCGCGGTTTCGCACAACGGCTCGTCATACTTTTTTCTTATGGGTGCCATGCTAATTAATATTATATTCTGGCAGTAATGCTTGCCCTAACTCCTGATTCATATCCATTACATTTTAGTGAAATCATCTACAATGCTTTCTTATAGTAAAATCATGTATTCATATAATACTCTCAAGCTGTCAATATCTATCTCTCTCTTTCATTCAAAGAAGGATTTGCAATGTAATCAAGCTTGACTTAGCATCTCGACTTCAGTTACTTTATCACCAACATGATGTGGCTTCCCTTTGTCTGTTCTACAAGTATCTTCAAGGCAACTGCTCTGACAACCTTTTCCCCTGGTACTCCAGCTACATCAATTTATGCATGCTACTAGATAGGCATGTAAGTCTCACACTTTTACTGTTGAAATAGTTAAATGCAAAAATTCTACTCTAACAGTTTCTTTTCTCACACTTCCTGTCTGTGGAATTCCCTACCTTTTATTTGTTTCCCTGATACCTACAACCCCACAAAGTTTAAATGCAACGTGAACTGCCATCTTCTATCTCCATGAATTCCATCCTTTTATCCCCTCTGTGTCTCTCTGTAACTCCCTGTGTACTAGTGGAGGTCCTACCCTGCCTGGGGCGATATATATATAGCCTTTGAGATTTGGAAAAAGAAATCACCCACCTAGGGAGAGAGAGAGAGAGAGAGAGAGAGAGAGAATTTACTTGCCCCAAAATCATTTTACTCAACTGACTCCATTTTCTTAATAGTCGCCTTACGTAAGCATAGCGTGAATCACTGACGGGAAACAAAAAAATGAAATTATAATTAAAATTTCAAATATGTTAGAAAGGATTTAAAAATTTTTTAAAAGTAATAAAATTTGATCTTTCCTCTTAATAATGGCATAAACATTTTGATGATAAAACTTTGTTTTTATTAAGTTTGAGCCCTTTTAACATCATGATATGCTGTATTTTTTTTTGCAATTGAGTGGAGGTACATAAATTATTCGTAGATTCTTTCTTCTGTTTAACTACAACCTCTATCTCATAGAGGATAAAAAAAATAAATTTGATTTTCTCAACATATTTTCTATAAAAAATTACTTATTTGTAGAATTTGTTTTTTGGTGTGTGGTTGAAAGAAGTATCCATATTTTTTTTTTTCTTTCTTTCAAATGTTTATTTTTAGTTTTTGTAAGTATAGATGTTGAGTCAAGGATAACATTTTTCCAAATGAGTTTCTAAAAATCTGTGAGCATCTTTAATCTGAGCAATAGAGACATTTTGGAAGCATTAATTAAACAATTGTTTACACTGACCGAGTAGATAAAAGCATGACCAAAGAGTTCAATAATGTCATTGTAGGTCATTCACAGTAACTTGTGAATCTTCAATGGCATACTTTTGGGTTGTAAAAGGAATCACATTTCCTTTTCTATATTTGAAGAGACATGTTTCATTGTGAGATTTTTAATTGACTGTGGGTGAGTAAAGCAAACTTTAATCGCTCAATTAAGTTTTTAATTGACTGAGTCAATTGGACATGTGAAATCTCAAAGGCTATATATATATATATATATATATATTTATTAGTCATCCATATACAAGTCTGTTTCACTGTCTTGCAGCTCATCAGTGTGGTTAGACATCCATTTGCTTTCAGCCAAGATTGAAACTTGACCGATTTGGTGTCAGTTGGAGCGTGTACTCCCTAAGCTATTGGCACATGGAATAAGAGAGGAGGAAATTTTTGCATGTTATAGACATGTGGTGCATACCCATGCCAACCACTGGGAAAACTCAATTCATTACTGAAGAGTAATATGTAAATTGCAGAAGTGGTAACAGTTTTTACAATTTTCCTCACTAGAGAGCTATATATATATATATATATATGTGTGTGTGTGTGTGTATGTTTCATGCATATTTGTAATTTTTTGTTTGTATATTTTGGTACATTACTGGTGGAAATGTAGATAGAGAAAATGAAAAGAAAATAAGGTCAAAGGGGAAAAATATATAAAAGAAATGGGTGATTTACTAATCATTACTTAGATGCAGCGAGTATGGACCACCCCATGAGAAAATTGAATTCACTACTTAGTTGTAACTGATCTAGGGAAACAAATTTGCTAAAAATTGCAGCAAGCTTGTGTCACGACATAAAATTAGTCAATCATGGTTAATGTTAATCATGGGAGCCATTTTAAAGTATAGAAAGGTTAGGTGGCCTTGATGTTTTAATCAGTCTAAAAATGATTTCAAAGCAAAAAATCTAATATTTTTGTTTTTTAATTAGAACTAAGGGGGATTAACACCATCTTCCTATTTAAACAGGGACTTTATAAAGTGAACTGTTACTTTTGAACATATGGCTAATTAATTCAGAAGAGTTCATCTAATTAGTTTGGAATTGATGCAAGAAGAAAAATTCACTTCTCTGGAAAAATCATTAATAATTATCTGTGCTAAAAATATCTGAGCAATTCATATAAAATGAGTTACCAGAAATTCTATGTAAATTTTCAATAGATACTCATTAAGATATGCAAATCAGAACTATGTGTTTATCCTTACTGAATATATGTATCTTAAGTGTGCATAAATTTCCAACACCTTTCTTTTGTGAAAAAAGACAGAAGGAATCGTAGATACCTACTTTTGCAAACACCATATATATGTCTCAATCTGTTAAAGAATCTGCTATAAAGTATTGTTTAACATATTTATCAAATAAGCTATTACTTATAATTTCAGGAAAATATACTGAAGATTGCTAACTTATTTGCAAAACAATTTATCAAAATTAATCTAATTCAGCTAATAGCTATAAAAAAACAGAAAATAAAGAAATAAAGGTAATATCAGTTCTTCTATATGACAGTGAATGCTGGACAATCTCCAAACAGATGAAAAGACTTATGGTTATGCAGAAGGATGCTTAGAAAACCATGGATTAAACATGGGAACAACCATAGTTTTAGATAAAATGGAAGCAAAAAAGACACTTATACTTAACATAGGAAAGATATAGTTTGAATTTCTAGGGCACATAATGAGGAAAGAGGTCTTGGAAAATTTGATACTCACAGAGCAGACTGAAGGCAAGAGAGATAGAGGAAAACAATGTATAATTTACTTAGTGAGCTTGAGTAAGATGGTGAACAAGGTTTAGGAGAGATAACAAAAAGATAAAATTTATTAAGAGATACAAAGGACAGGAAGTTGTGGAGAGTCATGATTACCAACATTCTGAAGGAACATAGAAGAAGAATAGCTGTGTTTTAAAATATTTGCTTGTACTCATCTATGCTGTGTTTAATGTTTTATATATATAAAGCAGTTTAAAGATGGAAGTTCATTTTTAATTAATTTTTTATCAAGAAAATAATGGCCATCACTGAATATGTACACCAGACTCTTGATAATAATTGCAAACCTTGAACTGTTGCTCTAGATATATTGAAAGCATTTGACGGGGTTTGGCATGGTAGTCTTCTGGGCAAGCTCTAGAGCTACAGTACATTTGAACTTCTATGTGACTTGTCTTTTCAGGACATAGATCATGGCCTTCCACATCTCCCTATTCCTGGTGGCTCTTAGTACACTTTCTCCTGTAACACCCCATTCTGTCATCCAACTGCTCAGGCCCTTCAAATATGTTATTCGCTGCTTTCCTCTGTCTCTTTTCCCTTCCATCTGGCCTGTTAGTATCAGGTTCTTGAAGCCTTCCTTCCTCATTACATATCCCAGCAACTTTAGTTGTCTCTTCCTGATGCTCAATATTAATTTCCTTTTTTGTTTCTATCCTTTTCAAAACCTCATCATTGCTCACATGCTCAGTCCATGATATTCGCAGCATCCTTCTGTAGAACTGCATTTCAGCTGCTTTGAGTTTTTCTTTCATCTTTGATGATATTGTCCAGTATTCACTGCCAGATTGAAAAATTGATATCACATAGCAATCCAGTACTCTCTTCTTTGTTTCTAGTGAAAGTTTCCTGTCTCTTAATACTTTACTCAGCTTCTGGAACACATCCGTCACCATGCCAATTCGCCTTCAGATCTCTATGTCACACTTTCTGTCTTCTGTTAGAACACTTTCCAGGTATTTAATTTTTTGTACCTGCTTGATTTTAGTACCCCCCTCCTGCATTTGGCATTTTGGGCTGCTCTTTTTGCTGATGACTATGCATTTTCTTGCACTTTATTTGTTGTCCATTTTTGTCACTCTCTTCAGCTACCTTCTGTAGGAGGTCTTGTAGTTTCCTTTCCGTATCTGCAATCAGTACTGTATCATCTGCGTACCTTCTGTTGTTTAAATTGTGGCCTCTGATGACAAATCCTGGCATATCATCTAGAGTCTTCAGAATAGTCTCACTGTACAAGTTGAAGAGATCCAGTGAAAAGACATATCCTTGTCTTATGCCCCTTTCTATCTTTGTATAACTGCTGAATCCGTTACTTGTTCATATGAAGGCATTTTGCTGCCAGTAGAGATTCTTATGTCTTTCTTAAATATGTTGAAGCTGCTGAGCATCTCTATCAACTCTTTATGGCGTATTTTGTCAAACGCCTTTGCATAATCGATAAAACATAGGTACAAGTTTTTCTTCATTTGTATTGCCCTTTTGAATAGCATTCTAATCATGAATATGGCATTCCTTGTTCCAGTGTCTTTGATGAACCCACACCATTCTTGTCCTATCTCTGGCCCGATTCTGTTTCTTGCTCTATCCATCAGGATTCGGATGATCAGTTTTGTAATAGAACTCATTAAGCTGATTGTTCGATGGAGTTCGCACTCATTTGCCCTGGCTTCTTAGGTAGTGTTATGAAAATCAACATTTGAACAACTTTTTGATTTAATCCAACCATTCCTATCGAATTGTGAAACGGTCTTTTTGAACAGGCAAGCTTACAGATCCTTTCATTCAAACCTTGGGTGTCACTCAAGGCTCTATCCTAGGCCCTATTGGTTTTCATCAATGATTTTTCTAATATCATTAGTTCCCAAGTAGACATTTATGCAAACAACACCACCATTTACTCCTGTCTTAATAGGAAATCTGCAAAGTCTGACAAAGTAAACCTGGTTACTGCTCTTGAAATGGAACTCCAAACAGTGGTTAACTTGGACAAGAAATGATTTGTAAATTTTAATGCCTCCAAAACAAAACTATTCTCCTTTAACCACTATATAGAAACTTTCCTGCCATCCATCTGCATGGCTGATGCAAGTCTCCTTGAAAACAGCACACTGCACCTCATTGGCATCATTTTTTCAATTGACCTGAAGTGGAACAAATATATCAAATCTATAGCTGCATTTACTGTTAGAAAGGTTCGATCTCTGTGTCGGGCCAGAAAGTTTCTTTTCAGAATCTATCTTGCATATTTATAAGTCTACCATTTTTTCATGCACTGAATACTGTTGCCATATCTGGTTGGGTGCTCCTGCTATTCATTTCAAGGTTCTCCAAAGAAGGATCTGCAATGTAATCAGTTCTGACTTGGCATCTCAACTTCAGTTATTTTCTCAATGCCATGACGTGGCTTCCCTCTGTCTTTTCTACAAAGATTTTTATGGTAACTGCTCTGACAATTTTTTTTCCTCTGTTGCCCAATCTACTTGAATTTAAGCATGATACTAGATTGTCGGATATGCGTTGTGGTGCAGTGGACATCGACTCGGAACGAGAAATCGGGGAGCCGAGTTCAAATTCCAGTTGAATTCATTGCATTCACTTACGTGCAAATACCCTTGGGAAAAGTATTAATCCGTCTCTTCCTTCCAGTTACAGGTTAAATAACAGGACAGATTGGGTTCTATAGCCTTGGCTGGCAACCAGTCTACCGCAGAAAACAATGGTAACCTACTGCGGAATAATCTTCTGCCCAGTCAGTCATGTCTCTTTTGAGACATAATCACCCAAGCGTGTTTCACATATGGCACTTAACTGACTAGATTGTCATCCATGTCCCACCCTTTTACCATTTAAATAGTTAAAGATAACAGCCACTTTTATTCCAACAGTTTCTTTCCTTGCATTTCCTGCCTGTGTAACTGCCTTCGGTTTACTTGTTTCCCTGAGAGCTACAATCTCAAAAAATTTAAATGCAATGTCTATTGCCATCTTCTTGAATCCTATTCATCTTTTATCCTTTCTTTAATATCCCCTATACAGTTTTTCCTCTCTCTGTAACCCCCTGCACAATAGTGGCAGTTTTGCCTTGTTTAGGGTGAAATGATTAAAGAAAAAAAAAAATTGAATATATTTTTCTTTTAAGGGTTTATATACTGTAATGACTTTTCCTTTGGAATCTTTTGAGAAATCACAAATTTCATGATTAATCCGATGCAAAACTTAATTTCTAAAAGAACTTTATATCAAATAAGAAAGTTATAGAAAAATCCAGTATGTTTCTATTGCTGAATCTTCTATATGTCAAACACTTTCAGGAAGTGGACGATCATAGTTCTCCACAACTTCCTATTCTTCAAAAGTCAAATTGTTTTTTTCCATACTATACCCCTAGTCTCTGTTTTGTCATCTATTTGCACAAGCTTATTAAGTAGGTTACTCATTATGTCCCTCTGTCTTTCTTGCCTTTAGTATATCCTGTGAGTGACAAATTCTGCAAGCTCTCTTTCCTTATGTATCCCAGAAATTTCAACTATCTTTTTTTGATACTAAGAGTATCTTTTTTGTTCCCATTTTCACTTAAATTTTTCTGTTGCTCTCATGTTCTGTTTATGGTATTCTCAGCATCCTACTATCCAAGTCTTCAGTCTCCTCTTCATCTGTGAGGAAAATGTCCTATGTTCACTGTCATATTTAAAAACTAATATTACATATCAATTCAGCAATCTTTTCTTTGTTTCTTATAAAATTTTCCTGCTTTTTAATACCTTAACTTTCATTATTCAAATGAACCTTTGGATGTGTCACATTTTATAACACCTGTTAAAACACTTTCCATATATTTATATTTATGTACATAATGTTTAATTTTTCAATTAGTAGCTTTTATTATATTTTCAAAATGATCACAGGATCATTTTCAAAGTGGAAACAAATATCCAAGTATTAAATTTTTATCAAGATATACTTGGTTGGAATAATAGTTTGTGACATTTTTTTAATTAATCTCACAGACAATATTTAGATATTTGTACATTCACTATCTTTCATCATCTTTGAGACAGCTTCATAATTCCATCACCCCAGATCTTGACATCTTTCTGGGTGATGAACTGTTCTAAATGGTCCAGAGAATTGAAGTTTTTCCGATTAAGAAAAGTTTGTAGGGATTGAAAGTGGAAATAAAGTCAATTAATTTTTTCTATTAAATAACACAATTATATTGTAACAATTCAAATATCCAATTTCTTTTTGTTTTTTTTAAAGCGTTACAATGCTCATATAAAATATGTGGAGTATATCTTTAATATTGTGCAAACTAGATTATTTTTTATCAGTGTTTTGATTTGGTCACCATCAAAAATTAGTCTTGCCAGAATATTCTCAGATAGCTATATCAAAGTTTTCAATTCTGAACCTAGTAAATCACTTGTAAACAGTACTCTTAGCTATGGCACTCTATCTATAAATGGCACATATCTTTTTTGTTGTTTGTATGTATTTCTTCCTTTCCAGAAATAAAAGAGCTTCAAATAATAAAAATGTATCTCATTTTCTTCCATTTTCACTTTTAACCTAAAAACATGCACACACAGATTATACAGAAAGACATTGAAATACCACCTTTCGGAATGTTATAAATTTTGGTCACATGTGAAATGAAATCATGCATTTAAATGCTACCTATTGAAAAATGCTACAAACTTTAATTCCAATCCACTATTTACTTGATAGCATCTAAGACATTCAAGTTTACCTCTCAAAATAGCTAAAAAATATTTTCCAAATTTTTATCAGAAGTTAAGATGGGCTAATGCTTATCTAGACATCATAAACTACCAATACTTGTACCTGTCTATATTAAATGTAAATGGTAGTGGGAAGGATTTTTTATGCCAAGTAATTTGCTAAGATTCTTCAGACTGCCAGGAGCAAAGCTCAGCAGACTGCTATATGCTGCACCAATGAGTACTAGACAAAGCTCAGTGAAAAAATTCAGACAGCAGCAATCACAGGAAATATCAGAGGAATCTATGGTGGCATCAAGACAGCAATGGGACCAGTGCAAAACAAGACAGCTCCCCTCAAATCCATCACTGGGGTAGTCATCGTAGACAAAAGACAACAGATGGAGAGATGGGTGGGATACTATTTTAACCTCTACTCGACTGCAACTCTTGACACCATTGTGTGCTTACCTGTTATGGAAGGGCTCGGCACTGAGCCAATGATAGAGAAATGCAGTGAGGCCATCAACAGCTTGGCCACAAGGAAAAACCTCAGGAAGTGATGGAATTCCACCTGATCTTATCAAGCATTGCAAGATTATCCTACTGCTTCCTCTGCATGAAGTCCTCTGCCAGTGCTGGAAAGAAAGGGCTGTACCATAGGACAAGAGGGATGCTATGATCATCACTTACAAGAACAAAGGCAAGCAAAGCAAATGCAACAGTTACAGAGGCATCACTCTACCCTGCATTGTAGGCAAAGTCTTTGCTCGGGTCATCTTGTTCCATCTGCAGAAACTTGCTGAACATGTTTACCCAGAGTTGCACTGCAGCTTTTAATCAGAACAATCAATAGTAGACATGATCTTCTTGCTCCGTCAGCTCCAGAAGTGCAGAGAACAGCAAATGCCCCTGTACGTTTCTTTCATCGATCTGACCAAGGTATCTGACCTCATTAGTAGAAAGGGCCTCTTCAGAATCCTGTCCAAGATTGGCTGCCCCACACCCCCACGAAGCTGCAGAGCTTGATTGAATCCTTCCATAACATTCAGGGGACTGTGCTGTTCAACGGCAACACCTCAGACCCCTTCAACATTTGCAGCGGGGTCAAATGGGTGGCCACAGCTGCAGTATTGTGACATTATAAAATGCAACATGAAGGCTGTGGGCATCAACACAGAGTCATGGAAGAGTGTAGCAGTCAACCGGTCCAAGTGGAGAGGAACCCTGGCTGAACAACTCAAATCCAAGGAGAAGCAGCTGACACAATCTGCCATGGAGAGGCGAGTTTGCAAAAAGCAAAGTAACAGCTTTGACAGGCCAGAAACAAAACATGAATGCAGCCTGTACAACAGAGACCATCACTCTCACATTGGCTTCTACAGTCACAGACACCGATGCTCCAGCCAAACAGACAACTAGGATGTTACCCATGGTCAACCCTGACCATCAGAGGCCTACTAACTAATAAACTAACTATATTGGAAATGTGATGCAGCAAATGTTCATAGAGTTGCAATGGGAAGTTTACCTTAATGTAGTATAATCTCTATACTTTTCACCTTCATTTTATTGTTTCACTCCATGTCTGGTCAGTAGTTCTCTGAACATGAAATGTTAAAAAAATTTTTCTCAATTCAAAACTGGAATTAGATTTTATGATGGAATATGTAATTTACTGTAAAGGTAACATGACTTTCATGACAAAATAATGATGTTATGAATTCACGAATTAAAGCATTTGTTAAAAAAGTTCAAAACGTTTTTATAATAATTACAAAACATTTTTCCCTGTGTTTATAGGAAGGTGAGAGCTTCCACAACCAAGAATATAAAACAAAACTTGTTAGAGATTTTGATGAATAAAACTTATGCATCTCCTGTCAGACCAGAGGCAGAAACAGGTAAGCTCATGGTGGCTACTTATTTTTACTTAGTATATTTATGTCTGTGTTGTGTAAAAATGTTGTATGAATTTTAGTCTCAAATTTGGTAGTTGCTTTATACATGGTTTAATATTCAATTTTTTTTTTGTGGGGGAGCAGTATTGTTTATAACAAATCTATTCACAGATCAATTAAAATGTAAAAAAATATTAAGATGAAAATATGGATCTTAGTATTGAATCTAATACAGAAAACAATATATTGATTTTAAACTTATATGAAGTTACAAGTGTCATAATTGTCATTATATTCTATCAATTGGAAGGAACCTCGAAAACTGTTGTTACTTAGATGAAACTGCCATGAGATTCACTGCTAAATGGTATGCTTCCTGTGAGGGTTTTGAAGATAACAAAAAGGCATTGTGAGTATGTTACACTGTGCCTTTTCTCTTGCAATCATTCTGTACATCCTGTGATATATTTCCATGTGTCCAGGATTATAATAAAATTCAGACAGACCCTGACTGGTTGAATTAAATCTAAAAATGACATCATATGGACTTCTTATTTAAGATGGTGAATGCTGCCATAATCCTTGCCTTCAGTTCATTTTCAGTGTTACAAGGAGTTTCGTTGGTTTCTTGCTCAACTGTTCCCCCACAAATAATAATCAAAGAAGTTTTAGTCTGGGGAGTTAGGTGGCCAGATATAAGGGGTGATGTGGCTTCAAAATTGTCTGACAGCCACGACTGGTTTTTCCTGTTTACGTGGCATAGTGCAAAGTTCTGTTGCCACTCTCTTAACCCAGGGAAGTACTACCTCCTAAGGCACTTGATGTAAGCCTCCATATTGAGTCTGAGGCCCTGTGGGAATGAAGGCATAACACCACCATCACTAGTAATCACCCCAAAACACTGTGATGTTGACTGGATATATCATTCAACTCTTTCTGAATCTTCTGCATGTTCTCAGATTGATACCCAGACACTCTGAATTGTTCATATTAAAGCTTCTGGTGTGAATGCAAAGCAATACAACATGCTATTTCCGAATAAAATAGTGGAGTGAATTGCATCATGATGCTCTTTTTCTCACAGATAGTGCCCAACTGACCCTACTATATCGTGTAGTTGACAAAATCAAAAGCAAAACAGTGCATATACGCAAAATTAAAAATATAAAATGGCGACAATTTACCAATCGCACCATATATACTGTACATGTAGTAAAGATTAAAAGAAGCATGAAAAGCAAAAGAACATTTTTAACTTAATTATTTTAACAAGTTAGCTTAGCAAAGGGTATAAACAGTGTCAGGTATTTGTGAATGTATCTTTAGTAAGCCATAAGTTGAAGATGACATAATAATGTTATGCAGCATGAGCCAGATTTTAAGATTCTCTTTTCTCTTTCAGATGTATTGAGAGCATTAACATGGCAGCTTTCAATCTGTCACAAGAAATGAAAAAGTATAATGCTTAAAGAGATAGCCAACTCAGAGTGACCAGGTGAAAAGGTGGCTCTGTGTGAACTTGAGAGGCATCTATAATGATGTACACAAAGATAGTCTTGAGAATCATGAACAATGAAGGGCCATGTCATGCCACTTTGCTTCTTCCTACAGATTCTCAGGATCAATGTCATGAGTGATATTAAAGTGTTAGACATGCTGGTCAAGGTGGTCAAGGTGGTAGTTGTATGTGTTCCAGCAAGACTTTGTGCCATCCACATGACCTATAGATGGCTAAGAATTTTCACAATTTTGTCACATCCACTAGTATGTGGCCTTCTAGGTTTCCTGATTCACATCCTCTGGACTGTAATGTTTAGGGCATTGTTGAGAGGAAAACAATCAGCTACTCCATAATGCATAAGATTCACTTTTGTTATTGATGAGATGGCTAACAGGAATCAGAATCACCTGATCTGGTGAGCAGTTACTACTGAGGCTGTATTAACGCTGAAGGCAAATGTTCTTTTGCTATTTGTTTTCATGTTTTTGGTTTAACAATTGTACAATTCTTTTTAAAAATATAGTGATTATTTCTATGAAATATTGTTTTTCTTGATATTATAATTTGTCCCCAATTACCTGACACACAGTATTCATGCCAAATTTTAAACTAAGAACTTGACTGACTGGCAGTACATCCAATTATTGGAATATCTAAGTATATAAAAATAAAGGTGATTGCTTTCACTTGTGGCAACTCTGGAGGAGTGCTACTGTTAAATTGATATATAGGACTTTTCTTTTTGAATTGAGCAAATGTAAAAACAAAAATAACATTGAAAATTTACTTATGTTTTTGAGATCTTATATAAATTTCTAATTCTATATCTGAACTTATACTGAAACCTCTTGTATATTTATATTCACATTAAAAA
The DNA here is from genome assembly GCA_037127315.1 of Ascarosepion bandense. Lineage (NCBI taxonomy): Eukaryota > Metazoa > Mollusca > Cephalopoda > Sepiida > Sepiidae > Ascarosepion > Ascarosepion bandense. Next base: position 2,017,316 of record JBBBDQ010000212.1, on the reverse strand, counting down.
CTTAATTTTCTGGATCTTCTCTTTCTATTTGATTTATAGGATTACCAACCATTGTAACTGTTGATCTTTTCTTAGAAACAGCTGGAGAAATAGATTATATGAAGGTATTTCTTTTTTTCAATTCTTCATTTATACTTTTGCATTCCAGTTTTTAAATGTTAATTAACAAATTTTATAAATTACTGATTGAATTTTTGAGGTTTTGAAGATTTAAATTGAAATTTAATATTTAACATGTTTACTAATACATATTTAAAGCGATGTGTGCTAGAGATTGCAAGGGTAATGTGTTTTCTTTGTACATTTTAGGTCAGTGACTAAATTTTACAAACTTAATATACATTAAGGCTTAATTTAATTCTTGCTACCTACATTATATCTTTGATTCAGCCATAGAAACCATGTGCTATTTATAGAAAGCTATACTAAATAAAGATTTTTCAACTGAGATATTTATAGCTAGTGGATATGGACATCATGAATACATAATATTCAGTTAAGTGTCATACGTTAAACACGCTTGGGCGATCATGTCTCAAAAGAGACATGACTGACTGGGTAGAAGATTATCCCACAGTAGGTTGCCATTGCTTTCTGCGGTAGACTGGTTGCCAGCCAAGGCTATAGAACCCAATCTGTCCTGTTATTTAACCCATAACTGGAAGGAAGAGACGGATTAATACCTTTCCCAAGGGTATTTGCGCGTAAGTGAATGCAATAAATTCAACTGGAATTCGAACTTGGCTACAGAATATTAGAGAGGTATAAAAGGCAAAATAGAAATACTTTTTCAGTGCTTAGAATAATTCTGATAGAATCAATATTCTTAGACCAAGTGAAGATATTCATCATCAATTTGATGGAATTGATACAAAGTACATGTAAACTCATGCGATTATATTAATTTCAGATATTTAGAAATCTTGGCAATGTTCTTGTTTTTTTTACGGCTTATCAACACTTTGTGGGTTATTTAAAGAAGAAACATTTCAGATTGAAATCTTGGCAAACATATGTACCTCTGTAAGTAGATTGTATATAAAAGCATATTTCTGAAATTAAAATCATCCTCTTTTGTAATTGTATATATAATTTTTAGGCATTCTGCATGTAAATTATATATATATATATATATATATATATATATATATATATGTGTGTGTGTGTGATAAAATACAGTTTTAAGGTATAAGAAATGCGGATTCTAACTGTACTGATGAGCTGTGATACAGCGAAACAGATCTGTCTGCGCATATATATATATATAAAAAAAGGTAAGTAAAATAATTATCCACACTTTTTCTATATCTTTAGGTTTGTCACATTGCCTTCTGCTCATGTATGCTTATAGTTGCTACTGTTGTGATCACATGAAATTTAAGTCTAATCTCACCAGTTTTCTTGCTGCTGTTACAGTAGAAACATGGCCACTCAGTGAGAAGTGTGCATCACAAAGGAACAAAAGGCAGTGATCAAATTTTTCTGGTTGGAATACATGTTAGAGGCTGAAATTTATTGGGGGATTTCAACAAAATACGACATCAGTGCACTCCCAGATAAAAGTGTGTATGAGTGGATTAAGAAATTTGAAAGCGGCTAGACAATTGTGACACATGAAGGAGTAGGGCACCTGTCAACCTCCACTGATGAGGAGAAGGTTCAGTAAGCTTGTGAGGTGGTAATGGTGAATGGCAACTTATCAATGAAGTAAGAGAATCAGCTCACTGCTCTTTGTTCCTCCTTGGAGTGCATTGTTAGCAGAGAAGGAGGCATGATCAAGAAAGCTGGCATGATCAAGCTCAGACTTCAATCATATGACCACAACAGTACCAACTATAAGCACGCATGAGCAGAAGGCAGTGTGACAAACCTAAAGATATGTTATGGTGAAAGTGTGGATATTTTTTTACTTACCCTTGCGTGTGTGTGTGTGTGTGTGTGTGTGTGCATATATATTTAGTGTATTGAGGCAGCAGATAATTTTCTAAACATATACTGTTAAATATAAGAGACAATGAACGTCTATTATGTTTAATCATGAGCTGTTCTAAACATTGTATTTTGACTTTAATTTCAATTGAAAATAAAGACAAAAATTCTCCAACATTTGGATAATTTTTTATTAAGTTGGTTCTAAGCTTTTGGCTCACATGAGCCATCTTCAGAGAGGTTACAAGGATGTTAACACAAAAACATTCACCATCAGCAACGATTTTATCTTGTGTTGACATAAAATTCCGCTAGCTTAAAATTTAAAGTGTTTTTTTGAAACAAAAACAAAATATGTCAAATAAAAAGTGGTGGCATCTCCTATTATTAAAATGTTCTGAGTTGCACGGGCAATAATGCTAGTATATATATATATATATATATATATATATATATACATACATACAGTAAATATTAAATGCAGTAAATGTCAATTTTAAATTTTGCTGAAGATAGCAAACAAATCTATTAAATATTTTATCAGTTTTTCTTGATGGATTAATTTCTGTATCTTGATATCTTATTAATATATTGGAACTGTTCACAGTTCTCATTAATTCTTCTTGAAGTTCCAAGCTTTTGACTGACCTCAATCATTATCAAGAATGAAAGAAATTAATGAAAGTGTTTTGTGATGGTTTGCATCTTTTAGATAAATTTGAATATTAAATTTTTATTGTTTGTGATGCTATTTTTTTAGTTTTAAACTTTGGTGTCATGTGAACATGTAGTGTAGATATTGAGACTTTAAATATATTTTAGGATTCCTTTCTAGCTTCATGCATAATTTTAATGATTATTGGTTGTTATACAGTCTTCTCTGCATACAAACTTGATAGTCAGCCTCATAAAGTTGAAGATAAAGTTTGTTTAACTAGGTGACATGGCACATTGTCTTTTTCAATCCAATATGTTGTTTTCTGTATTAGGTTAGGAGCAGAAACTGATACTATGATGTTAATAATGGTACTCGTTGGTTAATGACTAAAAAACACCATGTTTGTTTTTTTCAATAATTATGTTAGAATGATTTGGTAAATGTATTGTTAATCTAAGTTTATTTCAAGTCTGTATAAAAGAAAATTAAATATACTTGCAAAACTTACTCTCTGCTTCATAAACTGCTGAATGTTTTGCCATCATGCTATCTTTCTCACACTGATGGTCTTTCACTGTCTTTTCTCCTTTTCTTCTCACTTCAAAATGATGGAAAGATACCTATGGCCTTTTCAAGAAATATGGTGACTATTCACAATTTCTTTCTTTCCTACTTTCTCTTCTTATCTATTTGTTTTCTTTTTGATTTTCTTTTTTGCTATTCTTAAATTACATGCTTAAATGATCTTTTAAAAATGTATTTTAATTTGTGTAAATGCATATTTTAGTTGAAATTTTGTGAATGTATAATTTGCAAAATAATTGATAAACCTAAATAATATACAAAGCTATTACCCCTTTTATATTTAAAAACTATCAACATTATATTCATATGAGTATGCTGCATTTTATTCAAGAATTATGAGGTGCTAAATAAGTTCAGATAACTTAATGTGCAACAAGGTATTCTAAGACAGAAAAATTTATAGAAAATTATTTTTTGGTGGAGTTATTTTGAGAGATGTGGGAAACATAGTGAAAGACAAATCATACAAGATAATTTGATAATAACTAGTCAACATTTTCAAATTTTCAAACTATAAAAAAATCTGTGTGCCAACACTAAGTTCAATCGCATATCTGTTGCGAACAGTCCAGCAGGTAACATACTAACAAAAATGGGGTCAGAAATCCAACCTTTCCCTTGCAACAGCAGAAACACACTTTCACTCACCAAGCTGCAAAACTAACCCAGTAAGCAAAAGGTAATGGCCTTTATTCACCAAGTAATTTTTCTGACTGGCCATGCCAGACAGGAAGGAATGACTCATTAGCATAGCTTCTGATACTCATAGCAGCTCTTTTTGTGCTACTAAATTTATTTAGTTTTTCTTCTGTGCCACATTTTCTATCATAGAATACACACAATATGCTGTTGCTTGGTTTGTTATAGTAATTTGCCTTTTTCTTTGCTACATTCCCTTGACATTTCATCGTGATGAAGCTGTCTCTGTTACATGTGTTGGAGAGTCTTCCCCTGAAGAATCATCAGATGTATTCTGACTTTCTGAAATCTCTGCATCTGTGGAAACATCGGATTCACAGATCTCAATTATCTGATAACTTTCAGACAATGAATCATCGTTGGAATCATATGTCAATGTATCAGAGTCAACAAAAAGGCAAAGATCTTTTAAATGCTGAGGCATCCCATCAACTATTATTGCTTGTAGACTTACAATGTCTGTCATGTGACCCACTTGATACCTGGAGATACACTATGGAGAGCCTTCACCTACACTGTTCCCAACTTTTTTAGAACATGATTCTTATGATGATCAGTTAGTAATGTTGTACTAATTCCTTTCTCTCCAAATTGGTAATGGTAAATCATATTGGCAAGCACAGTGGTGGATAATGTGTCATCCTTCAGCATGATATTATGCCAGTCAAAAATTCAATCTTTTGCTCACAACAGCAGAAATGCACTTTTTCTCACCAAGTTGCAAAAATCAAAACAAACCTGGTAAGCAAAAAGCAACAACCTTTATTCGCCAAGAGATTTTTCTAATTGGCCATGCCAGACAGTGAGGAAAGATTCATTAGTATAGCTTCTGATACTCATAGCAGCTCTTCTTGGGCTACTAATTTTATTTAGTTTTTCTTTTTTGTCACATTTTCCATCACAGAATACATGCAAAATGCTGTCACTTGGTTTGACAAGGTAATTGACCACTTCCTTTGCCACAGTGTAGTATCTCTTATTTCAAGTAATGTATAAGTTGTAGACAAATAATATGTTCACAACTATTATTAATTTTGACTAGTATTTATTTTCAGCTGTATTTTTTAGTTGCTTATTTCATAACTTTACACAAAATGTTTATTGCAGTGAGTAGACAGTGCAGAATCAAATAAAAAGCAATAAATTCTTGATGAGATACAAACTCATGTCCATTGAGAAGCCTAGTAAAGCTGCTTTAATGACAAAACTACAACTTGATAGCTTTGCAGGCAACTAATCTAACCTATAATTCAATATTATTTTATGACCTCTCTCAGTGCTGTATTTGTTTTTACACTAGTATTATTAATAATTTTTTTTTATTTATTAGATGAAGCATTGCTAACCATTATCACCAAAAGCTTATTGCATATTTCTAATCCTCTGCTGCCATCGATTAATGTTTCAAATAATAATAGTTGACAATGCTTAAGCTAATAAAAATAAAGTAAATATTATACTCTTAATACATTCACAAATTTAATAACTGCAGAATTATGATTTTTGAATCATAATAAAACATCCTGAAACTTATTTCCCATCAATTTGTGAGCTGCTTTGAAAGAACATCCATAACTCTAGCATATAAGGACCAATTTTCTTTTTGTTTTTTCAAACTCATAATTCCTTTCTTTTCAAAATTGGCTTATTTTGTTACATATTAATATCTCTTTCCCAGAAATTGCATAAGCTGAGGATGAAAATGCCAATATTCAACTTTTTCTTTGCTGTTTTTGCTTATTGTACAAATTTTGCACTATGTTTTTCTATTCACTGTTGTTTTTTATGCACAAATATTTACTCACAAAGTAAAACAAAAAAATCATGAGTTATATTCCATGTATGTTATGCCAAGAATTATTAAATGTTGTTATTTTTTTGATGAACAATTTGAAATTTTTTATTTGTTGGTCAAATTTAAAGCATCAAAAGTCATCTCTTAACTGAGAAAAGATACTGTACACTCATGAGATGAAGGCAACCATAGTTGTCTTCCTTGAACTATAAACATGATGACTGAATTTTACATATAGGAAGTGGTTTAATTGCATTGAATAAAGCTTCATTACAAGCTTAATGGTTTGCCTGTATTTCTTTATGACAGGCATTCAAAGATGCATGGAAATTCTATTCACAAAAGAATTTAAATTTGTGCCAAATTTTTGGTATAAAAAATGTTAAAAGAAAAAGAAAAAAGAATGATATATCATTAACATGTACACTGAAAATAAATTTGTATTGTAATATGTAATTGCTTTTGCATAAGATTAAACGCACAAGTAGTATAATTGAATTATAGTAAATGATTACATATGCAAACTAGGACATTTACAGGTTCTAAAATAAAAGTTGTAACAACAGTATTCAGACAATATTAATACACTGTATAATCACATAATATAATAATTATAACTAATTTTGCACACATATGATCCTACAGATGCCAAGTACCATCATATGGTACATTATTCCATACTTTTTGAGTAACATAAACATCGTATGAGAAGGCATTATCCTGCTGGAACAGCATATTACTTTACTGTTGCAGGAATGGCAGCACAACAAGTTAATCAATGTTCTGAATGTACCTGGTTCTATACAGCATACCCATAGAGCATAAACACCAAAGGTGAATGATAGTTATCATTTATAGTTCTCAACATATTATGATGCTGGGAGTTGGGGCTGTATAAGCATTAATATATTCTGGAAGATGTTGCTTTCCAGATTGAGTTCACACATGCAAATGACCATTACTTGCATAAGGTTGAACTTGATCTCATCACTGAACATTACCAAGCTTCACTCGACCCCTTAAGTACTCTTTTCATGATTCCACTACAGATATGTAAAATGGTTTTGGGGAATAAATGAATGTCTAGTTAGAAGTACGCAAGGCTGTAATCCTGCAAAAATTTCTAATGGTCGATGTTAATAATCCTCAGGCTACATTTGCTCTGATCTGCACCGTGGGTGACTTGTATCTGCTACTGCTGTTCTTAGAAAACATTGATGTTGGTAAGAATCTGTACTATGTGACCATCCACATCCTGGTTTGCAGTTGTAGGAATGTTTATTTTAATGTTGTGGCCAACATTGAAGCACCACTAAGGTATCATGTACAATTTGTGCAGCAATTATATAAAATGACCATTCAGCATTTCAAAGTTAAATATGTTAAACATATCTAATTGTTCAATCAAAATATATGCATCTCTCCATGACATGATATTTACTTCTATTGGACTCATTTGTCACACTGAACCTCATCAAAGCATAGATTACTGTCTAAAACATAAACACCAGGTATGAGTGTTACTATATCATAAGACGGTTGAAAACTTTGAAACTTATCAGAATATCTACACATAAGCATGCACATATAGTGCCAAGGTTAAATTTAATCTCACCTCTAAGTATTGCAGCTTTATTTTTTGTTAGTCAAAAATGCATGAAGTAGTATTTTCTTGGTATTGATATTATGGCACTCAGAAACTTAATTTTTGGATATATTTATTGAGATGTCTCAAAGTGTTTGGTAATAAATGATTGACATTATTTACATTGTTTGAACTATTGTCCTCATCTTTATTGCAACATTTAGAATGTTTCAGTCATTGTATGCTCCGGCTTTCTTCAGGTGCTAAAAATTTTAAATCAAACCCTTTATCATCAATTACTGGGGTATATCATTCTCATTTCCTGTGTGATGCCACTTCCAGTAGCCATCTAGTTATCTCCCTTTAACTCAACTTTCTAAGTTATTTGTTCACCACTGCTGTAGCCTGGTATTGAACTCATAACTCTTTGGGTCAAGTCACTGATACTAACCAATGCCTATATCCATGTGTCCTGAGGACAAGGACATCAGTGTATGAATTTCTGGGACCTATAAACCCTAATGTCTCCGCAATCATTTTTTACCAGAGCTCATATTGCAATCTTTGATGCTAATGATTTTCTCTAGCACTCCATATGACTGGTTCCCATATTGCATTCATTTTAATGAGCTAACCTATGAAAAAATTCACGAATCATGTAATATTACCTTCATGGTTTCAAATAAAATTAAAAGTAAATAATATTGTTTCATTGTGAATGTATATCAATATTTTTTCATCACTCCTTGTACTTTTATTATTATTTGAATAGTGATTGTGTTTAAATGTGTTATTTATGCAAATTCTATTTCCACATCTCTATATTTTACAATTTTATCAAATACTTTAGCTGATATTTTTTTTTAATAAATCACCCCGAGCAAAGGTGGTAATGCCACTGATGTGCAGGGGGCTATGTAAGGGTGAAAAGATTTGAAAAGAGAAAGCCGGAAACCACATCCTTCATTTTCTCCTCCTCCTTATTCTTATAATTATTATATTCTATTAACCATATTAGTACAAACTAATTATTTACTTAATCAACATCTATTGAATTTTATTTGAAGGGAGGTAAGTAAAAAAAAGAAAGGCATGAGTTATACTTCTTGGAAAAAGTGTGACACATGTAATTACTACAGTATTATTAATAGATGCTTGGCCAGCTTAGGAGATTTTTGTAGCCTAGCATATGTGCTGATTCTTTAAGTTTACATAGTTTCCAATTATTTCAACTTCATCCCACAGGAGGCGGCGATTCCATTTCTCCCTTCATATGTGGTCAGCTATGCCTGATTTGTCTATCTTCCCTCACGTTACAGCTTTGCAATGTTCTTGCAGCCTTACCTTAACGGGACAGCTTGTTTCTCCTTTATATTTCTTTCCATAGCTACATGGAATGGTGTACACACAGTCCTTTGTCATGTTCTCTATTGGGGGTCCTATTTGGGAGAGGTATCTGTGAAGTGTATAACCACGTTTGAAGGTCGTCCTGATGTTATATAGACCACAGATTTTTTGTATTTTCTCTAATAACCCCTTCACATAGGGTAGGCAGACCAAGGCTGTTTTCTGAGAGAAATTCCTAGCACCTGAAGGCTGAGGTGTACAACAGCTGAAATGTTGTAAACATGGCAATAAAGATGAGGACAACAGTTTGAACAATGTAATTAATGTAAATACTACCTCATCTCAGAAATATGAACAAATAATAAATGATTTGTTAAATATGAATGTTAAATGAATCTTGGATTGATAAAACATTGGTCATGGTCAACTTTGAAATGCTCTTTCAATTAAAAATTAATGTTGAAGTCATATTTTGTAATATTTTTATTTATAACATACCTAGAATAAATTACTTAATTTCTATTTTTTAATGTTTTCTAACTGAAATAACATGAATTATCAAAATGAATGTATTATTTTCTGTATTTAAAAAAAAATTTTGTTCCATTTTATTTTTACATGTTTTCTTTGTTTTTTCCCAGTGCTTGATTAAAATTGATTCATATCAATCAGAAAGAACATTTTTATTTTAAAAAAATAAATTGGTATGGATTTTTAATAAAATGATGAATAAAAAAACTGAACCAATTTTGATATCTTCTCAATTTCATTTTTTTTGTTAATTATTCAATCATGAATGAGTATATTCTTTAAAGAGATATTATATAAGAAAAATTTGTAGCAATATTTGTCAAGTCAATCAAATCACAATTTTATTCATTTTATTATTAATTTTATGAAATCTCTATAAAATACTATTTCTTCCTGGATAAATCAAATCACTTAAAATTTTATTCAAAACTTCAGGGATACAGAAATTACGTATAACAGAGATGTGGAAAAATGTTTGTATGTTTATTTTTCAACAATATTTATGCTGGGGGTAAATAATTCTTCTTGCAGTCACAGTATAAATATGTTGAAATAATAACCACAATGTCCCAGAGCTAATTCATGGTCTGGCAATCCTTCAGCCATGGCAGTGGTTGAATATATTCTTAAATCTGACAATGAGTGAATCTAGGCAGCTTTCAAGCTTCACCACTAATTCAGTTCTCAACCAAATTTCAAACTGTTTACAGAGTTGGATAGGACATCTCCTTAGCTATATTTTGAAAAAAAAAAAAGTTACATTAAAATATGTGAAGTCCAAAAAGGAAGACTAACTACAGAAGTACATAAGTGAGTGAGTAACTAACGTTTCTTATAATAAATCTTATTCTTTATAACTTTTTGTTTAATGTTTTTGTAAGCAGTTTTCAACATTTAAATTCAACAAAATTTGAATTATTTTTAGCTGCAATATTTTAAGTAAGAAATTTATTAGTTTTTACTTCAATAGAATATCTTGTTCTGTTCTTTTCCAGGTTTAATATAATCTTCAGAATATTGCTTTCCATGCGTGCATTTTTCCAAGTAACATATATGTAAAATCTTTAAAAATGGCTTTTAGTTTCCAAGGTGCATAATAATGGTTGTCATGTTTAAAATGCTTAAAACTAATCCGATTATAAAACATTTTATATTTTGCCCTTCCTTCTTTATCATTAATTGTTGGAAAAATATCTTGATAAATGAAATTAAAAAATTATGATGAGTTACAGAGCGTTAACCATTTACAAAGTCTTGATTTATCAAACTAGAAATTAATGGTTATAGACATGGCAAACCTTTGATAAAAGTAACAAATCTCAGCTAACAACTAAAATGCTATCTGGTTATCTCAGTTGAAGTTTAAAAAAAAAAAAACAGCTGGTGAAAAGTTAATTAAAGTGGCTTTTGAAATACAAAAACAAAAAAACACAGCTTGTGTTGGAGCAATATGATAGCTCTAATTTTTGCTTTAAATTTCCTTAATGTAAATTTTGGTGGTATTTATAGTTTTATAGATGTTTGAATAAACTAATTAATTGCTTATAAAGTTTTCTTATTTACAGAAAAATATATAAATGTCTAACATTACTTTTAATTTTCAATTCAACCTTTTTTAAATACATATTTTTAAACACATTTCTTTTTTTTTGTAATCAGCAAATTCCAGTTGCTCTTATTGTAAGTGAATCTTGGACAGATTCACGCTTGAATATTTCTCATTGGGACATGGGCAAAGTTGTGTTCCACGAAAATATGATTCATCTTTTTTGGACCCCTAAACTCTATTTGGTCAGCACAGAAGGCATGAAGCAGGACAAGTTCACTCAAAAGATTATTGTCAAACCCAATGGAGATATAATGCTGTTACAAAGGTAAATAATGTTTTCCTTTCATTTTTTTTTTTTAAATAGATATTTTTTTGTAGAAGATTGCATTTCTTGAGCGTATCACAGGAATTAAGTTCACTTTCTATAGCTTGCAAAATTATCTTATGAACCATTTTACAATTACCAGAGTGGATCAATAATTTCATAGCTTGACAGTTACTAGCTGAATTTTTATATGAAATTTTCATTATAATGATCTTTGTGATTAACAAAAGTCATTGACAAGGATGGAGGTAATGTAGGAAGATAAATATGAGTTGTATAAAAATAGATGATTTTTTTTCATCATTAGGATTCATACTTATTTATCTACCTTGTATAGGTACTCAAAATGTTTATATATTTTTATAATAATTTGATCTAATTTGTTTTCTATCTCCTTCACTATTCATTATCATTTATTATATATTTTTAGGTGGGGAATATCAAAAATACTTTCTTTAGATATTCAACCTAATATTAAGTGGATTACAAAATTAATTCATTATTTATTGGTGCAATCTTTTCACTTTTTATGAGCAAAAAGCAGCAAACTAAAAAACAAAATAAAAAAGATCCATTTGAACATATTTTATGATGTACATAATGCTAACAATAAATATCATATAGAATAAAATCTATATTTTTAGATTTATTGTTATTAATTATGAGGAAGGAAATATCAGAAGATTTGATTGTAGTGTAGGGAGAAGTTGCTAGTATATAAAAATGAAGGTTTATTTTCTAACAGATTGTACAGTAAAAAAAAAAAATACAGTGTACAAGGTGAGTGGTAACCTAATTATAAATTTACACATGGGTTTTATCAGGTGCATTTTATGTACAGCTATATTATAATGTTAATGTTGAAGAGACAAGTTAGTCAGGTGTGGCTTTTGTGTCCTTTTATTGAATTTATATGGCAGGAAGTTTGATTGGCTGTAAGTGCAAAAGGTTGAAGGGGTGATAAGTTGGCCTGGAAAAAATATTCAGCTTGTCCATAAATAAAAACAAAAAGGAAAAAAGTAGGTAAAGTGTGAATCCAAATATTCCAGAAATAATTAAGGTGATTTAAAAACGTTATTTTTTCTATTTTTTTTTTGTGAAAATACTTTTCATTCAATAGGAAATAGATTAGACATAGGAAGATTTCTTAAATACTGACTCAGACTGTTACATGTGATTGCTACTTAGACTATAACATGAACTCTTACTTGGACTTGCTACTCTATAGATTATCCTTTTATTTATACCTTACATACAGATGTCATAGCAGACACAAGTGCATGTGAATATTTAATATAAAAATGCTTATCTCACTTTTAAAGTGCGTTACTTGAAGAGTATAAAATTTCTAATGACTAAACATTTTTAAAAGCTGAAACTTTATTAATAATTTTATATATGACGTAAATGTGATGTAAGTTTGATCTTTCTTCATAAACTTAGAGAACCTGCGCATAAAAGAGTCCCTAATAATAACTAAACTACACCCACAGATCAACAATCGACAAGAGCTTAATCTAGACTACATAACAGAGTAGGCAATGTTAGCACGCACATGACACACACTGACCACAACAATAAAGCGCATACACACGAGCACGATATCACAGTTTAACACACACATATAAACATACGTACCATAAACACGCATACACAGCTCATGCCAGAATGCGTCAGCTCATGTGTGCATATATATGAGTATGCAGACATATATATATATATATAGATGTGTGTGTGTGTGTGTGTGTGTGTGTGTGTGCATGGGCGTACACTAAACACATGCACGAATCTAGGTACCTCCAATATTTTGGCATAGAGACTTGATGCCTATGCGGAATATTTAAAAAAAAAAAATTCATAAAGCCTTTTTACATTATACAGTTTATTAGAGAGGATAATAAATAATAACAACAATCCTATAGGATAAAAAAATGAAAAATAAACAAATAATTTTACGATATGCTATCCCCCACCCCCAGGCAAAATTAAAATAACAATAATAACAATCCTATAGGTTAAAAATTAAAAAATTATTAGAAAGGATAATACATAATAATAATAATAACCCTATAGGATAAAATTTTAATAAAAAAATGAAGAAAAAATAAAAAATAATAATAAATGAACAAATAATTTTATTCCCCACCCCCGGCAAAGTAGTGGAGGTGTCTATAACACACCGCTCACTGGAACGCACACACACACACATATACAAAATAAAGTAGAATAAATTACAATAACTATGTGCACATAGACACGCACACATGACACAGTCATGGACACGCACACACCACCAGATAAATCAGATACATAATAAAACAACAGTAATGAAATGGCTCCTCTTCAGCCCGGTCAAAGAGTCAAAGGAACGGTCAGATCACACTAAGATAAACCACACATACAAGCAGACCGATATCATCAGACCAAAAAGGCCCCAACTAGAATACACACACACACACACACACACACACACACACACACACACACACACACAGAGCAGCAGCAGACAGCCAGGAATAGCCATTCTTTGAAAGGCCAAGAACACACTCAAACAGACAAAGGCTTCTCTGCTATTCTGAAGATGAGATTTTGATCTTGAAATAGTAATGTTTAATAAATAGGTAATACCCAAACACTTCTTTACCTTCCTTTATTTTACTCAATGCATTGCGACAGCCTTCAAGACACAACCCATATAACTATTTTACACAATGCTTCAAGCAAATTACAAAACTTTACTAAATAAAGAACAAGTTTTGTTCTCCAATGTTCTGGAATGAAATTGGGGGTATGTCTCTAATATGCCTGGGCATCTGTGCAGTCAAATATGATACTTTATTTTATTTTCATATTATCTAGCAACTGGTTCATTTTTAATCTTTATGTCAATGAAAATGCATTTGCAAAATCAAAAGATTGTATTTAACCTGTAATATTTCAAGTGATAACCCTTGACTTTTTTTTTTTGCAAGAAGCACAGATAAATTCACATCATTTTATATTTTTAATTTTGTACATGTGTGTTGTTTCTGATTTTGTCAAATGCACAATATAGTAGAGTCAGTAATGCATCATCTGTGAGAAAAAGAACAGTATGATGCAATTCAGTCTGCCAGAAATTTAGAAACAGCATGCTGTTTTGCTTGGAATTTGTGCCAGAAGCTTCAATACAGACCTTTCAGAGTGTTTGGGTGCCAATCTGAGGATGGTGCAGAGAATTTAGAAAGAGTTGAATGAGTCTCATGGTGATTATAAAGATATGGCAACTCAGTGAACTCATTCTGATTGTTCTGATCAGAAAAGAACTCCTGAATTTGTTAAGGGCCTCAGACTTAACACAGTGGCCTACATCAAGTGCTTTAAGGTACTGCTGCCCTGTCTCAAGAAGAGGGTGGTTGCTGGAAGAGCCTATACCTAGCAACAGAACTCTGTATTGTACCACACAAGGAAGGGAAGCCAGTTATGACTGTCAGACAATTTCTGCAATAACACCATTCCTTACCTAGACTGCAACCTCCATGATTATTATGTGGGGTGCTGTTGAGTAGGAAACCAACAAAACTGCTTGTAATACCAAAGATGAACTGAAGGCAGGGTTCAAGGAGTATGGCAGCATTCACCAACTTAAAGGAGACCGATTTCGGAATCTCCTGCTTATGGCGATTTTATTGAATAAATAAAATTAATCTTCAATATTTCAATATATTTTTGTTGAATTTAGGTAAATATATTTGTTAAAATTAGATATCAGTGTTATTTTCATATTTGTGTAATTTAGACCATAATTTGTCCATTGCACTCTGTAGTATTTTCTCTTGTTATTTGTTAACTTTTTACTTATAGGGTTATCTCCCTTGCACTAGCAATAGAAGTATTTTTGATCAGATGTATACTAAAATTTGTCATAAATCTTACAAATAGCCCTGGTTTCATTTAAATAGTCTAAGATTTACAAATGTTGTAGTTTCCTTATGATTTTTGGGGTGTTTTTTTTTTCTTTTTTGTTTTTAATCATTTCACCCCTAAGCAAGGCAATGAAACCATTAAAAGTTAAAAGGAGTTACGGAGTGTGAAAGAATATGAGAAAAACATAAGTTAATAAGAGAGAACAATAAAAGAACAGGAATTACAAATGATGAGAATTGAAAATACATTGCATTTTTTTAATTTTTGAAGATCAAGGCTGACTGGAAAACAAGAGGCTGAAAAAGAATTTACTTTTTACACAATTAATTTAATACAAATTACAACAATATTGTTGTAAAAGTAATTTTTTTTTTTAGTTCTTAATCAAACTACTACTGAATTTAAGAAAAAAATATAGATAAGTTAAATAAATTTTATTCAAGTATTCATTATACATGATTATTTTTCTTGTCATTATTTTTCCAAACTTGAAGCAATTATTGTGATTGAATGAGACTTATATTTCTTCATTTTTTTGCACATCTAGCAGACGACAGTTGTTGTCTGTAATTGAAAGTTCGTTATCGTTACAAATTGGGTAAATTTTTTGACAGACCTGAAGGAGACTACCACCACCTTTAAATTTGTTGTTTTTAATTTGTTTTTTTTCTTTTTTCATCGCAGTCTTATCGATTATTACATAAACTTTCCGATTATCAAACAAAATTTGGAAAAATTTCAATATTTAAACAATTTTAGAAGGGGCTCAGTTTCTCATCCAACGTTAAGTAAGTAAATCGATCCTCCATTTTGGAATCATTCGCGTTGGGGTCGCTTTGTTTCATTTTTTGGCGGGGGAGGGGGACGAATTGTTGCTCTTGTTTTTGTCAAGTTTTCTTCAGTTCTTACGATGGCATCTTCCTCTGAAACTCCAAGAATGGCTTTATTCAAAAATTTCGCAAAGGATTCAGTTGTTGATTATGCGCAAGCAAAAAAGTTAATTGCACAGGATCGAAGGTTGTATGAAAAACTGAGCCCAGCTCTAAAATTGTTTAAATGTTGAAATTTTTACAAATTTTCTTTGTCACTCGGAAAGTTTGGGGTTTACTCGATAAAATTGCACTGAAAAAAGTAAAAAAATATTGACAATCAACAAATTTATAGGTAGTGGTAATGGCGTACCGGCGAGTGGTTCCAAAATAGAGGATCGATTTAAAATGATTTATGTATTATTAACGTTGTATGAGAAACAGAGTCCCCCTCCTAAAACTGTTTAAATATTGAAATTTTTCCAAACTCTTTTGAATCGGAAAGTTTAGGGTGTAATTAAAGATTGCACTGAAAAAAAAGTTTAAAAAAAAAAAATTATAAAAAACAAATTTAGGTGGTGGTAGTCTCCTTCAGGTTTGCCAAATTTTTAAATGTATTTCTTCAGTCTTCTTAACCAATTTCCTTCTTCAAAGCTTCGCTGAGATTAACTAATTTTTTTTTCTTTTAAATCATTTGAAATCATTATGACACACGACTTAATCCAACTTTGGCGTACGAGTATGTACTGATCTCGCGATCATGAGAAATAAAAATTGTGTAGTGATCTCAGGATCATTAAAAATAAAAACCTAATTTTCTATGATTAC
The DNA here is from genome assembly GCA_037127315.1 of Ascarosepion bandense. Classification (NCBI taxonomy): domain Eukaryota; kingdom Metazoa; phylum Mollusca; class Cephalopoda; order Sepiida; family Sepiidae; genus Ascarosepion; species Ascarosepion bandense. The sequence goes on along the minus strand of JBBBDQ010000212.1, from coordinate 2,000,770 downwards.
TTAGTAAAAAAGGAAATCGTCTTACTGGCAAGAAATTTAGAATCTGGCCTCATTTCAGCCTCTCACCACGTGAATTTCGGTAGCTTCTTGAAAAGTAAAAACCAACGTTCTACTCAAGCAAGAATTACTTTCTCGAGGTTTATGACCATTTAACGAGACTTATCACAAATAAAATAATTGATTCATTCACCAAGACAAGAAGACCAATACAAATATCAAAGACATCAACTACATTACAATAATTTTCATTCATTTCTACCGAACAATCCCCAAAAATCAAATCCTTCTAAAAAACGTCTTTTTTTTGTTTCAATGATTTGTTTACTTACAGAAACAAGAATGACAAAAAAGCCGATAATAACAAGTCAGTCTGTGATTCACGTTTCTACAACTTGAATCTTCACTCACGATAATTTTGATTTCTTGTTTTTAAAGACAAATGTATATTTTTTTCTAAATAGCTAGAATTTTAAAAACTGCACAAGAGAGGTTAAATTTTTATTTTACAAAGGAAAGACTTAACAAGAAAAAAAGTGAAACTGTAAAATAAATCGATTTAAAAAAATTTCTTAGAAAATTCAAAAAATCGATTTGCAATTTTTAAAAGCATTTTTTAACTAGTAAGTATCCTTATTTTTCGAAGTATATATTTTGATATCTGTAGTGTAGCAACAGGAAATTTTTTGATTTTTAAAAGTGAAAATTTGCAAAATCCAAAAATTGTACTTACTTGCTATATTTCGGGTGACTGGCCGCACTCTTTTCAAGAAGTATTTTCTCTTTATATGATTTATTTAAAAAATCTTTTAGTCATAGTGAAGAAAAAGGAACGGAATCAGATACACTCGTCACGGCGTGTCTGTTTTAATTTGTTTTAGTGGCAAGGTAAAAAAAAAAAAGAACGAAAACTAATGAGTACTAAAAGGAAAGTAAAAAAAAAAAAAGAAGCATTGTTAAAGTTTTTTTTTATCTATTGTTATTTAAAAAAAAGTTTTGAAAAAACTGGTTCAAAAAAAAAAAATTCATAGTACCATTCAAAGGCGATTCTATGGCCTTTCGTCAACTCGACAATTTGATCATGACTCGAAGGAGACATGACTGACTGGGCAGATGATTATCCCGCAGTAGGTTGCCATTGATTTCTGCAGTAGACTGGTTGCTGACCAAGGCTATAGAACCCAATCTGCCCTGTTATTTAACCCATAACTGGAGGGAAGAGATGGATTAATACCTTTCCCAAGGGTATTTGCGTGTAAGTGAATGCAATGAATTCAGCTGGAATTCGAACTCAGCTCCCCGATTTCTCGTTCCGAGCCGATATCCAATGCACCACAACGAAAAGGCTGGAACCTTGGCAGCAGTTGGCAGAATTGGCACAGGCTGGAATGTTTTCATCATAGGCTGAAACATTGTTGGTAGCAATGGTGTAAACAGGAAAGTCGTCAGCATCTGGCAGGACTGGTGCAGGCTGAAATGTTGTGGTCAAGTTGACAAGGAGGTCGTCAGCATCTGGTATGAAAGGCACAGGCTGGAGAGTCATCAGCATTTGGCAGGATCGATACAGGCTGGAACATTGTCAACATCTGGCAGGAACAGCACGGACTGGAATATTGAGGTTGAGTCTTGGCTGCGATTGAACATAGTCTGAGGAGGATATGTTTGGTTGCGGCCTAGCATGTTTACATACCCAGGCAGGTGGATGAGTTAGCACGTGAGCACAGTGACTGTAGGCTGTCTTGTGTTTCACTTCTTTTGTGGGATTCAACCAAGATTAAACAAATCCGGCTGCTAACTAAGATGTAATCTGCTCTAGGAATCCACTGTGGGATCGCAAACGAAGTGTACACCTAGTTGGAGGTGGCCAGAGAGCGGAAAGTAAGTATTTGAGGACAGATACTACACTTTGATTTTACTCCCCAGGCTGCAGAGACTCTATTTACCCTACACCTCCACTAGAGCGAGATGTGACACAAGGTCGGTTTTTAATGTGGGGAACCTGAACACATACGTTTAGGCCATTGGTTAAAGATTACCCAGACCCCGCTTACAAAACGGGTCTTTGCTTGTCAAGACTGGTTAAAAGCTAGTCTTAGCTGGTCATAGCTTTCAAATCTACCCACCCGCTACTAGATGGCGAGTGCTGCCGGCGGCCAGCAAGCAGGAAGTGAGTATATGAGAACAGATACTACACTTTGATCCTAATATTTATTGCATAAATTCTAAGATATAAATGTGTCACAAGGGCTAAATGGGAGATGGGGAAAGGTTTGGTTATCTCTAGTCTTAATCTAAACCTAGTTTACCTCTTTCACTGACCCATTTATACTGACAATATCACATCCACCATAACGCATACACACATGACAGTCAGACTAGAATCACAAAAATCAACCTGCAAATGTTAGTTATGAACCCCCCCCCCCAAAAAAAAAAAAAATTAATCAGTGTGTAGCAGAAGATCTCACTGGTTGAAATCTCGCACTTAAAAGGTATCTGGTATTGCCATCTATCACCTATGAAAAAGGAGGGGAAGGAGAAAACAAAGTTGGGGACAAAAAAGGGACATAAACATTCACGCACTAGCTAAGTTCCTAGGATGGTCAAAAAGTTTCACAATTAAGGTCTAATCTACCTTAAAACAAGAGCTGGGATGACTAAGTTTCAGTTAGGGGACCAAATTTTTCTTTCCTAAGTAGCATCCAATAACCACTCAAAGTCAGCACCTCTAATATGGACATCCTAAGAGCCCTACATCGACTGTCCTAACTAGCACCCGCTTGATGTAGCTCATGTGAAGTACTGTGCCCAGGCTGCCTCTATTTGTCCAAGTCCATGCTGCCCGCTCTGGGTGTTAATTTCTAAACTTATCAATCAGATTGGATCTAGCCCCACTGCAATCTAAGTTGGGATCAAGGACAATGTTCCAATCACCGGCTAAAACTACCTGCCATGACGTATTCTAAAATGGCTTGACCTGCCAGTAAAAAAGATTTGTGTTCTGCTTGGTCATTGGGCGCATAAACTCCGATGAAGCGAAGAGACTTACCTTTTATGGTGAGGTCCAGAACACAAATCCTGCCCTCCGGATCCTCGAACACAAGGATACACATTGCCGTCAAGGACCTGCTGATCAGCTAAGAAACTCCCTTGGAGCAGCTATCAAAATAGGCTGAGAAGAGGTGAAACCTCCTCGACAGAATATCTTCAGAGTCACTGGCAATCAAATGGGTCTTCTGTAAACAACAGACATTTACCCCAAGATGCTGAAGGTCGCATACAAGCCTCGCCCTGCATGACTTTGACCTCAGATCTCGGCCATTCAAATTAGCTAACCAAAGAGCCATTGAGAGACACTTACCATAGGGATGGGCCTCGCCCTGAAACATGGTCAGGGATAGGAGGCTGAAGGCTTCTCCCATGTTACCACAGCCCATCTCAGTCCTGATGGTGCCATCTTGGGATTTGCCCCTGACATCATGGGGAAATATTAGTTTTAGAGCCCTATAAAAGGATGGATGAACAAAAATAGGGACTCTTCTGCCACAAAAATGTTTCAGTCTATAGAGTTCATTACAGTCTGTGATGACAAGTGGGTTTTGTTCTGGGGAACTCTTGGCTTCTTGGATCATCTCCCATACTTGGTGAGATTCTGCTTCACCACGCAATGGGACTTGAACAGTTATCATCTCCTTTGCTGGATCAACCATGGGTAACGGGATCTCAAGCAGACTAGATCATTTCACCTCTGAAGCAGAGTCAAACACAAGAGGACTGGCTGCTAACTAAAATGTAATGTACTCCAGGAATCAACCGTGAGTAGCAGGATCACAAACAAAGCATACGCCTATCTGGATGTGGCCAGAGAGCAGAAAGTTAGTATTTGAGAACAGATGTTTTAAGTCATTGAAGAGATAACTTCTTTTTCACCACAAAGGTATTCACATTAGATAAAATGTTAAAAAAAGAGGAACTAATAGACATTGAGCTTTTGGATTGCAATATCAGAATTATTTGACATGGGTAGTTAAATTGCAGTACTTATTGATTGCAGCATGTGGTTTTATTCTTTTACACTCCAAAATTGTTAGGAAAAAGAAAAAAATGCACACACATTGTACTATCAGTAATACATAGCTTAGTTCCACCAGTTCTAACCTTCACAGTTAAGATCCACCATGACATACACATTGTAATGAGCCACTCTCATTCCTTTTGTATTTCATTGGTGAACAGCTTCTTCTCATTGTTTTAAACCTCAAATGTTTCAAATTAGAACTCTTTCTGATTTAGTCTACATGTTGGCTGGCTATGGACACTAAGAAAGCAAAACCAAAATAAAAAAGTTGTCCTCTGCACAGGGGCTTTGAGTACTACATCTAGCTCACAAAACATAAAATACAATATAAAAGAAGCCAATTACAAATGTTGCTATCAAAGAATTACCTGAAAAAAGATGAGTTTATGAGTCATTACACTTGCTTTTAAAAACACTGCTTATAAATGACTGAGACTGATTTATACTACAGGGGCCTGACAATATTTTTCGGACACTTTGAAAAAAGTACTTCAAGGTGGTTACTAGTGCCAAAAACTTTTGAGATTGTAAGTACGTAGTTGAGGAGTGAAAATCCACTACTAGTGTAATCATTTTTTTTAGTTTGGCTTTGATAATTTTATTTTTTTGTGATTTTCGCGAAAACTTGCGTGACAATATTTTTTGGACATGACAAAAAATCCTAATTTATTAAGAGCTAAGTTCATGTATATGTTACTGTATGCAAATTTTCTGCTTGTACACTTAGATGTCATCATTAGAATCAATTATCTGTTCTATTTTACTGGCAAAACAATTAAGTTTAATTAATGAGGTAAAATGCATTCAAAAGAATTCGTTTGTTTGGCACAGAAGAAGCGGGATGATGGCCTCAGCATCAGAAGGATCGCCATGGATTTGAAGCTGTCGAAATCAACGGTCAAATACATGCTGAAGACAAACTCCAAGCGGAAAAAGAAGAGAGGACGGAAAAGATCAATTGGCAAGAGGACTGAAAGGAGAATGAAGAGGACTGTGACACGGCTTTTGACATCTGGAGAAAAAGTTACAGCAAGAAAAGTGAAGGAGAAATGTGAATTGGATGTAAACGTCCGAACAGTACAAAGAATGCTGCGTAGGATTGGTTTGAAGTATGCAAAGGCTAAGAAAAAAATTACACTAACAAAGAAACACAAAGGAGCAAGACTGGAGTGTGCTAAAAGGTGGTTAACAAAGTATGTTGACTTTAAGAAGGTTATATTTACTGATGAGAAGCATTTCGAGTTTGATGGGCCCGATGAATGGTGTACTTGGTCGAGAAGGGGTGAGCCTGCTGTACTGAACAAACGACAGATGGGAGGAGGAGGAGTTATGGTTTGGGGTATGATCTTTGCTAATGGAAATATATGGTTGGAGTGGCTGAAAGGACGACAGAACAGTGAAAGCTACAAACAGTTGCTGGACGAGAAAGCCCTACCAAGGATAAGAAGAGAGATAGGGAATGATTTCATTCTCCAGCAAGACAATTGCAGCATCCATGTGTCAAAACTCATGAAAGAATGGATGGCTAAAGTGAATATGACTACTTTGGAATGGTCTGCAAAAAGCCCAGATCTAAATTTAATAGAAAATGTTTGGGAAATGCTTGCGCAACTTGTCTATGATGGACCTGAAATAACGAAAGAGGCTCAACTATGGGAACGGATACTAGATGCCAAAAAACAACTAATAGAAACATGTAGAGATGTTATTGTGCATATGTTTGATCATTATGAAGAGATATTGATAAAAGTTATTGAGAAGAAAGGTGATATTACAGACTATTAACAGTTTTTCAACGATGTCCGAAAAATAATGTCACGTGTGTTTTGTAAAAAATGATGAAAAATAAATATTTTTCCTTACCTAATCGATTTTCTTCCATTTTTATTATAGGTATTGTCTTTATATGTTTATGCTATTCTATTGAAGGAATTTCGCCACTCTATGGTACTTGGAAAGTCAAATACTAAAGTGTCCGAAAAATATTGTCGGGCCCCTGTATTTACATTGTTCAGACTATTGTCCAATATCTTTACTGTAATATTCATGTTTCGACCATTGTACACTCTAGCCTTCTTCAGGTGATATACATTAAATTTTCAAACTGAACCCTTTATTTCATCCACTGGGGTAGATTGTTCTAGTTTCAAATGCTATGCCTTTATAGATATGTCAGTTTCAGCAGAAGTGAACAAAAATTTGGAGAGTTGAGTTACTAAAGGGAAATAACTGAAACTGAAATATCCAGTAAGAGCATGACATGTGGAACTAGAACAATCTAGCCTGGTGGACAAAATAAATGGTCCAGTTCAAAATTCCAATGAATATCACCTGGATAAGACAGGTGTGTATAATGGCTGAAACATCATGAATATGATAATAAAGATGAGGACAATAGTCCAAACAGTTTAATAGTGTAAATAGTTACAATACCTCATCTCAGAAATATAGACAGAGACTGAGACACATTTGTGGCAAACAGACATGCTTCAAGTTTATATGCCACCAGCCTCGCTCTATATCACCACCATGAATTCAGTCAACCAACCTGGCACAAGTACCAATTACCTTTGCTCCAAGTTGCTTCTCTTCTCCACAAAGACACTATTCATCTCACAACTGACACATTCTCTGTATTAGCAATACAAAGAATTTTATATAAACAGTTCTTTTTTTTATTTCATTTCACTGTACTGGCAGTACTTGTTTCGTTCCTTCTCTTATACTACCATACATGTGTTTATAATATCATGACCTGCTACCAGTTTCTAAGAGGTTACTTCCACTATCACTACAATCTGAACTTGTTCTATTTCAGGGTGAATTGTTATCTTCCCCACATATCCTTAAAAACATTGCTTTTTGTTTCTTACTCTGTAGTTCTCTACCCTGAGTGGCTTTTGGGCCTGTATAGGAGGAATATTATTGTAAAAAAAATACTTTCACTAATTCCTGACCATTAACAATTTTTTTTTGTTTGTATATGTTGTGGTGTTATTTTCGCAGTGGAGGCTAGTATTAGTGCTAAAGTCGCTCCTAATAGGTTTGACGTACAAAACGTTAGGAACTTGATATAATATGTATTACGCAGCGTAATCTTGGCAGGTCACTGACTACTTTTGTATTCAACTAACTGTCGACTACTATTGTCCAGCATTGACTGACCCTCGTTCCTCTTACTACGTCTACTTAAATTAGGTGGGAGAGTCTATTCACTATAGAATAGGTGTGTTTCACCTTAACAGTATGCAAAACATACAAATTTAGTGCTTGAAATTGTCAAAAACAAATTTTAGATTTAAAAATTTACAATGTTGGACACATAAATATAAATTTTTTTCTTCACCTCTGCTAGAAATATTCAATTTGTTAGATAAAATGAATAAGATTAAACTGGGGAGCAGTTAATTTGCTGTAGAGTCAGTTGACAGTAATATAAAAAGCTGGAACTTTGCCTATGTTACTGGGTTAAAATGTGGTTAATATTATGATTATTATTTCATTTTATTACCTTATTTTTCTGTATCTCTCTACATGTAATTATTAAAGTAAATGAAACTTTTGAAGTATTTGTTTAATTTATCTTACTTGTGATATTGGTTATATAATCAACAATCAATATTGAGAATGTGCAGATGGTATAATGATTATTGCTAAAGAAAATGAAATTCGTATTCATTTTGCATTAATGCTATTGGGAAAAGTTGAGTCTTATCATTTATCTCTTAAGATATTACTAAATAGTAGAGTAAACTAGGGTCTTTAACTGTGAGAGAGTATCCAGTCTTGGAGAAAGGTGACTTTGAATTCAACTCCACCTACTAACACATCATAGGCCTGTATGGTAAGATAAGATGCATTACTCCCTGTGACTGGAAAAACTTGAGGAAGTCTTTAAACTTGTAATAAACCAAGAAACCGCTGATAATCATTAGTTATAATTATTCTTATGTAAAGCACAATGGTTTATATTTTGGTGTATGATTCAATCATTATATTGATATTTTGGTGTATGATTCAATCATTATATTAATATTTTGGTGTATGATTCAATCATTATATTGATATTTTGGTGTATGATTCAATCATTATATTGATATTTTGGTGTATGATTCAATCATTATATTGATATTTTGGTGTATGATTCAATCATTATATTAATATTTTGGTGTATGATTCAATCATTATATTGATATTTTGGTGTATGATTCAATCATTATATTGATATTTTGGTGTATGATTCAATCATTATATTGATATTTTGGTGTATGATTCAATCATTATATTAATATTTTGGTGTATGATACAATCATTATATTGATATTTTGGTATATGATTCAATCATTATATTGATATTTTGGTGTATGATTCAATCATTATATTGATATTTTGGTGTATGATTCAATCATTATATTGATATTTTGGTGTATGATTCAATCATTATATTGATATTTTGGTGTATGATTCAATCATTATATTGATATTTTGGTGTATGATTCAATCATTATATTGATATTTTGGTGTATGATTCAATCATTATATTGATATTTTGGTGTATGATTCAATCATTATATTGATATTTTGGTGTATGATTCAATCATTATATTAATATTTTGGTGTATGATTCAATCATTATATTGATATTTTGGTGTATGATTCAATCATTATATTGATATTTTGGTGTATGATTCAATCATATTGATATTTTGGTGTATGATTCAATCATTATATTGATATTTTGGTGTATGATTCAATCATTATATTGATATTTTGGTGTATGATTCAATCATTATATTGATATTTTGGTGTATGATTCAATCATTATATTGATATTTTGGTGTATGATTCAATCATTATATTGATATTTTGGTGTATGATTCAATCATTATATTAATATTTTGGTGTATGATTCAATCATTATATTGATATTTTGGTGTATGATTCAATCATTATATTGATATTTTGGTGTATGATTCAATCATTATATTGATATTTTGGTGTATGATTCAATCATTATATTGATATTTTGGTGTATGATTCAATCATTATATTGATATTTTGGTGTATGATTCAATCATTATATTGATATTTTGGTGTATGATTCAATCATTATATTGATATTTTGGGCAAATTGATATAACAATAGATTGAATATGTTCTGTTCTTTTAATTATTGATGAAATCTAAATGAAAGTGTAACTGTTGTACAGCTAATAAAAATGTGTTAGTGTAATCTAAATTTATAATAATGATAATTTTTATCCTAACTATATTACTATTAGCACACACACACACACACACATATATAGTTGATAGTTTGTGAATATATATATATATATATATAGTATGTGGTAAATACATGAATGGATAAGCTTTTTAATTGTACAAGTTGAGAAAACTAGTGAATGCAGTTTTGTAGACATAAATGATGCTAGATAAGTGTCAGGCACCCTAGCTATACCACTAAACTAGATCTTGTCTGGCAGTTTTGTAAATAGAAATTAGAAGTGTAGATTCTTTATTACTTGAGCAACATTGCTCAGAGCAGGAATATTGGCATAAAGTGTTAACATGTGTGATTTTTGTGATTCATTTTCTTGCCTCCAGAGTTTTGCCATTTTTTGGAGAAAATTAGATTATTGGGTCAGCAAAAAGTGGCAACTATTTAGGCATATTAGAGCTGCTGAGTAAATTTGACCATTCCTTGGAAGAACATCTCAAAATGTTTGGAAATCCTGGAAAAGGGAATCTGTCATATTTACATTTACTGTCTGATACATTAAAGGCTATGAGCCTGTGGAACATTTCTTGATGTTCATCCCAATCTTTTCTCATGGGGCAAAGGATCTAACTGACACTGTTGTGAATTTTCTTAATGAGAACAAAATTCCATTATCAGACCACCATGGTCTGTCATACAATAATGCCTCAAATATGTCTGGACGATATACTGGATTTTTTTTTTTTTAATCCTATCACCCCGAGCAAGGCGGTAACACCACTGATGAGCAGGGGGCTACGTAAGAGTGAAAAGATTGGAAAAGAGAAAGCCAGAAACCACATCCTAAACAGGAAACAAGGGACGAGCCTCTACACCTGTTCAATAAATATGGGTGGAGTGTAAACTGGGCGATAGTTTAGTCTGTCTGCTCCAATAGGGCATTTGTTCATTTTAATTTTATCCATGACAAACAACTCACACACACAAAAAAACAAAAAAACAAAAAGAAAAAACACCTCATTTGTAAACCGGCTTCACTTTTTAGTTTATAATGATGGTGAACAAAAGAACAAGATGACCTAAAGTTGCCCGGGTACTTTCGTGTCATTCAGTCAGTCAGGTAAGTGCCATACGTGACACACGCTTGGGCGACCATGTCTCGCAAGAGACATGACTGACTGGGCAGAAGACTATCCCGCAGCAGGCCGCCACTGCCCTCTGTGGGAGACCAGCCGCCGATCAAGGCCACAGAACCTAATCCATCCTGATATTCAACCCACAACTGGAAGGAAGAGACAGATCAACACTCTTCCCAAGGGCACCTGTGCGCAAGTGAATATAATGGACTCAACTGGAACTCAAACTCGGCTCCCCGGCCTCTCGCTAAAACTTTCTTGTTTGTATAAATAAGGGAAAATTTATTTATCAACAGAATTAGCATCCAATTTGTATGTATGAAATTATTAAACTGTGAAAATGTTCTAAAAGAAAGAGTAATGAAGAATTTAAAGAATTCAGAGATCATTTGTTTTAGTGAAATGGGATTTGTGTAGAAAAAGATGTCTGTTTCACTGTGTGTATCAACAAGTAGTCATAATGTCTTTGTTCCTCTTTTTCATTTTGTGGATGGTGAGTAGGTGAAGAGGAAGAAGGAGAGATAAAGAAAGCAGTATGAAAAAGAAAGTGAGAGGGTGTGAATGTCAGTCACAGGGACAGTTGTTTCCAATCACTTTGTTGTTTCCTGACTATTTTCTTGTTCCATTGTGACTGGTTTTGTCTCTCTTCTCTAGCCCTTCCCTCTGTTTGATTTACTTTATTTATATCAAATTTTATTTATATTAACATCAGCTTGCTACTTTTTTCAGATTGTAAGTCACTCTGTTTTTCTATTGGTTAAAATACATTTCACAAAGGCTTGCAAAACTTTGTCCTGGTCTTTTCTTCAGACTAGAGCCAATCCCTTTTTCATTAGACAAAAATAAATTTTCACACTGGGTCACAAATTTGTAAACAGTGAAGAAGAGAGAGTTATTCTTATTCGTATACACCACACATCTCCATAGATGTGATCGATCAGCTGAAAATCTACTTTTTAGTAAAGCCAAAATGTTCAAGTGGAAACTTTCCTCCCTATTTTGTACACTCTAATCTTTGAACTGACAAAACATGCAGAGGCTTATTCACAGATTGGAAAGCTGTTTTCTTTCTTCAGAGAACTGAAAGCCATTGTTTCTGATACAGTAAAGAAAAGGTGTGAGGATTTGGCTAATATGTCTCATAAAGACCTGAATTATGACGACCTTTGAAATGAATGTGAGTATCTCAAGCACTACATGGTTCTTAATAAAAATTAAAGACTCTCTCTGTACTGTACAGAAAAATAATTTTGAATAATTTGAAATCTGTATTCCTTAATGTTGAAATTGAACTCAGAGTGTATTGTACAGGAGAATGTTCTTTTCAAGACCAAAATTTATAAAAAGAATCTGCTTTGTATCACAATGGGGCAGCATTGTTTGAACTTGCTTTCACTCATGTGCATGGAAAATGGCATCCAATTCCTGAAGATCATTGATTTCAAGTTAATAATAAAGCAATTCTCTGAAAAGAAATGTTGCAGATGTTTGTTATGATGAATTTGTAGTAATTTCATACTGTGCCATAGTGGCCCCAGTCCCCTGGTTTGTCACGATGCTGTTAAGATGGCCCTGCTCTTAGTTGGTCAATACAACTGATTTAAAAATTTCTGATAGCATTCTGGCACAAGTATATATATATATATATATATATATATATATATATATATATATATATATATTAAAAAAGGATTAATTCAAAGATGTTGAATGGCCATTTCAATATGAAGATCCTCACGGGGAACGACACATCACCTCAGCAACAGAAAAAAAACCTTTCAGAAACCCTGTTTTTCTGTTGCTGAGGTGATGTGTTGTTCCCCGTGGGGATCTTCATATCGAAATGGCCATTCAACATCTTTGAATTAATCCTTTTTTAATATATATTTGCTCTGTAATATTTTATTACATGGAGCTCTCTTCCTGTATCATTTTTTAATATTAAAATAAATTTTTAATATTAATTAGGATCGGTTTTTTGGAATTTACCTTCCTGCTTTTTTCCCTTGGATTGAAGTATCTGAATTAAAATATATATATATATATATATATATATATATATATATATATGTATATATATCAGCATGCAGTGTGGGTATAGAAGAATTCAAAGGAGTATCCTGGTAGGATAACTCTCTAAGAGAGCTCTAAATATATATGCATATAAATACCTATAGAGCAAATATAAGAAAAATTAAGGCAGACACGCTATCTCATGGTGAATCGGAAGTATAGGCCTAGTTCAGGTGAACCATCATCAGCTTCTGTCTTTATTTTACAAAGGATTTTACACAACAATTTTCTCTTTTAAGGGAGTGACCGTTATTTCCATTCTTTTTTTAGGTCTTTGTGAATCTCATTTGTGTAAAATCCTTTGTTAAATAAAGACGAAAGCTGATGATGGTTTGCCTGAAATAGGCCTATACTCCCATTTACCATGAGATAACGTGTCTGCCTTAACTTTTCTTATATATATATATATATATATATATATATATATATATATATATATATACTGTTAAATATAAGAGACAATGAATGTCTATTATATTTAATCATGAGCCATTCTAAACGTCGTATTTTGGCTTTAATTTCAGTTGAAAATAAAGACAAAAATTCTCCAACATTTGGATAATTTTTTATTAATTTGGTTCTAAGCTTTCAGCTCACATGAGCCATCTTCAGACAGGTTATTAAGACAGTAATACAGTAACATCCACCATCACTGACAATTTTATTTTGTGTTGACATAAAACTCCGCTAGGCAACAGCAATAGTTACCAAAAATAACAAATGCAGTTCGCAAATTTGCAATGTGGTTCTATGACGTCACACCGCGTGATAGCGCGAAATGACAACAGAACCATGTATTCAAATGCAATGCAATATATAAAGGAGGTAAATAAGTATATATATGTGTATATGCATAGATACACATCAGTATATAAATATTAATCAAGTGTGAATAGAATAGTGTTCAATGATACATAATAGACCAAAAATATATATTAATAAATATATATATTATCCTACATTTTAGACATAACTCAGAGTTCCATGCATTTAGCAATCATCAGCTGTATATATTATTATACTGAACTTTTCTTGATTTGAATTCAAGTATATATATATTTGACATGTTCTATCATCATGACATCATCATTTGACATGTTCTATCATCAGCTGTATATATTATTATACTGAACTTTTCTTGATTTGAATTCAAGTATATATATATTTGACCTGTTCTGTAAATGCAATTATCATCAAATCCTACTTTTATGGAACACATGGCAGGAACAGAACACAGACAATGAAGTTCTTCTACGCACAAAGATGGAGAGCCTAGAAACCATCATGACTCACCATCAAGTTAGTTGGGCTGGACACCTTGCTTGAATGCCAGACATCTACCTACCCAAACAAATTGTCTTCTTGGAGTTTGCAAGGATCAGTTCAAAAACACCTCACTGAAGTCAGAAAATGATTTGGTCAGTTGGGAGACAGAAGCTGCAAAAAGAAAACAATTAGAGAACAATTCACAAAAACAACATCCTCCAACAAGTTCAGAAGGAAAATAAAAAAGATAAAGAGAGCGAAAGACAAGCCAGACCTCTCCATTCCCTTCTCTACTATCTGATGGCTGCAGACGTTTCTTCACATCCAACATAAGAGCCAATTTACTTAGAATGAAATGTTGATAAGAACCACAATACTCGGCAATGAGTTTTATTGGCAATGATGATATATATATATATATATATATATATATATATATATATATATGTGTGTGTGTGTGTGTGTGTGTGTGTGTGTATGTATGTATGTATGTATGTCAATAAGTTCATACCTTAATGAGAAAAAATCGTTTATTTTAAAAACCAAGTCTTTTTCAATAATTATTTTCTTTCTCAGTATTTTGAATATTTCATTCAGAATTTACATAATACTGTGTCAGGTTATAGACTTATTGATTCATCCTTGTGTGTGTGTGTGTGTGTGTGTGTAAAGAAAAATGGAGTGTGATGAGTAGAATATGTATGTATGTAAGTCATTAAGCTCAGTACAATCTTTTTTTAAACATATTTTTCTTTCATTTTTTTTAATTACATTTTTCAGGAATATTTTGAACATTTTGTGTCAAAAGACATTAAATACTTTCCCTCTTGATGGACAGATCTGTGGGATTTCATTAAAGAGCTGTAAGTAAACTCTATTTTCTAGAGAATTACTGTTTAACCTGTAAGTCATTTCATGTTTTTGGAGAAGTTCATAAAGTTTTCAGCCTATCAAGTAGTGGAAAACATTTTTCAATCAGGTTCCGAGAAAAAGTTTTAGATCTTCAAATATTTAGTCTAATTTTTTGAGAGAAAAATATAGTTGTATAAATCTTTTGTATATTCCTTTTATTACCTACCTTTTTCACTATATAAAAATCAGTGTGTATCTTAATTTTGTTTAATTTCTAGAAATATCTGAATTAATATCAATACATTTTTCTGCATTACAGATACTTTAATTTTTTAAATTTTTGCATTAAGAAACTGAACTACTTCTGGAATAAAAGATTGCTCTAGCTAGAAAATAAAAACAAAAATCAAGGTTACTACACCTGAGTTTTGTTTTTCATGATATATATTTTTTGACATACAATGATACTTTTGAAAATTAGGTTTCTGACTATCTAAAATTTGGTTCAAGTTTTGTTTGGTCAGATTTGTCAATTAAAAATACTGGACAATCTGTTCAAATTTAAATTCAAACTTTTCTACTTTACTTTTAATATTGCATAGAGTAAACATTAACTAATGCTGAATATATTGTTAAAATGTTTTAAAATTTAAATTTAGGTGACTTGCATTTTTGTTGAACAAATCTAGTACCTATATTTATGTCAAAACATGTATGTATATAGATATTGATCTTCATTATTATCCATATTTTTAAATTATTAAAAAATTCAGCCAATGAAGTAGTCTTACTATAAGACAGTAAATGTTTTCTTTTTTTCTCTCTGCGAAAAGAAATAGAAAGAAAAGTACATCAATACTGACAATAAAATAGAAATAAAGCCAAAAAATATAGAATAACTAGGTGACTACATTTATTTAGAAATACTATATATATTTTTTCTAACATTTCAGTTTATTACAATGTGGATGAACTTCTTCTGAGGTGGAATTCCAAGACGGAGTTCAAACAATCTGTCAGTGTATTACAAATACCAAACTTTTACCTGAAGGAGATTTCCTTAAGTGAAAATAATATTACTCAGTTTGGTGGTAAGAAATTGTTTTTACTTTCTTATTTGCTAATGAATTTACATTCTCATAGAACATTGATTTAAATTCACTTAGCAAAGTATGATTTGGATGGAGTACTACTGCCATATCTGAGCCGGAGCTGCTCAGGCCTAGATTTCCAGTCTTTATAGAGTTCAA
The DNA here is from genome assembly GCA_037127315.1 of Ascarosepion bandense. Taxonomy (NCBI): domain Eukaryota; kingdom Metazoa; phylum Mollusca; class Cephalopoda; order Sepiida; family Sepiidae; genus Ascarosepion; species Ascarosepion bandense. The sequence continues at coordinate 1,984,897 of JBBBDQ010000212.1, read as the reverse complement.
AAGCATCTTCATGACCTTGTTAGGGATCAATGATTTTCCACTATACAACTTCTATCCCACAGAAAAAAAAAATTATAAGTCTCTTGCTATATTATCACTATATCTATGGCAAATGTTCTGATGAGTTATATTCCTTAATTCTACCAATTCTGACCTTCAAAGCTAAGACCTGTTATTCTATATACACTATCCCCATTTTCTTAATATTCCATTAGTAAGCAGGAAGTTTCATTCTGATAGCTTCTTCTTAAGAACTGCTACTTTATAGAACGCATTACCAAGAGAGTGTTTCCTTGATCACTACAATCTTAAACTCTTCAAATCTAGGGTTAACTGTTTATTTTTCCTATATATCATTATAAAATGTACTTCTTATTTCTTTCTCTTGCATGCATCAACCTCAGTCAGTAATCCCTTATTTTAAGTGGCTCTTGGGCCTTAAACATTTAGTAAAAAATAAAATAAAAAGTAATTTGATATTCATTAGTCTTTATTACATGATTCTTATGTTAATATTTTTTAGCAATTTGAATATATCTTATAATATATATTTTGATATTATATTAATATATATAATTTTGTTTATTTTTTAAATTTAATAAGATTTGACATCTGAAACATGAGTTTTGAAAATATCATATCTTTATAATATTTACCCTTTAATATATTATTAAATATAATTGTTAAGCATTATATTTAATAATATTTTGTTTTGTGAAAGATAATTTTTATTTGCATATTAAATAATTTTTTCATATAATTCTGTTTACTGTTGAATACTTCACCACTAAAGTCTAAAATAAAAAATGAAGGGTCATATTTCTTAATTTTTGAATGTTCATTTGTCTATAATTTATGCAAAACTCCTAGAAAGATCAATAACTCTTTTTCATATTGAGGTGATTCATTTACACTGGCGGTCACCAAGTGTATAAATAGCTATAGCTATTACCCATGAGGCAATTAATTGCTTACTACTTCCTGTGAGTCAGTAACTGTTGTGGATCCCGAGAATGGAGCTGCACAAATAAATGAACAACAACCAGAAATGGAGATAGAAAATAAGTGTATGAACATAAGGATACAGACTTGAATGAAAATTATTAGTTCAGGAATGCGGGTTAGTAAAAAGTATATGTACAAGTCTCTGGAGGTGAAACCATAGTATATTGAGTATGTCCGTCTCAGAAGCTGATGGGTATTGCATAAATAATCTTCTCGATGAGTGAAGCACAGAGCTACTATGAGCTACTGTGTACTGACTGCTAATCTCTCTCTGGACTCTCTCCAGTTAACTCTCTGTGAAAACGTGGTATTCCCCAGTCTTGCTTCTATAGCAGTAGTATAAGTATACTCTGGACGAGTCCATCTTTATGAAAAGGGTAACACTACACAACAATGGTGTTGGCAATATCTAAAGAAGCAAATGAATGATTATCTCTTGATAATTATGAGTATGCATAAGTGTGGTTTACGAATCTAGCAAATAAAGCTACAACAAAAGGTTTGAAGGATTTAAAGTCAGTTGGAGTAGAAAACCAGATAACTGATCTCTTCTTGGCAACTGCTGGTTGTGAGGCTGTCATCAGAGTATCAGTCAGTCAGTCAGTTAAGTGCCATACGTGATACACGCTTGGGTGATCATGTCTCGAAAGAGACATGACTGACTGGGCAAAAGATTATCCCGCAGTAGGTTGCCGTTGCTTTCTGCGGTAGACTGGTTGCTAACCAAGGCTATAGAACCCAATCTGTTCTGCTATTTAACCCATAACTGGAAGGAAGAGATGGATTAATACCTTTATTAATTTGCACATAAGGGAATACAATGGATTCAACTGGAATCAAGACAGTTGGCAAAAATGATGTTCAACGATATAAGTCAATTAATCGTGAAAAACATAGCACCTAAGAAAAAGTTAGTGAATGCAGAAAGGATGGTGCAAACTGTAAAAAACAGACTGAAAATATGTCTACAACAGAAAGCAAAAATAGAAACATTTTGGATTGTTGCTAAGGTACAGAACTATACCACATGCTGGACAATCGAAAAGCCCATTTACCCTTGTGAATAAACAAATTAGAGCCCCATTGACCATGCCTTATGCCACTAATGAAAAACTAGTATACAAATAGTAAATATAATCTACAAGCAGCATAATTCATAATATCCAAGTGGACAGAGCATTATGATAATAGAAAAAAATTGAAATTGGATATTAGTGCATACAGACCAAATTAGATTGCAACATGATAGTGATGAAGAAATTAACAGTGAGTATGAGAGTAATGAAGGCAAAAGTGTCATGTGGCTGTTTTCCATTGAAGTGAATTGAAAATTCTTGTAAGCTATCAACAAATCTGGTTTGATAACATGAAGAAATAGTGCTGTTTGGTATTCCTTATTTTGTTTGCACAATTTGATCACAATGATGTAATTATTCTGTATCTGTTTCCAGGGCTTCCATCCTTCTCATGCACTAGTTTGAGTGTCTAGTTTGCCTGGTGGCAATGGCAATATGTTTGACTGGAATCCATCCACTATTTTCATGCATATGGTCACTTTTTTACGTTATGTTATCGTCACTTTAAATGCCAGACGCCAATGAAACTGCTTATGTAGACTGCCATTTTTGTTGATATCACTTTTCATTTGCTGGGTTGTAAAGCGTGAATTACTTCCTCACTGCCACCATGTAACATTAAGTCATAGAAAACCGGACAGACTCAAGTTTGAGAGAGCTGATATGAAACATGAACAGTGTTAATTAAGTACCAGAAGAAGAAAGATGAGAAAGGGAGAAAAGGGATGTATTATGGAGTGAGAATCAAATTCCTTAATGTTGATTAGGGAGCATACTTTAAATGGTAATGAAAAAGGGAGGATATATTAAACATTAATGTAACAAACATCATGTATTGTTCGTCCCCCAGGATCCAATTATTGATGTCATGTCAGATAATGGGCTCTCTCCCAGAGACTGTAACTAAGGTTTGCTCACCATATTTGCAGTATAAGCTACAGGTGGGTTCTGTGAGTGTTGAACAAACACAAATGTGCCTGATCAAGCGTCTGCAATCGGGATTGGCTATTTACTCTAGTGGACAAGCATATTCGGATATGAGCGGCAAGCCATTACAGTATCTAAGGTCAGTGTGGACCGAGGAACAACAGCAATTAAGAGGTGGTTCTACATTCTTCAAAAGCTTTAATCTACTGAGAGTATGTATTTGACAACAATAATGTAAAAGTAACAATCCGAACTCAATATTACTTCTGAATTTTTTGATACAATGTAAAGATGTTTTTATTTTTAGAGAATTTTTTAAATGAGATAATTTTTTTCAATCTGATGTTAATAGAGAAATCCCCCAATTAGTAGAGCTAATGTGTACATTGGTAACTAAAAAATATCAACATTTAATTATTATGGTTAAAATGAAGAATGTCTTACCACATTAATAAATTATTATGTATGCACAAATTGAATTTCGGTACATAAAATTTTAACACATTAATCAGAAAATGCATTAATTGAATGCACATTAATCGAGGGATGCCTGTATATAGGAATGTGTATCATCAGTAATGTACATGTGATGAAAACAGAACTCTTAGCTCTATTATTTCAACTATGCTAATAAATACCAAATTTTATAAGAACTTTTGTAATTGATAGAGAAATGGGAATTATTGCCCTGGTGTAAAACTGGTTTTCCTTTTTTTAACCTGAATTAGTGATAAAAACTCTCACTACATCAACATTTTAAAGCACACTATCATATAAGACTTTTGCTTATTAATCCAACTATACTTCATAAAAACTTAAAATTTTATGTATTAATGCACACACGAACAAATATTCTGTTGCTTTCAGTGATATACAGTCAAGTTTGTTTATAACTGAACTGCTAAATCACCTACATAGATGATTTGATTATGTTAGTGAAGCTTATGTAGAACAGCTATACTTTTAGAATAACTAATAATAGAGATTGTCCATCCAGATTAATATAAACTTGAGGAAGGCTGGAGAGAACAATGGTTGAAACAATGTGATAATAGCAACAAAGATGAGGACAATAGACCAAATATAGTGTACCACAAAATCCTTAAAAATCCTTCCTCAGGTTTAAATTAAGATTTTTTCTGTCTAGACTAGCTGTCAGTCAAGAACAGACTGATCCACATCTTCCTTCAACTATTTAATCCATAGCTGAATGAAGATTTATGTCTCTTCCAAGGGCGTTAGTGCAAAAGTAAACAGAACAGAATCAAATAGAAATTGAAATTGAACATGGCTTGGCAATTTCACTTTCTGTGCTGATAACTGTTACACTCTCTGCATGTTCATCCATTATATATATATATATATATATATATATATACCAAGGAGTGCTGAAAATTTCTTGGCTTGAATCACTTTAAAATATCTGACGAAATGACCATGAGAATTTATTTTGGAATCCCATCTTGTTTGGACTGAGAACTTTTCAGCATCCCACAATGTATTGTTTTTGTTCTTACATTTCAGCTCATATCTCAGTGTTGAATGCAGAAGTCAGTTTGGGTAGAAAAATGAGTCTTCGAATTATGGCTGTCTATCTGACAAGCTCCTCCCTTGTGATTATAGCATGGCTCTCTTTCTGGGTTGACTACCAGGCCACAGCTGCAAGAATATCCCTTGGACTCATCACATTACTTACTTTGATTACCCACAATTCAAATTTGGTACCACATACCCCAGCCAAAGAATTCTTATCTACTGATATTAAGGGCTTGGATATTTGGTTGACTGTTTGCCTTGGTTTTGTATTCTTTGCTCTTGTTGAGTTCATATTACTCAACTACTGCCTTACAAAAAAATCATCACAAAAAAAGAAGCCTTCCAAGTTACCATCAGTGATATCGGTAAGTAAAAAGCTTTTAGTTATTTACATTGCATATTTCCTTATGTTAGTACAATTATAACTGCAGCTGTTGGAATGGAGGACACTCTGTGTTTTTATGGGTTACAGTGGACTATTTTTGTTTGAGCTTCATGAAATTTACTACAAAGGTATATTGCATTATTGAGAAAAATCTTCTTTGTTTATGATTTTGAAAATTTGATATTTTTTATTCTGATTAATTTTAAAGCTTACAAAACTTTTATTTACATTTTCTTAAAAATATGCTTATTTTTACTTATGTGTGTGTGATAAAACAGATTTAATTTCAGAAAAATGGATTTATATGCTTTTTTAAGACTTTCTTTTTACTAAAAACATTTACTCTTATTACTGTATAGTATAATTATTTGTGTATATATTTTGTTGTTTTTTAATTAATTCACTTCAAGTAAGGTGACAATGCCACTAAGACACAAGGGGATACTGGGAAGGAAAGAGAATGAAGAAACTTTAGAAGTAACTGAAAACCCAGTGCTAAACAGGAAACAAAGAATATTGGAAGGTGTTCACAATACTTAAATGCTTGGTAAAGAATAAACTTATAATGATTAGTTACCTGTTTCTTTTTAATAATATATGAGATTAATACAAATAAAATTTGTCACTAGCTGATTCAGCATTTTGACACCAGAGTTTCATAAATGAATGTTTTTGCAATTGTTCAGTTCAGGAGATTTCAGCAATTGACTGCTGTTTTTCTCATTATATTTTTATACTAAGTTTGATGCAATACATTATATAATAATAATAATAATAATAATAATAATAATAATAATAATAATAATAATGGATGATACAATTAGTCAAACAATATGAAAACAAAAAGAAAAAATATTCAATAATAAAAGAAGGCATTAAATACAAACAAGATTTACATTTAGTAGATTCTGTAGAAAAACAAAACAGAAGCCAAGAACCAACTATTGCGGCAAAAAATATGAAAATGAAAGCCAAGGATAAGGCTCTTGAACAGATGAAACAATGCAGGCAAGAAAAACCTCTGCATGGTTAATATCCAGAACGTGCCAATAAATCCAATGTTTATAAAGTTAATACTCATCGATGGTTACGTGCATCTGGATTAAAGTCTGAGACTGAAGGCTTTATTCTTGCAGCGCAAGACCAAAGTCTTTTCACTAGGAACTTTCAGGCAAATATTATACATAATAATGTGGATTCAAAATGCAGGTTCTATGATAAATACCAAGAAACAATAAACCATCTAATCTCAGGATGTTCTGTACTTGCCCCAAATGAATATAAAAATTATCCAGATAAAGTGGGGCAATATTTACATTGGACAATGTGTAAACGCTATGGAAAATATATAAACAAACACTGGTATGAACATCACCCAGCACCAGTTACAGAAATAGAAGATGTCACCATTCTATGGGATTACACCATCTACACAGACAGAAAAATTAAAGCAAATAGGCCGGACATTATTGTTAAAAATCAGAAAGAAAAAACTTGCCTATTAATTGATATGGCTTGTCCAGCGGATTGTAATATAGCAACCAAGGAATTCAAAAAACTGTCAAAATATAAAGACCTGGAAATTGAAATGGAAAAAATGTAGAAATTGAAAACAAGAATCGTGCCAGTGATAGTAGGTTCACTTGGAATGATAAAAAATGGTACAAAACAACACATTGAAAGAATCCCTGGAAACCCCAGCTTAAGAGATGTACAAAAAATTGTCTTGCTAAGTACAGCCTACACACTAAGGAGAACTTTGTCTATGTAATGCTAGGGATGTTAGGGGAGACAGAAAAAACATGAAATGGAGCCATAACAACACACCACAACCTGTCTTAGGCCTTCTTGCAGACTTGGTTGGTAGCACGACCATAGCAGAAATCGAAATATGATGAAAAATGACAACATAATAATAATAATAAGGATGATACTGGTTGGCTACTTGTTTCTGGGTACATCTGTCTGAAGTCTGTTGCAAAAACCTCTCAGGTACATTTGTGTTTTTTCAATGCTCACAAAGCCAACCTGTAGTTTATTTTGCAATTAGTAACAGCTTCTAGGAGAGAGTGCATAATCTGGTGAGATCAGTAGTTGAACAAGGTTAGTATACTCAAAACCTTGACTATAATGACTTGGGACTAATACAATTATTGATAGCTTCTAAATAAGTTTCATCTAGAAAATTTCACTCATAATATTTGGGTCAACCTATGGTATGATATTCAGATATTTTTCAACAGTATAATATTTTGGGATCACTTCTCTAAGCCAATAACATAAAAATGTCACCTCCCTAACAAATCAGCCATGATGAGATTCAAACCCAACTGACAAAGAAAAGATATTATTTGTGCTACAAAAATACTATTATGTTATTTTTCTATATATTTTTTATTGCTCATCTGGATGTTATATCAAAGTTCCTGGGTTGTTGCAGCATCTATCTGCTATTGTATTGGTAGTGCTAGTAGTGAAAACTAGGACAAGTTAGTGGAAATTCAAAATCATAAACAAGCAATTCCAATTGATATAGTAGTTGTTCTCATATTTATAGTGTTTCTGGTGCTTTCAAATGGAAGAACTATTCATCATCTGTAACAAATGAGGTTGAATTGAAAAAAATTGATAGTGATTTAATTGTGAAGAAATTTACATATGTTATACAATATTAACAATATAAGATCCTCTAGTGACACAGTGCTGATAGCAGACATGGAAAGGAAAATACAGGACCTCCTACAGAAGGTAGCAAGAGTAAGCAAGAAGAAAGGATTTAAACTTATTTGTAAATGGAACTTTGTCTCTCTGTGTATGTGTGTGTGTGTGTGTGTGTGTGTGTGTGTGTGTGTGTGTGTGTGTGTGTGTGTGTGTGTCTGTTACCTATAGACTCCGAAACGGCTGAACCAATTTTCTTGAAAATTTACACAGTTGTACTATAAGTGTCTGCGAGTGTTATTAGCTAGGTTTTGTGTTGAGGTACCCCCAAGGAGTGGTTCGATTTTAATCAAATTTGATACACTTATAGACAAAGACATAAGAAACAATATTCAGAAGTTTCAAGGCTGCAGTTCTTACAATAGTGCAGAAAATTGATAATATATATATATATAAAAGGCAAGATGTTTGTGTGTGTGTCTGTTTATCTGTCTGTATGTCCTTTATACAAATCTACAAATTTTATCCTATTCTCACCAAACTTCACACAAATATTCTTTAGGCTGAGTCTGAGCTCCAAGACCATGGGTTGGTTTTAAAGCTTTCATTATACCCGAGAAACACCGGGCTATACTGCTAGTTAAACATAAACTGCAAGAAAACTGAATGCATGGTCATCAGCAAAAAAAAGTAACACAAAATGCCAACTAAAGGTCAAGCAGGTGCAGAAATTTAAATACTTGGGAAGTGTTCTGACAGAGGACAGAAAGTGAGACACTGTGATCTGAAGACACACTGCCATGGCCAAGTACACATTTCAAAAGCTAAGCAGAGTATTGAGAGACAGGAAGATTTCATTTCAAACAAAGAAATGAGTACTGGACAGTAATGCGATATCTGTCCTCCTATATGGCAGCAAATGCTGGATGATCTTCTCAAAAGGAAGGAGAGACTCGAAGCAAGAGAAATCTGGTTCTACAGAAGAATGCTGAGGATGCCATGAACTGACCATATGAGCAACAACAAGGATTTAGAGAGGATAGAAACAAAAAGGAAACTTATACTTAACACCAAGAAGAGACAGCTGAAGTTTCTGGGACATGTAATGAGGATGGAGGGCATGGAGAATCTAATACTCATGAGATGGATAGAGGAAAGGAGAGACAGGGGAAAGCAATGCATGACATACTTGATGGGCTTGAGCAAGTAGATACTGGAGCAGCATTTGGGAGAGATACCAAGAAGAAAAGTGTGAAGAGCAGCAAGGGAGTAAGTGGAGGTCCATGATCACCTGAAAGGAAATGGTACTTAAAGAAGAAGATACAATATTCTTTAAAAGAGTATGATTTAAAGAAACATAAAAAAAAATTAGTATGTATTTTTAAAATTTTTTTTACTTAACTTAATCATGGAAAATCTTGTAAAATTATTAATCTAACATCCTATAAGTCCAATTGATGCTAGATTGACTATGGTTGAACTGAAATTGGTTATCTTGATTAATAGAAATTGATATGAATAAATATCTTTTTTATTCTGTTTTATTTTTTCTTTTGTTTGTAGCTGATTAGTCACCGGAAATTGAAAAGTAACACAGAGGATATTTCACCAAATAGTATGGTTCCAGAAAGAGAAGTTGCAGAATATAAAATTGCTGATGATGAGCAAAAGAACATCCTAAATTGTTGTAAGCAGTCAAAACTTCCCCAGGCATTGGACAAATATTGTCGTGTTCTATTCCTTTTAGCTTTTATTCTTTTTAATATAATATACTGGGTTGGACAAACATACTGAGTTTTAAATTTCTTGGAGAGCAGGAATAAGAATATATTTCACAAAGGGTTTTAATGGTAATTTTTTTTTACCATTGATCATCTTGCAAATATGCTGTATTTAGAACTTTAATAACATTCTTTTTACATTTGCAAAAAGGAAATGTAAAATGCAGAAATATTTATGATAAAAATGGTTAATATAAAAAATGGCTTGACAATAATACTAGACTCAAAAATGATTGAAAATTTTATAATTACTCATAAAAAGAAGAGTTATGTAGTAACCATCTTATCAGAAGCATTACTTAATATAAGCAACATCAGTTTTTTTTATGATTTTAAATCATTTTTTATTTATATTAAAGTTTATGTTTATTTTTAAATATATATTTCTTTTGCAATTACAGCAAAAATTGTTAATGCTGTCTAGGATACTTGCAATATGAGACATAATAAAAAATCAACTTGAAAGTTTATTCCTGATTCAGTATTAACAGAAAGGTCATCTTTATTTTGCTATTGTTTGAACCAAAAGACAATCTTCATTCATGATTTTCCTGTCTATCACTTTACATATGTTTATTAATTATCCTGCTTTCTTTTAGGCATGTTGATTAAAATCCATCTAACAAATACCTACCCTTGAAACCAGAAATCTTTTCTCTGAACTGTTGTCATTATCAATACATCATAGATAAAATGTGTTTATAAATTATTGTTTTCTTTTTTATTGTTAATACTGTATTACTTCCTAATCTGTGTTTGTCCCATGTGTACCTAAGACAGCCAGAAAAAAAACACCTTATGGAAATCAAAATTCTGAAGACAAAGTCCTCTTCATCAGCAGGTTTATTGAAAGCCAAAAGAGTGAAACTAGATAAAGAAATAGAAATTGTTTTAGTTCAAATACCAAAATAAATAAAAATGTAAAAAAAAGAAGAGAAAGTAGAAACATGACAAATAGAGTTGAAGGTTGAATGTATATGGAGACTAAGACTCTCAATCAGTAATGTAAGTAGCAAGTAGTTTGCTTACAGGAATATGTTATACAGTTTATGGTGATAAGACTGCAGTAAAGAAGAAAGTTACATGTAGTTACAGTATGACACTGAGAACAGTCAACATGTCATGAAAGGGGTTCTACATAAGGAAACACAGCAGCAAAAATAAATATATACAAGATGGCTACTCTAAACAAATGTTCAGATAACAATGTAATATTAAAAGAAACAAATGTAGAGAGAAAAAAATTACATTCTTGTGATGCTATCGTTCATGGTAGATTTCAGAGGATAAGAATGTAAGAACCATGTGCTTTAATGCTGTGGTTTATTGCCCCGATTTTTGTAATTACTATGGGCTAAACAAGAAGTGATAAAAAACAGTAACAATCTAAAATGTACCTAAGTTAAAAAAAAAGGGACAAACAAAAGGAAAATAAAACAATAGAAATGCTGTACTGTAGTAAGTACAGTTATATACTTGACAAAAAACTTCATGTTATCACTAGAAATAATTACTTATTTACTCAAAAAGAATGATAAAGATAATTTTTTAAATGCCTTTGTTATCATATAAAGTTCATGTTGAACCTCAAAGACATTTTAGCTTCTTCTTATATTGAAACCTTACATAACTGCATGGTTTTAAAAGTTGTTTTTTAAGGCCAGAATATATTTTAATTTGGAGACATTTCTCAATAATCTGTGGAGTGAAAATTTCTTCAGATCAATGAAATTTCATCATATGAAGTCAACTGAAATAGATGTGTGAGTTAAGTGCCATACATGATACATGTTTGGGTGATCATGTCTCTTTCAATTCATGAATGATGAAACAGAAGATTTTTCTGCAGTAGGTTGTCATTTTTTTCTGCATTAGATTGGTTGCCAACCAAGGCTATAGGATCTAGTATGTTCTGCTATTTAACACATAGCTGGAGGAGAAGAGCTGGATTCATATCTTTCCCAAGGTTATTTGCATATAAGTGAATGTAACGAATCCAATTGGAATTTGAACTTAGCTCTTCAATTTCTCATTCCAGGCTGATATTCATTACGCCATGACTCATATCCATAGATGTGGAGATAAATTTATATCTTTAGATGTGAATTTTGATAGATGCGCATTCTCATACAATTTTTACTTTGTAATAAGTAATGAATTAAGATGAGACTTTGTGCATTGGAAATGATATACTTAATAGTAGATATCTGAGGTGTGTTCAAAGAAGTATAGTCTAAGTTGTTACTTTTTTCCCTTTCATAGTTATTGTGAATATTCAATTTCTGTTGACAGGCAAGTATTTTGATAAAAATGAATACATTGACAGGAAATAATATCAAATAAGAGATTAACAAGAGCAGTAGAAAATAGAACATATTTAAAATATAAGAATAACATTTGAGTTTATTCTACTCATATATTCATAGGTAGTATTTGCTAGCAATTACAACAGGAGAACTTAGTGTTCAAGTATCTAGTTGATCATTCTATTTTTTGAAGCAGAATAATTGAGTTTGTTGAGGGATTACTACTCAAATTTGTTTAGTCAATAAGTCTGAGTTCAGATCAATTGTTGGTTGCTTGGTGAAGGTTGATAAATTGTATGAATAATGGAGGGCTGGTTTGAGGAGTTAATATTTGAATTACAGTGATGTATTGTTGTAACTCTCTACCTCTTGGGTCTTGTGCAGGATGAATGTAATTGTAAAAAAGAAAATTGTGCGTGTGTTTGTGAGAGAGTGGTGTTAATGTGAATAGATAAGATGGTTGAAAAACATCTTGTAAAAGACCTCACTAACTGTTGTCACCTCAACTGATAAAACAAGTTAGATGCTTTTAATTTATAGAGGAAATATAAAATTTTCAAAATGGTGCCAACAGCTTCTAATTAATTCAGGAATGAATAATTGCATGTTAGTACTACATTTAGGATATTGTCAAAAGATTCCTTTTTGATCCCATACAAATATCATAATTACTCTTGTCATTGACATCAGATGTTCAGGGTGTGTGGTCATCCAACTTTTGGTCCTCATAGTGTGAAGATATTCATTACAGATTAGTCAGTCAGTTAAGTGCCATACGTGATACACGCTTGAGTGATCATGTCTCGAAAGAGACATGACTGACTGGGCAGAAGATTATCCTGCAGTAGGTTGCCATTGCTTTCTGAGGTAGACTGGTTGCTGACCAAGACTATAGAACCCAATCTGTCCTGTTATTTAACCCATCACTGGAGGGAATGGACGGATTAATACCTTTCCCAAGGGTATTTACGCGTAAGTGAATGCAATGAATTCGGCTGGAATTTGAACTCAGCTCCCCGATTTCTCACTCCGAGCCGATATCCAATGCAACACATTCACAGATAATAGTCGCATATTACTGACTTAGTTTCTCACCATAACATCATATATTTCTGGTGTATTATTGGCCACTAAATACTTTTTTATATTCTTCAAAAAACCTTAAGCATTTTTCTTGCTGTATTTATATTATATTTACTTTTAAAATTAGGTCAGCTTTGCTAAAAAGACATAAGAAAAAACTAATTAAATGAATATAAAACATGTCAAATCAAAGTCTAAGACTGGATTGTCTTTATAGTCATTTATTTTACAATGAGAATTATTTTGCAAACTTGCCCATCTTTAAAACATAAATGATGACAGTAACTTGGAGTATATGCTTATATGGAATAAATATTTGACTAAAAACAAGAGATGAATGTATTCAGATATTTCTATTTTTATATACATTATCTTCATAATATTATGTATGAAAGTGACTTTTTATTTGCTTATTTACAGAAGTAAAGATATATGAAAAATAAGACAACATATAATTAAATGGAATAATGGTTGCAAAAAGGTCAATATAATTACAATGTATAATTAAAAACAAATATAAAGAGATTCGTGGTCAAAGTTTAAAATAGAAGAAAAAAACTGGTAAGTGTTGATCCAAGATCCAACTGGAATTTAGTAATTTGAATTTTGTTATTAATGTTCTGAAAGTCACTTACAAGAATAATATGAATAAACATTGAAATCTTAATAAAATCACCCATGATCATTGTTTGGAAATTTAATATTCATTATTTACAAACATATTTCAGGATGTTTTCAGTTTTATTATCATCTTTTATATTTCATAGCCATTGTATCAATTTTGTACAAATTATAATGAAACGATGAAACTATATTATTAGAATACAGTCTAAATTCTAATTATCCTGAATATTATTTAATATAATTGAAATGAATCTCAAGAGTTGAAATATTATTATTGATGTAAAATTTTTCTTTGAATAGATTGTTAATAAATAACTGGCTGAAAAAAATGTTCTTCATTTGATGTTTTAGGTACTAATAAGTAAAAATAAGCAATAACTAATAGAAATAATATTTATTTTCTGGAAGAAAAATGAAAATCAAGAATATTTGAGTCATTTTTAGTTCTAAAAATTTTTATGTTTATAATTGTTTAACTATGAGCTTTTCAAACATTTTGCATTGATTACACACTTTCTAGAAATAATTCTTTTGACAGAATATTTTTGTTTACCAAACTGAATATATAATTCGAAATGTATTTTGTTAATAATTAAAGAGAGACGTGATGCAACAGGTTTTACAGCTAGGACACAGCATGCTAAGTCCACAAAATTAAATCAACATTATTTCCTTCATTTTCAAATTGTAAAGAAGAAGGTTGCACTCAATCAGCTTTTGTCTAAAGACTACTGTTTTATGGTAAAGAACTCTTTGACTGTTTTATGGTAAAGGACTCTTGCATGGATGCTTCCCTGAATGCTACAATCTTAACCTCTTCAAATCAAGTGTGACACTATATTTTGCATGCAAGAAATATAACACTGTTATTACCGGCAACGGAAAGGAAGAAATTATTATTAGTTGTATTATTAATTGTGCAGATTAATTGTTGACTATCGGGTGGAAGGAATTGTGTTGGTTCGTAATTTTTTATAAATCGTAAAGAACCAACTGAAAAAAAGTTCTTTGTTATAATACGAATGCAAGTAATAAATTTATTTTATTCCAATATGAGCAGAGGAAAATAAGAGATTGCAAACCCAAAGCTGAAAATATGAACGAATTCATATTTTGCGGGTTTGCTATTTGATAACCAGTTGGGTCAAATGAGGTTATTATCGACAGGCAGAGACGGCATGACTAAGAGAAATACAAGCGATGTCTGAGCTACACCACCAATAAAAGTGAAAAATTAACAAAACATAGTTTTTGATTGTCGAAAGAGATTGTCACAAATATAGGAAATATTTGATAAGTGCAAAAGATTAAATCCTATGAGAATAGAGTGAAATTTAAAATTTTTATGGGAAAAGATTTATAAACCTAAAATCTAGATTTGTTGACATCAAAGAGAAAAAGCCGAAAAGAAGTGATGTCACCAAAATAGTACTGCTTCATTGGTTGAACCAAGGGAAGAGAAGAGGGAAAAGGGTGTCTCCATCTCGAGGACGTGGGCAAAAGTGATTTCATTGGTCAGAGATTGGATTTGCATGTTCAACATCCCCCACACAGGTAAAGTAGGGAGAAGAATATGTTTTTACCAAATAGTACATTTTGTCTAGGATATTCTTACTCTGAGAGAGTGTAAGATAAGGTTTTAAAACAATTTATGAGATGATACTAGAAATTAAAGCAATGATTATCCTGGAACAGCTGACAAACTATCTTGGAAGAAACCTTTTTGTTCTCGGTTCTCTTATCATGGCAAAACCTTGACTAGTGATTCAAGAAAATTTCTAATATGGTACCAGAAATGAAAGCAATGGCTGACAAGCTAATTTTGTTTTTAACCATTTCACCACAAGCAAGGCAGGACCACCACTAGTGTGTAGTATGTAGAGCTTACAGTGTGAGAAAAGACTGTGCAGTAGGTATTGAAGAAAGAATAAAAGCTAAACGGTATTCAAGAGCACAGAAGATGGCAGTTGATGTGCCAATGAAATTTTTGGAGAGTGTAGCTATCAGGGAAGCAAGTAAACAGAAGGGAGTTCTACAGGTAGAAAGTGTGAGAAAAGAAGTAGTGGTTACATTTAACTAGCACAAAAGGGTGGGACCTAGATCTCAATCTAGTAGCAAGTTTAAATTCACAGAGCACCAGCAAAAAAGCTGATCAGAGCAGTTGCCATGAAAATATTTGTAGAAAAGACAGAGAGAGGTCACAAGAAATCTTTTGTTCAGAGTTTTCTTACCATAGCAGTGTGTTAGTGATTCAAAACAAATTTTAGACTTTGATAAGAGAAATAAATGCAACTATTACGGTAGTATAACTGGCAAAAAAAAGGTAGAGGTTGTCTCTGTTTGTGGTAGATTGTGCCACATGCATGGCTTAAGACTTTTCATCATTGATTGCTTTTATTGACTGACACATTCCTATGAGTGGCTCAGGCTGTTCTGGGGTAGGTGTTTTTTTTATTGAATCACTATCTGTAGACTGGTTGCTGGACAAAGTTAAAGAGCTCAGTCTGCTATTCAACATGTAGCAGGGAAGATAAAAGGTAGATTCATACTTTTCTCAAGGGTATTTGTGCCAAAGTGAATGTAAAAAATTCAACTGGAATTTGAACATGGTTCACCAGTTTCTATTTCAGAGCCACTAACAGTTACCCTATTCATACATCACACAATAAACTGCTAAATGTCTAAATAACATTTATAAATTTACAACATAACAATGAAAAATTATTTTGAAAAAGCTCAAAGGAAATGTGGATCAGGGAAGAACAGTTTTAAAAATCCACAACTAGAAGAATGTGAGTATATAACTCTTCAAACCAGGTTTTGACATTTCAAAATACAAAAGACAATCAAGGAAAACTGGAGAGTAGAGTTTTTGAAATATTGGGATAAAAATCTGTTGTGGATCTTCGTTGCCAATTTGTTGTGGAATTTTGGCGAAACTTCGCCACAAAGTGACCGGTTTGTAACGGAATTAAGACACGGAACAAGTAGGTAGGTTCAAAACAGTGTATTAGTATAACGAAAAATCAATATATTCAAAAGAAGTGTTAATAATCTAAACTTCTTTATAAATGGAACTTTGTCTGTGTGTGTGTGTGTCCGTTAACTATAGACTCTAAAACGGCTGAACCGATTTTCTTGAAAATTTACACAGTTGTACTATAAGCATCTGCGAGTGTTGTTAGCTAAGTTTTATGTCGAGGTATCCCCGATAAATATCGAAAATCGAAAAAATCGGGTTATAGAATTAGAGGTCCGATTTTAATCAAATTTGATGCACTCAAAGACAAAGACATAAGAAACGATATTCAGAAGTTTCAAGAAGTTGCAGTTCTTACAATAGTGCAGAAAATCGATAGTATATTGACGGAAGAAATGTCCTACTGAGAAGAGAAATTTCCAAAACATAGTTTTCATAATAAAGACGTTGACGAGATTTACTCGGAAAGAGAAATTTTGGATTTGTAATTCTATAAGAATTATCATTGTCATATTTGTTTTTTTAAATCCCATTATCGCTAATCTAATATTGAACTGCATAAAAGTGTTTCAACTTATTTAAATAAATGACGATAATCTTTAAATTTACCTATTCATATTATATTCTTGTAATTTCTGTTTCGACACTAATAAACACATAACTGTAATCAAATGAATAAGTCAGTCAAGTGCAATATGTTATACACGGTTGGGGGATCATGTCTGGGAAAAGACATGACTGACTGAGCAGGGGATTTTCCTGAAGTAAGTTACTTTGTCTTGTAGTCTGGTTGCCAACCAAGGCTTTAGAACCCGGTCCGTCCTGCTTTTTAACTCATAGCTGAAGGGAGAAGCGACAGATTCACAACTTTCCTAAAAGTACTTGCGTGTAAGTGAATGCAAGGAGTTCATCTAACTCTCCGATTTCTCGTTCCTAGCAAATATCCAACGTACATATCAGCCCGACAACGCACAGTGCATAATAAGATAAATTCACGATCATATATATGAACCTAAAAATAAAAGTAAATATATCAACTTACAAAGACACTTACTAATATATATCTTTATGGAAATATAAAGATAAAAGTGGACACTAACATCAACGCCGAGCAGCGACAGTCGGTTTCATGCTTGAAGGCAAATTTCAAACTATTAATTTGCATACCTTCTACCGTTGACGTTGAATACTTTTAACCATAAATATAGCATAAATTAAATAGCCCAGTAGATAAAACGTTGGTTGGATCCAATGACTTAACCCAAAGAGTTGTTAGTTTAATACCTGGCGACACATACACACACACACACACACACACACACACACACACACACACACACACACACACACACACATATATTCCTGATTATATATTTTTTTCCTGATTATATAGATATATATATATATATTAAATGTGTCAGTTGTTAATTCCATTTCGTTAATCTCCTTTAATATATATATATATATATATATATATATATATATATATATAATAATTAACGGAAGTTTTCGGAGATTGACGAAATGGAATTAACAACCGACATATTTAACTTATTTGTTTGAACAATATTTTTGGTCGATATTTCTATTTGAGTAAATATTCTGTTTTTAATTAAACAGTATATATATATATATATATATATATATATATATATATATACTGTTTAATTAAAAACAGAATATTTATATATATATATATATATATATATATATATATATATATATATAATTCTACCGGCCTTAGTATTTTTATCAGGGAAATGTGTCTTTCGGCTTGTTTCAAGCCTGCTACCCCTAAGAACATAGATGAAGCCATCATTTTTCTGATGCGTCTTTGATCGCTCCACCACGAATTATTAAATAGTCTAAAAAAAAAAGAAACGTATGAAGCAATTTCTGATTTCACTAAATACCAATTTCTGCTCTGAAATTGTATCGTAATTAATTAAAAACAATATCTACTCAAATACGAGTATCGACTAAAATTATGCTCAAACAAAGAAATTATAAATGTCGATTGTTAATTCAATTTCGTTAATCTACAGAACTTTTCGTAACATTGTCTGTTTCTACTTGCTTATATTACGATATATGTTTTAATTCACTAATTTTTAAAGACGGAATTAAAAACTTGAAAATATTCTTATACACAGGAAACAATACACCTTAAACACAGTGTTTTATGGATTTTAAAATCTTTATCAAAATATCAATTTCTAGATATTAATCTTTTTACTTCCGTTTAACAACTTTGATTATTTAAAAAACGACAACTATTACTAAAACATCGTAATATATTTTCATGTTTCTAAAAACACTAATTGTTAATATTAACATATTGAATGATGGCATGTGTTAGTCGAATGTACTTCAACAAAATGATTAACTTTAAAAAAGAGATTTTAATATGTGACAACTGAGAAACATTGGTAATATCTTAAAACAGAGAAAGACTATGTTTCAATTTAAATAAACATTTTATATTTCGCCTGAAATAGGCCTATACTTCCGCTTAACCATTGAATAACGTATCTGTCTTAATTTTGACAAATATTTGCTCTATATGTATTTATATACATATATATTTAGAGCTCTCAAAGAGAGTTATCCTACCACTTTATGTACAGGATACTCTTTTTGATTCTTCTATATTTACACCGCATGTTTATATATATATATATATATATATATATATATATATATATATATATATATATATATATATATATATATGAATGAAATGATTTGTTTGAACATTATTTTTGATCGATACTCATATTTAAGTAGATAGATATTCTGTTTTTAATTAAACGGTATTATTAGTATTATATATTTATATCTACTGGCATGATTATTTACGAGAAATGTTTATTCCGAAAATGTGTGTCATTCGGCAGGATTCGAACCTGCGACCCCTAGGGGAAACTACCATTTGATCTGGCAACGTTTATATCAATGTTCCAACAAATCATTTCAAATTATATATATATATATATATATATATATATATATATATATATATATATATGCGTTGTAGTGCATTGGATATCGGCTCGGAACGAGAAATCGGTGAGCCGAGTTCGAATTCCAGCTGAATTCATTGCATTCACTTACGCGCAAATACCCTTGGGAAAGGTATTAATCGGTCTATTCCTTCCAGTTATGGGTTAAATAACAGAACAGATTGGGTTCTATAGCGTTGGTCGGCAACCAGTCTACCGCAGAATGCAATGGCAACCTACTGCGGGCTAATCTTCTGCCCAGTCAGTCATGTCTCTTTCGAGACATGACATGATCGCCCAAGCGTGTATCACGCATGGCACTTAACTGACTGATATATATATATATATATATATATATATATATATATATATATACGTGACTGTGTGTGTTCATAAATATATATTTATATTTGCTTGTATACACGCGAATATATTGCGTAAGCACTTAAAATTTTCCATCAAATATAAAATTACTCATAAAGTGCAATTACACTTTCATTTGCACTCAAAGGTGTTTTAAAGACTTGAGTTACACATTAAATTGTTAATGCCTTTTTTATTATATTTTCTTAAATATTTATCGGATATTTTATTAAGTAGTATTATGTAGAATAAACGTCGATTAATGGAAGTTTTATTTCGCTAAAATTTATTATTTGTCGTCAGTTCAATAAATTAAGACAATAATGGAATTAAAACAGTTTCTACAATTTGATATTAAAATATTCAGTTTATATCAAATTCTAACCAGAAACCGGAAAATATCCGAACCAGATTTTGTTGTTAATCAAACAAACCTACATAACTGAAAAATTGTTCCACATATAGAAAAATAGTTGCACAAATAATACATACATACTTATATATATATATATATATATATATATATATATATATATATATATATATATATATATTCCATTTGTAAACGAGTTATTACGCGACCTAGGTTTCTACCATGAGTGTTGTTTTCAGGTAATTTGCAGTAACTGATTTTATCGTTTAACGTTTTTTTAAGAACGTGTTGTTTTTAACTCTCACGTTGCAGGGAATTTTTGAACACATAGTTGTTAAAATTACCAGAAATTATAACGTTTTCATCCATGGTTGTATGAACCTAAGAGTTATTTTTTAGTATGGTTATACTTAGTCATAATTTCCGTCCTTTCACTCAAAAGTTCATTTTTGTTTGGGGATAGCATAATCTCTAACTTTTCTTCCTGGAACAGTCTACATATTTTACCACCGTTGTAAGGATTGGCTGTTTTTACTATACTCCACGTTATGTCTGGGGCTTTTCCATATATTGACTTTAATTTCCACACGAGGCTAGCCAATTTTGTACAGATTTTATGTTTTCTATTTCGAATGTAGACTTCTGATTGAACCACACACACGCGCGCGCGCACACACACACACACACACACACACACACACACATATATATATATATATACACTAGGGCACCCCTACATGGTGTAATAGTTAGCAAGCTTGTCTTGCTAGAAGCTGTTACAACTGAGTAGTGAGTTCGATTCTCACTGTGTACCCCATAATTTCGGCCTTGTGCCACATCTAAGCGGAGCTTAGAAAATCAATATATATATATACACTGAGAGAAAGTATTACGTGTGTGTGTGTGTGTGTGTGTGTGTGTGTGTGTGTGTGTAATGAGACTGCAAAATCGATTTTCATTGCAAAGGATCTTCAGGACATAAGTGATATACTTTGCAAAGGATATTCATGCTGAAAGTGATTTATTTCCAACGAATAATCGTTCTTTCATAAAAAAATTATATGCAAAAGATTGAAAGGCTCAAGCCGCTATTCATGAAATGGTAAACATTTGAATGTTTTTCTTTTTTCTGGAAAGAATAAAAGATTAGAATGGAACATGGAGAAACTGTTCGTTGTACTTGCAACACCCATCTAAAATTTGTAGATTTATACGTTGCTGACTCTAAAGAGTTATCGGTAAAATTTTCTGTTTTACAGGCCACTTAATTAAGTACACGCAAACAAATTAACAAATTAATTCACATTTGTAATCAAACTATAACGTGACAACAATTTAAATCGCATAAACAATTTATACACGATCATTTTATGGGGAAAATTTTCTTGGCTTATATGGAGACACTTGGTAACATGTCTAAAGTTTTCGTAATTATATTTTCTAACCACGTACCTCAGTTTATGATTATGGTGGACCCATATATTGGTATCCAGTTCAAGGAGTACGGTTGATTTTGAAGCGCAGCTCATATGTGGCTCAAAGTTGAAAGTATGGGGCACCCAGTGAGGATCGAATTCACGAGTCATTTGTCATAGGTTCTAACGAGACAAGTTTGTTAACCATTACACCACGTCGAGATACCACAATTCCAGGAGTAATGCTTGAAATTAACCTCGTTTCTTCGACCTGTGGATGACAAGCGTAACGCGACTGCTTAGGTTTTTGGAGACGATAAATTTTTTAAATAGTTTCCAATGGTTCTAAAAGGAATTCTTTTCTTAAGATAAAAATCTCCACTATTTACATTGTTCGGACTGTTGTTCACATATTTTTTGTCGTGTTCACGAAGTTTCAGCAAGTTGTACGCTCAGGCTTTTGTCAGATGATTGGAATTTAAAACTGAACCCTTTATTTTGAAAACGAGGACACATGGCCCAGTGGATAAAAGTGTTGGTTAGTTCTAGTGACTTGGCGTAACGAGTTATGAGTTTAATACAGCAGTGGTGAATAAATAACATAGAGAGTTGAGTCAAAGGAAGATAATTATGACATCCAGAAGTAACATGTCTCATGGAACGAGAACAATATATGCCAGTTATCAAAATGAATTGTTCGGCTCCACATTTCAATCACCTGAGGGGGGCCGGAATGTACAACGGCCGAAACATCGGGAATATGACAAGAAAGATGAGGACAACAGTCTGAACAATGTAAATAGTGTAAATACTGCGTCATCTCAGAATTATAGACAAATATAAAAATCTCATTAATAATAGCGAGTGTGAAAAAATGTTGCCCGCTGGTGCACGAGCGAGGCAAAACTTAAGGGATTCCTTTTAAACTGGTAAACGATAAACGAATGAAAATGAAGCGTGAAAGACTTAAATTTACTTATCTTTGGTATTTATTGCTAAAAATCAATATACATAGGATTTAATTGCAACATAAATTATTTTGTTTTAATGATAAATACAAGAAATTTATATTCTCTTTGGGAGAATTTTGAATAACTTTTATGTTATTTTTTTGTTTTCTATGAAAAATATAAAAAAATATGAATTTCTTTTTATGTTTATTAAAATTTATAATATTTCTTAAATAAGAAACACACACTCATACAGTATCTTTAATCTAAAATGTTTCAATTTAACAAGCTTCTTCAGACGATTCTATGAAGAATCTTGTTAAAGTGAATCATGTTGGATTGAAGATACTTTTTCCTTCCTCTTTTTTTACTCATATATATATATATATATTCAAATCTCTGAAATTGAAAAGGTTGAAACCATGTTTAGCAGTCACCATTCAGTCAGTTAAGTTGGGTGATCATGTCTCGAAAGAGACATGACTGACTGGGCAGAATATTATCCCGCAGTAGGTTGCCATTGCGGTAGACTGGTTGCCGACCAAGGCTATAGAACCCAGTCTGTCTTGCTATTTAACACATAACTGGAAGGAAGAGACGGATTAATACCTTTCCCAAGGGTATTTGCACGTAAGTGAATACAATGGATTCAACTGGAATTCGAACTCGGCTCCCCGGTTTCTCATTCCGAGCCGATATCCACTGTACCACAACGCACATCCTAACAGTCACCATTATTTTGTTCTAACCTATTGTAACAATTTGTTTAGAAGTTTCTTTGAATCAGATGTATGTTCAATTAAAAGTCGTAGTCCATGTCTCACCATTGCCTTATTGCTGCTATTACTGTAGTACTTGTTTCTCTTCTCAGCAGTTCTGAATAAAAACGGGTATAGAATATGGTATAGTATGATGGGGTTTAATTTTGTGTATAAACTACATTAGCCCTTTCCCATTTGCACACAAAAAACTAAAAATTCCGAATTCCGAAATGTATCTGCTCTCAGATGTTTCGGTTAAGAGATTGTGTGTCTGTAGTGTAATTCTTAAAAGTTGATAACATCAGTTGAGAACGACTTAGTGTTTCACATCTGTTTAATTTTTCATTATAATTCAGTATTCTTATGTTGTCAAAATAATCTTTCTTTCACTTTTTCTTTCTTTCTTTCTTTCTTTCTTTTTGACTAAAAAAATGTCTGATGACGTCGAAAGTTCACGCGGTGGAAATGTGAAGCTGTAAAAAATAGATACTTTAAGAAAACAAGACATGGTTGGAAGGAAATAAACAATTTATATAAAATAAAAATAGATATACAAGTAAAAGATATACAAGTAAAAGAACACTAACAGTACAGTTATTAGACAAGTTAATACGTCGTAAAAAGGTACTGAGCAAAATAGGCTTTTATGCGATACTGATCTTTTTATAGGTTAAGTTAAGTAGAAAAAGAAAGTGTAAAAATATTACTTATTTCTGTTGAAACAGGTTAGGATAAAAAAAAAGAAGCTAAAATGTGATTTCTAAGATATTGTGTACTCGAATTCGTACGTTGGTTATAGCTCGGCTGTAAAACCATGAAACTGGTTACGCAAGCTACTTATGGTCAAATAAGTGAACAGTTGGGACCTCTTTTTTATATTGCTTTTTATTCAGAACGCACGGACATAGTTGTAAAATTGATGCTATCTATCCGTTTTTCACCAATTTTTGGCAGACAGCTTAAAATTATTTATTTTTCGTTAATTTAGTCAGTGGTGGTTAACTATGATTCAGTAAGAACAGGTTTTAAACCCTGTTAAACTTACGCGTTAATTAACAAACGAAAGTCTTTTTAAATTAATTAATTATGAAACATTAATTTTTGTTACAACTGTATTTCAGTAAAGAGACAATATAGTATTTTTTCTTAAATAAAAGCTCAGACATAGTCTTCTTCAGTTAAATATCTTTCGAATTTTAATATATTGCTTCATAATTTTAAGTGTTGTAATGTTTATGCTGGATTGAGTTATAGGGAGTTCTTGTGCAAATGCATTTTATCAAGAAAAATCTTCAAACATGTCTAAAATGTATTATCAAAACGAATTTGATTTGACAATAAATTAACAATTAACATAAAATTTTTATTTCAAACTCTGGTTAATTAAACGTATAAAAACATTTTAATTTGACACTGCTGGAAACTTTGCTAACATTCAGGTATGTGTTTCGAATTGGGGGACCTTATGTCGTGCGTAAAAATTTATTTGTCCATTAAAATTAGTTCACAATTTCACATCATTTTTCGCGGTAGGGACCAAATGATTTTCAGGGGAGCGTACAGGTCACAACCTTGGCGACGGGCCTAAAAATATTTAAGAAATATTTCATGCCATCGTTGATTTTCAGCTACCAAACAGCTTTTATTTTTACCAATTAATTTGTTATCCAGTTAATGTAATTTCTGTTTTACTTTATGTAAAAAATATCATGTTTTAGTTCTCATCTTTATTTTTTCAAAATGAGCAAATAGAAGAACAGAATTTATATTTATATTTTATAATTTTGATAACGAACTCCATGAAATACGACCTTCTGCACTTCATATGATATTAGATCAATTAACTTAATTTGCAAAAAAACAAAAAACAAAAAAAAAAAAAACAAAAAACTTATTAGGGAGAATAAAAAAAAAGACAACTTCTGTAGTGAAGAACAGTTTATATAATTTATTACTTTCTTTTGCTATCACACGGGTGTTGTTATCAAAACTGTTATTAACTCAGTGTGTTGGGTAGTTTAAAGCTTTTGGTTTCTTGGCAATATAGGAATGTTATTACCGAAAGAAACATTTCCTTTTAAATTCTCGGAAACCAAAAATAATATCACGTTTTTTAACTTTTTCTCTCTCTCCCCCCCCCTCTCTCTCTCTCTCTCTCTCACACACACACACACACACACAGATATATATATATATATATATATATATATATATATATATATGCTCCTCTCTCTCTTAAACACCCAATAATAATTATCACTAATCAAATTTGAAATTGTTCTTTTTTTTTCTTTTCTTTTTAATATTATTTTACTGATTATCATTGACAAACGGTTATAGGTTTTAAACGCATATCCTGATTATGGAATCAGGTAAAGAAAGTAAAAGAATAAAAAAATGTAAAGAAGTATTTAATAATACAGCAAATTTTGTTATAAAAATAAATACATTTTTAACGGTTATTCACTTGTTTCAGTTAAAAACAAACTGCGTCTTTCCTTTCAAACCAATAATGATAGAGATATATTTTCAGATTCTAATCGATAAACTTTACAAATTAATGAAGCAATTCAATTTATTGACCAATATCCATATTGTCCACATTCAAAGCATGAATTTGGATGTGACCCGTTTGCTCTTGTCACGAAAGTAACACATGACGACATTCTGAAGCCCGATTCTGTTCAGATCAGAATCTGTCAACCGGGAAAACCTTCGGCCATCAACTTTCTTTTCTCGTAAATGATCTAATAGACGTGATTCCAGGTTGAAGCAAGAGAAGAAGATTTGCATTTGTTCAACATCAAAGCCATATATGTTTCCATCAGATGGGATCCGAAATTCTTCTGGTTCATCCACTTTAATTTCTGTTGAATAAAAATATATCTTTGAATAATTGCTTTTGTTTATTCATTATTTTTATTATATATGAATGGATTTAGGATTTTAAATAATTACTTTTTATTTCAGCGTTATATGAATAAAGATGATGAGGATAATAATGATAATAATAATGATGATAATAATAGTAGTACTAGTAGTAACAAACAATGATAAAATTCATACAAAAGAGTGCAAGAATTGAAAATCTCATGAAGAATCGAAACCCAGGTTGTGTGATTATTATTAAATTGAGTTTTTTTTTATCATTTCATCCCAAGCAAGCAATTCCACTGCCACTATTGCGTAGGGGGTTACAGCGGGGAAAGTGATGAGAAAGAGTGGTTAGTTATAGGAAATATCGGAAGGGGGGGTGATAGACGGATGAGGATACCGAGGAAGAGGGTTGAGTAGATGGGAAGAGTGTTTGAGAAAATGGATGCGAGTTAGTTTGATAAGAGGTGTCTATTGACCTTACATTTAAATTCCTGGAGATAGTAGCTGTCGGGGAAGCAAATATATGGAAGAGAATTCCACAGACGAGAAGTGCGAGAAAAGAAGCTGTTAGAGTAGAAATTGCGGTTACATTTCATCTGTTTCACTGTAAAAGAGTGGGACCTAATTGCTAATCTAGTATCGTGCAAATTCATACCTAGGGGGTACCAGTGATCTAAGTTCATCGGAGCAGAAGCCGTGAAACTATGTATAGAAGAGGCACAGAGAGGCCACATCACGCCGGTGAGAGAGTTACTGCAGCCGGGCTGCCGAGTCGGTATCGATCACATTACAGATTCTCCGTTGTATTTTGTCAAGAACCCGAGGAGAATAGCAGGGGCACCCGACCAGATGTTGAAGCAGTATTCAATACATGGTGCAGGATGGATTCAGACGGGAAAAACTTCCGGGCCCTGCACAGAGAACCGACTTTCATACCAGCGGATTTAGCAATGGATTCGATATAGTCATTCCAATTGAGGTCCGCTTAGAGTGTGAGGCCAAGAAGGTGTAGTGTTTTACTCTCAGAGAGGCAAGCCTGTTCCATGCTAATGGGAGGTAGGAGAAATTGTCTCTGATGGTTAATTGATAGCAGCTTCGTTTTGGAAGCATTAAAATTACGAGCCATTTCTAACCCCAGTCCACTACGGATTGGAAGTCCTTCTCAAGCTCGGCAGCGAGAAGTTGACGCCAACATCAGATTTTTGATCGAGGCGAGAGTAAACTGTGGTGTCATCGGCGTACATGCCTACTTGGGATCTTATAGCATTGGGGAGATCATTAATGTAGATCAGAAAGAGATTAGTAGGCGTAGTAGTAGAAATAATAACAAACAACAGTAGTAAATAAGTGAAAACAAAAATTAATACCTGATGATGTCAATTACCAGTCAGTTAAGTGCCATACGTGATAAACCCTTGAGCGATCATGCCTCGAAACAGACATGACTGACTGGGCAGAAGATTCTCCCGCAGTAGGTTGCCATTGCTTTCTGCGGTAGATTGGTTTCCAGCCAAGGCTAAAGAATCCAATTTGTCCTGTTATTTAACCCATAACTGGAGGGAAGAGATGGATTAATACCTTTCCTAATGGTATTTGCGCGTAAGTGAATGCAAGGAAATTCAACAGGAATTCGAACTCGGCTCCCCGATTTTTCGTTCTGAACTTGGGATATTCTACGAGACATTTTTTTTAATCATATCACCCCGAGCAAGGCGGTAACTCCACTGATGTGCAGGGGGCTACATAAAAGTGTAAAGATTGGAAAAAAGAAAGCTGGAAACCACATCCTAAACAGGGAACAAGGGAAGAGCCTCTGCACCTGTTCAATAGACATAGGTGGAGTGTGAACCGGGCGATAGTTTAGTCCATCATGTTGCAAGAATTGAAAATCTCAGGATAAATCAAAGCCAAACATGATTGTGAGGAGATTGTTTGAGAATTGAGGAGACCTACTGACATTTGATCTCCAGTGAAAGCCACCAGTTTCTACTGATGAGAAAAGTCAATGAGAACAAGAATGATGCGTAAGAAGGAGCTGAATGAAAGTAGTGAGTTCCTGATGGAGGATTACTTTTACTTTTTATCTCTTCTAATGAAACAAGTAAACTTCCAGTAATAGAATAACTGTGTTAAGTTTATATTCCTTTCTGAATCAACACGTGAAATATTATGAGAATAATTTATGAATCTGGAGTTAAGTATAATCAAAAACGCAGTTATGCGTTTTAAATACACGTTTTTGTCGATCGTATCGGGAATTTCGGTATTCCCTTCTGATATCAGTTGGTGGTGTTCGAGTCCAAGAAAATTCTAGGATTTTGAATATTGATTTTTTAGGCAGGTACCCACTCTACTTGAAAGGCTGGTTTAATACACTCACTCTCACCATCGTTCTTTATTTGAACTCAGGTCGTACAAAGCAAACCTTATCAAATGTTCAAAACAAAGTATCATGTAAGCACCTGAAATTTCATTTTTGAAGGAGGTTTATTTTGATTCCTTTGAACCTAAATGTCTCTGAATTAGTGAAAATATTAACATATTTTTATAGTGAAGTGAGAGAAAACCTACTTTCATATTAAACTCACTGTAGTTTTAAATATTTTCAACAAAACTGATGAAAATTTGATAATTCTGGAAACAGAATCATGGTTGATTCTTTTTCAAAATTCAATATTTTATTTCTTTTTATGGTTTAGCAATAACTGATTGTCAGCTATTTGTGGGGCTGAAAGCTCATCTAAAATTTGACTTTTTCTTACTTGGAAAAAAATGAAACAATCGCATGGCTTGGGCACTAGTACTAAACACAAAATTCTCTAATTAATCAAATGGTTCTCGGATGGTGTTAAACTTTACTACCAACCTTTGTAGTGACCATCTTAATTAATCGAAAAACAGAAATAAAAAAAAATACTTTTAAAAATGGATAGGATTGAAAGATCAAATTCCAGTAGTTAATAAAAAAATAGGCGGAAAACGCCATAAATATTTTCTGTCCAATTAGATGTGCTTTTGAATACCATTTTTGTGGAAATTAGTTTTCACCAGTGTTTATATTAAGAAAGAAAATGATACAAGAAAACACAAGATTGTAGTTTATGAGATAAACCTACAACCTACAGCTTGCAGGCCACATTCAGCTTGCGACGGTTATTTGATCGGTTCATTAGCAAATATTGGTATCTATCCTTATCTCGCTATCCTTTTTCTGGATGCATTGTGGTGATACCGACCGAGCAAAAGCGAGACTGGATGTTGGCTCCACGCCGACCAGAAAGCGAATGAACAAAACTCGTCGTCGCGCATCCGAGTTTGCGCAGATGTTCCGGTTGAAAAATAAAAATTAATCAAATATCAAATTTCCATTTCGCGAGCCTACGCGAATTTTATTTACCAGCCAATGGGAAGCCCAGAATCAAATTCAAGTATGAAAATCCAAAACAATCTGTTTGATCCAAAAGGCAGATATAAAACGCGGAGACAAAGCATCGTTAGACAGACAGACCGGCGGAGACGAGCTGATTAGTTTCCCTTTCCCCCTTGACTTAAGTCGAGCGGCTACTATGCTGACCTCTTTCTTTCTTTCTTTCTCCACTGTCTCAAACGCACTTACTGATCTCAGTAGTGACCTTTTCAAAGACATTCCTCAAAAGTACTTACTGACTTACTGACCTTAGAAGCGGCAACTTCAAAATGAACATTAATCACACTACTAAGCCTTTTATCTTTTTCAGCATTATATTTTCCATGAACATTCTAACCTCCGTTGGACTTATATTCAAGTATTATTTTAATTGTAAAAACATTAATTGAAATGTGTATATATAAATGTTATTTTATACTCAAATTGCCTTTCTTGATTTTATAATCATTTTATGAATTATAGTGGGTTATCTTCTCACAAGGCCAAATTCCGTTAACCTGCTACGGTATACAATTACCCTTCACTAAAACGGAATCCTACTACAACTAGAAAAGGAAAAGATAAGATACCCGCTATAGCATCACACGTCCACCGCTGATGGATGATGCAAATCATTTTGTTACACTGGCCTCGGGTTCCATTGTGCTTCAAATTAAGTAGTAATATAAACATTTATAACTGAGCAGGTAGCATAACAGAAAGTAGAATCGGCTAGTCGAGTTCAAATTCCAGCTTGGTCTGCTGAATTCACTTTTGAACTTAGGCTCTTGGAAAAAGCATGCACACATTTCTTTTCTCCCTAGCTTTGGATTGAATAGCAGGGAGATTGGGCTCTATGTCTAGGACAACTGTAAATTCAAAACCACGAAGGCAACGGGAAAGCACGTTATGGCAATACACAGATATAAAGAAGAGAA
Source organism: Ascarosepion bandense (assembly GCA_037127315.1). Lineage (NCBI taxonomy): Eukaryota > Metazoa > Mollusca > Cephalopoda > Sepiida > Sepiidae > Ascarosepion > Ascarosepion bandense. Next base: position 1,954,451 of record JBBBDQ010000212.1, on the reverse strand, counting down.
ATGTGTGGATAATCATCATTACCTCTGCCCTAAAGGTACATGACGTTACAAAAAGTATACAATGATTCATCGACTATTTGCACTTGAATTAGGCATATTTTTATCGGACTTAATTTATGACCATTCAATTCATCTTATGCATACTTTTTATCTTATAAATATTCTTTGACACTTTTTAATAGATTCAAGATATATAACCCGGATATAAGAGAGACCCGGGTATAAGAGATATTTTATCTGGTCCCAAATTAGAGCCTGTGGTAATGTATATAAAATAGACCAAACCCTGATATAATAGAAACTTCCTGGATATAAGAGAGCGTTTATCCGTTCCCGACAACTCTCTTATATCAGGGTTACACTGTATATCGTGTTTTAAATAAAATACGACTAAACTGAAACATTTGATTACGATTTGGCATGCTTGGTTAAATACAAATTAGTTTCTATTATCCCCTAGTAAATGATTTTAAATTAAATATGTGTCCAAGTAAATAACTCCCATATTTCAAGCCTTTTATCAGATTTAACTGGTTCACTGCCAACACATTTTATGCGACTTGGCCCGCAAAAGTATTGCCGACTCTTGTTCTAAATGTACACAGTATACAGCTAAGTTAAAAAAAAAAACAAATAAAAACATTCTTCTTAGGATTCTTACCCGGTTTTTTCTTTGGAGCTCTCATAGGAAGACTCAATCTCCTCGTTATCGACTCATTTATTCTTTGGGTCATGCTGAAAAGAGATTAAAATATAACATGTATATAAGTTATAAGCTGTACAGTAGGAGGCATAATTCATTATACTATGGTGGTGACTATGTTTAATTATTGAAAGGTATTGAGCTCTAATTTTTTAACCAAACATTTTGTTCACCGGTTGAACTCATCTAGTCCTGTTGGAGTCGCCCTTACAGAAACATCCGTCCTGGATAAGGCCCTGAAATGGTAGGAAGGTTTCCAGTTGATGAGTGTGAACAACTGACGATATGTATGACAGGTCCCTCCGCTTCACGGTTTAGCCACTCTTTGAGAGTCCGCATCTTTACCAACGTTGTACTTAGTTTAGATCTGAAGAAATTTTCGTGGCAAGTGGTCGAAACGTACATTGAGTTGAATGAATCCAAACATAAGAAAAGTGAAAGTGATTTGCAGGATAAACGAAAAACTCCTGTTCATAAAAACAAAACAATGCGTTCATTTTGATTATGATCATATAGGTTTCGACGTTAAACCTTTCCTTCGCGTTCAAAAGTGCTGTGGATTTCATAACTACAGCCGATTTGTCAGTTCTCATGTGGTTAACCTTCACTAATTCGTTGTTTTGTAATTAGCTTAGTACAGTCAGGGAATTCTTGTTTCAGGTCTACAACGAAAGTTGGTTTTTAATTCTTCCTCGGTATATCTTTTCTAAGGTCCCACATTCTTAAGTAAATATCTTTTTCTTCTCTGCACAAGAGCAAACTCTTTCGACAAAATACTTTCCGCACTCTGCTCTAAAATTGCTTGGTTTATATTCGGGTTGATTGGAGCTTGGGATAACTGATTAATGAACTATGCGTCCCATTCACTTCTTTTATTTTTCTAAATTTAATTGGTCAATTCTTTGTCCAATCCAAGCGTAGCTATTATTGTTGCCATTGGTTTCGGTCCTTTTCACAACGACCGTCAAGTCGGGACCCCACATTACGTTATCAGATAACTCTCCGCTTAATAAAATCTTTTGGAAAAGTATTTTACAATGTCGGCATAATCTATATTACGTATTAGACACATAACAAAATCTTTACACTCACATTTTCTACGAAATACTTCTTAATTTCGTGAGTGAAAATTAATTAGCGAAAAATTGTAATCAATAATGCATCCACATTGAAGCCTCTTTCCCGTGTTTTTCCAGTTTTAATTTAGCACAGGACTCAAAAATATTTTCAATTCTCAGTCAGTGCAAAGCCACTTTCCAAATTCGATACACATTTTAGATTGGCTGATTCAGGAAAAATATCTAAAAACACAGAAATACCACTATTTTTTTAATACATGAAATAGTAAAAAAACAGTGTTCGGTCATTTAAACGTTACTTTTTACTTCATAAAAAAGAAAAAAAAACATAAAACAAAAAAAGGTACTTTTATGAAAATGTAGTTTGTCAAGTTTCCATTACGTTTTAAAAAGTTAAAATAGATTTTTTTCTCTGCCGAGTCAAGTATCATTGCAAGAAATGAATTCAAGTTATTTGAAAAAAAAAATCCTTCTTTGGTTAAAAGTTAATATTAAAGCGAACGCAAAATCTTATTAAACGCATTAGTTATCAATTTTTAAAGAATTTATTTTATTTTAAATTATCCTTTTGTTTTCTTGATTTGGAGCATCAATAACAAACGAATATTTTTGTCGAAATTCTCAAATACTATAAGCATACAAAAAAAAAAAATATATATATATATATATTTAGAATGAACATCCCAAGAGACGAACTACGAATTGGAGAAGAAACAAACAATCAAGTACGAAAATTGAAATCATATCTTAGAGTATTTTAACATCAGACAGAAAATGTGACAAAGAAATTCGAATGTATATTGAAATAGCAAAAGATGCCGTTCAAAAGTTAATCAAAGTATTTAGAAACAGGAAAATGTCGTTAAAGTCAAAGAAAAGAGTACTAAACTTATGTGATAGCAACCTTCCTTAATGGCAGTAACTGTTGAGACAATCTCCTCACAACTAAAGGAGAAACTTAAGTCAACAGAAATAGAGTTCTACAAAAAGATGCTGAGAATACCATGGACTGAAAACATGAGTAACAAGAAAGTTTTAAGGAAAATGAAAACAAAAAGAGACACGTAGAATCAGAAAGAGACAGTTAAACTTTCTTGGGCACGTAATGAGGAAAGGCAGCTTGGAGAATTTGACTCACAGGACATAATGAAGGTAAGAAGGACAGAAGAATGTAGCAAACAACTTACCTAATGAGCTTGTGTAAACCGATGGCAGAATAAGTTGTGGGAAGGATGGTGAAAAGACAAAACTTGCTAAGAGTTACAAAGAATAAGACGGTATAGAGAGCCATGATCACCCACGCCCTAAAGGGACAAGAAGAAGAAGATGATGATGAAAATGATGATGATAAATTCGACAAAACAGTTGAAGACAGTTTTCTTTTAAATTTAGTATCATAAAAATGTAATTTTATCGCCCTCTCTTTTCAGTTATTGGCTCTTTTGAGAACAACTACATCTCGTTGTCTCTCTTTTTCAAGGCTTACGGTCATATCACAATGAAACACCAATTCCAGTACAATCCCCGAATTTAAGCAATGTTGAATCTGATCAGTACCTGGATTGGTGACCGCTTGGGAATACCAATTGCTGTAAGCTTGGATGTGCCTGTGATAATAACAGCTCAGAATTAGAAATCGGAAAGTTCCAGTTTCAGTCGAGTTCATTATATTAACTTACCCGCCAATACCCTTTAGAATGGCATGAATCCAACGCCTCTCCCCCAGCTATGGGTTAATTAATATGACTTTTATCCGTAAATTATTATTATCTCCAAAAACCTTCTACAATTTAAAAAAGTTTTCTGGCTTTAAATAACCGACAAAATGTTAATAAGTCGTAAAAAAAACGAAAAAAAATCAATCAACTTTTTTTCATTTACCTGCCGTATTTGTCTTCTACAGCAGTTTTCACCTTTCAATCGACGACTCTTGACGCATTCATTAGCATACAATTTGCTTCACTTAAACGGTCATGCATTAAAATGAAAATTCGTGACACATATGTCGTCTGTTGATGTGAAACGTTTCTTGCTGAAGAAATTATTCTTGTCTCACAATAATCTTTGAAGCTGTTTGTTTCGTTACAGCCTGTTTGTGTTAATCAGATACTGCACACCTAGACTAACCGGTTTTTTTTAAATGCTAGATGCTGTGATTTCACTAGCGTTAATTCATTCATGCACATAAATGTGATAGTAACTTTAGATATTTGAGCACTTAATTATTTGACTTAAAATATTAAGATCCTCTTTCTTAAAAATTAACCACAGTTATAACAATAAACAGGGTCAAATATCAGGAAACGTATACAAAATAAAGGATATGCGGGTAGCTTAACGGATATCGCCGATGAAAGTGGAATCGGTATACTGATACACTGCTCTAGGATATTGCTTTCACTATCTCACAAATACCCTTAAGAAAGGCACGAATTCATCTTTTCTCGTTCATTTAGGGTTAAATAGAATATTTTCAATACATGCCAATTTATTCCACTAACGTTCACCATCTTTAAGTGAGTTTCATGGATTTATATTCCCAGAGCTAGGTGATGAAATGGTCCCAGTCTTTTTACAGGTTTTCAGAGAACTGGAGTTCTTCCCATAAATAAATTTTTATTGAAACTGAAATGTAGTAATCCGAAGATGCAAGAACAAGTGAGTAGGGCGGGTGTAGTGGGACATCTCAGCCACACTGTAGCAATTTCTGTGAGGTACGGCGTTGTCCTGATGGAAGACGACGCCCGTCAGATTGTCCATTTTCGAACACTTTTTACTGATTGCTGCCTTGAATCAGCCCAGTTGGGAACATTACTTGTATGACTTCAACGTTTGATTTTGCAGAATTAGATATAAACATACATGTGTCCACACACATATACTATTCGTCCGTACATCGAATACTGTTGCCACATCTGTTCTCATACTTCTACTATATACCTAGAGATTCTTAACAAAATCCAAAGAAGAATCTTCTACGTTATTGGTCATGATCTGGAATCTCGGCTTCAGTCACTTTCTTGCCACTGTAAGGTAGCTTCCCTGTACATTTTCTATAAATATTTTCACAGCTATTTTTCTATTAAGCTTTCTTCTTTGGTACATCAACTTTACGAGTTTAGATGTAGTACTAGATTGGCAGATAGGTCTCATAATTTCACTCCCGAAATTTTGAGTTGCAACTTTAACTTATATGTTAATAGTTTATTCTTTCACGCTTCTAGCTTATGAAAGTCTCTTGTGGCTTCTTGGTGTACTGTCAACTACAATCATTAAAAATTCATATTCAATGTCAATCACAATCTTCTGTTTCTTTGAATCCTTTTCTTTAATCTCATTAATCTCTTATATTCTATTGGCTTTCATCGACTTGATTGAGATGAAATGATTATTTATATATAATGAAAATAAATTGAACGAATTTACAAATCCATTGGTGATAATTTATTTCGTGATTATTTATATAAAAATATTCAACTCCTCAGACCGAAATCTTTTTACAAGAATGAATGGGTTAGATTTATCCAGACAAAATGAATCGTGGAGGGAAAGGGGAAGAAGGAAAACATTTTATTGCTGGGAGAGGGAGTTAGATATACAGTGTTAATTTTTAAACGCGTAAGTTACACCTAAAATACTGCATTTGTATTCCAGGCGATAAAGATGACCTTCTATTGAACTTTCAGTTGGCAATTCTCAAATACAGGACAGTAAATTTAGGAGTCGTATTTTAACTAGAAGAATTGAATTGTTAGATTTTTTTATATTAATTCCGACGGCAATAATATCTTCATCTTATAAATGATAATATTTTTGGTTTTAGGACAATAATATAACTATCAAGTATGATAACAATGTTAAAGATGATAACAAAAAATATTGTTATCATACTTGATAGTAATATTATTGTCATAAAAACCAATAAGATTATCATGTTAAAATGTTAAAGATAGTAATAGATATAGGCATGATTTCTTTGTTTTGATTTTCGTAGTAAATCCATTTTTTTTAAAATTGGCAATGATTATCTTGTTATAACTGACAGTTTCTGCGAGAAGCAAGAAATGCATTCAAATACTCATCAAATTTCTGTAAGTTCATGTGGAAACCATTTTCTCTTTTTCTGAATTTGTTCTGCTGATTGTAAGTAACGTACTACAGTTGACTGATTGCGTAAACAATAAACAGACGAGTGAACTTCAAAGGCTTTTTTCAATTTTTCTTATCAATGTGCAAAAGATGTTGCTGGGAAAGATGGTATGCCACACACACACACACACACACACACACACACACACACACACACACACACATACACACACACACACACAATGTGATGCATCAGACAATTTCAAATCGTGAAGGATTAACTTAGAAAAATGATGGGTGCAATCAGTTATCAATACTTGAATAAATGACTAATACGTTGTACTGTAGTAGATTTCCATAATTGATCTTAATTCACAATATAATCTAAGTCAATATCAAAAGACATAACGATATTTTTACATTTACCTTGATAAAACCCCTAAGTAGACGAAACGCGTCTTTCAAGAAAAGAGTACCTTTTGTCTTTATTCATACTGTCTTTTTACATATATACTTTATCTGAATTTTTACACTATAAACGTTGTATTAAAGGAACTCTTTAATTGCAATTAGCTCCGTAGATAAATTGTCACATCAATTGCCATATTCACTTAATTTTACTTTTATTGACTATAAACAATAAAATGCAGAGCGACATAGTTTTTATATTATGAGTACAATGAATTTTTTTTATGGCATGGGTAAATTAGGCTATATATAGATCGATGGAAAGATGGACATTATTCAAGAGACCAACAGACCAAACTTCAAGATTTAAGTCTTGATCTCTGAACTAATCCGATTACAAGCTATATGTTTCATATATATGCGTTCATGCTCAATGTAACAATAAAATAATCCCATCCTATCTCTCCTCTCGCTTGTAACCATCCATCATGATAAAATAATTATTTTAGCACTAAAACTGAACTAGTCAAATAATGCTTCATAAGTGTTTGCTTAGAATTGTTACGATTACACATCTATAGATAATATTGTTTATAAAGCATAGATGCATGCATGTGCTGTGTACACTTGAACAACTTGTTTTTGGTTTATTGTTTACATATCACTGGGAAATTGTCAATAATTTTATGTGTGCATCGTATTTATCGAATTAACGTCGTGGAACGAAAACACTTGTTTTGCCTCTTGAGAATTTGTCCGCTTTTCAACTATAATAAAGCACAATGGTTAAAAAAATAGTTTCTTTTCTTTCTTTTTTTTTTTTTTTTTTTTTTTGCATGCGGCCTAATTCCCTAGAAATATTTTCTGAAAAGGGACGAATCTCATGCAAATTCTTTTCCTAAGTTATTTTCTGGTGCTCTCGCCATATTTTTCTAATAAGTTGAACGCCGTCTGCTTTTGATTAAAGTTCGATATATATATATATATATATATATATATATATATATATATATATATATATATATATATTAATCGTATCACCCCGAGCAAGGCAGTAACGCCACTGATATGCAGGGAGCTACGTAATAGGGAAAAGGTTGGAAAAGAGAAAGCCGGAAACCACATCCTAAACAGGGAACAAGGGATGAGCCTCTTAACCTGTTCAATAGACGTGGGTGGAGTGTGAACCGGGCGATAGATAAATCTATCTACAGAGAGAGAGAGAGAGAGAGAGAGAGAGAGAGAGAGAGGGAGAGAGGAATTTCCCGACAAAAATTAATATAAGAAAAATAATGAATAAATATAAAACTTGAAAGACAGAATGTAGTAATAGCATGAGTTTTCTTACTTGTTAGTATTCGTTTCAGTTTCTTTCCAGCGTATTTGATCTGACGCCATTCTGTAGACGTACTCCGCAGTTGATTAATGTTAACTATACAATACAACAACTGAAAGAATTTATTAGCTTATTGTATCTAAGTCGCATGTAAAAGTTGTCTATCAGGAGATTGAAAACATGTTAATTATAGATGTAAAAAATGGGATGATCGAGAACGTGGGAAACAAAAAGATGACCACTTCAATCTATTGACAGCAAAGGAAAACCTGGATTCTAGTAAATTTATACAAAACCAAAAATTTATTACTTCTTCTTAAAGAAGATCTATTTTAATGAAGTAAACTAACGATAATGGTGTAATTTGGAACGCTTCCAGAGATCTTGGCAAAGAAATTGGAAGAATTAGATGGCTGTGGAAGAACTGAAACGTTGCAGACCACAGCCCTATTGAAGGCGGTAAGAACATAAAAGAAAAACTTGTTTCTTACTGAAAATCTCGCTATATTCTTCTTTTATGTGCCGTGTCCCATAAGCACGTAGGTAATCATGGTTCTTCGCAACTTCCTATTCTTTGTAGCTCTAAGTAATATTTGTCTCTTTACCCGCCCTCAAATACCTACCCAATTAATTTACCCACCCTCAAATACCTACCTAATTAATTTACCCGCCCTCAAATACCTACCTAATTAATTTACACAGTATTGTTATAGAGATTATTCGCTGTTTACCTCTTTTTTATCATTTCACTCCAATCAAGGCAATAAAGCCACTAAAACGCAAGTTAGTTGGGTACTGAGTGTGAGCGAATATGAGAAAAAAAAACACTATTAAGGAGAGAGAACAATAAAAGAACAGGAATTAAGACGACAGAAGATAACGATTGACATTGCATTTAAACTTTTGAAGTTCAAAGTTGACCAGGAAGCAAGAAGCTTGAAGAGAGTTTCACAAGCGAGAAGTACGAGAAAAGAATCTGTCAGCATAAAATTTACGGTTACATCTAGCCATTCTAACGGTAAAATGAAGAGACCTTTCCGATAAACTAGTCCTATGCTTAAATCTATAAAATCGAGGTACCACAGAAGAAAGTTCAGCAGAATAATTACCATGAAATTATTTATAGAAAAAGGCACAGGGAATCCACGTTACGGTGGTGGAAAAGAGACTGTTACCAAGATACTATGTAAGAGCCGATAATATTGCAGATTCTTCTTTATATTTTATCAAGAAGCTCTAAATATATAGCAAAAGCACCAGACCAGATGTAGCAGAAGCACTATTCAAAGCATGGACGAATGGGAGACTTATAAATATGTAAGGTAGATTCTGTTGAGAAATATTGTCTAGCACGATAAAGTGAACAAACTATCCTAGCAGAAGATCTAACAATTGATTCAATATAATATTTCCACTTAATGGAAAATGTTAGTCCGAGAAGGCGCAATGAATCACTCTCCTGGAGGTTAGTATCAGCAATATTAGTGGAAGTCAAAAAAAGTTCTTTCATACGATTAAAAAAACCAATTTTATTATCTTCAGTATGCCATATGCGTGTCATATTTTCCAACTCTTCTTTTTTCATTATATTTCTCAGAAATGTTCAACTATTTCAGATTTTATGCTTTTTGACTTAATTTCCCGGAAAACGTACTTGCTGCTCAGATGTTCTAATATACAAAGACAATAACTTGCATATTTATTTATCACGCATCGTTATCTTCCCTATCTGAAATAATGGTATATTCCTTTGTTTGGGTAATAGGGGCATTAGTTCAAATATCGCAAAAATTATGTGCATACTAAACACTAAACAGTGAATGGTTAGGCAAGCTTTGGAGTTCTCTGCGTGTTTTTTTTTTTCATTTATTGTTTCAACTTATGTTTGTATTTGTAAAGTTCGTTTTGTCATTTCAGTTGATCATGTTCTTGCAAGTGTCATTTTTGCTTCTGGTTATAATTAGACATTTTTCTTTTAAACTTAAAAAATGACAGTGGGAAACATTTAAAATCTTACGACACGAAATGTCATTATTTACATGTTGAATGTCATACAACATATTTGTAAGTGAAAATTTCCCAGTAAATATAAAACAAAGTGAAAAAGAATTTTTTCTTTTTTTGCAAACACTGATCAATATATATATATATATATTTTACCATAGACACTTCAGAGAACTGGAATGTTCGAAAAGAGTAACTCGTTAAACCCGTAGTACTAGTTTATTCATACAACGCTCCGGCATCTCAGTCATTCAATTAAGTGCCATCCGAGATACACGCTTGGGTGACCATGTCTTTTTCGATCTATGACTGGCCCGACAGAAGATTTTCCTGCAATATGATTGCCATTTCTTTCTGCAGTAGACTGGTTGCCAACCAATCTGCCCTGCCATTCAACCCATAGCTGGAAGGAGAAAAGACGGATTAATACATTTTCCCAGGGTATTTCCGCGTAAGTGAATGCAACGAATTCAACTGAAATTCGAATAGTCTGGCATCTAAGGAAAGTAAAATTGGTTCATATGAAAACCTTGGGGTGGGGGGGAACTCGGAGTAGTCTAATGGTTTGCAAGTTTGTCTCGCTAGAACAATTACGAATGAGTAGTGAATTCGAGCCTCACACGGTGTCCCATACTTTCGGCCTTGTGACATGTCTAAGCTACGTTTAGAAAATCCAGTTACGAGAACCTTGCTACTAGTGATTTGCCGTCCTTCATTACTGGTTTGTTCTGTTTAAGCAGTTGTAAAATTTATACCAAATTTCAGAGGACTGTATGCTGACAAAAGGCGACATCTCGTGGATAACAGGTTAATATGAAGAAACGTGAATCTTATGAAAATTCTAGTATTTATTTGAATATTCTGAGTATCTTGATTTTTATGGGGATTGTGTTCACAAAAAAATCCTGTTTTAATATCGGCAAAAAAAGCGGGGGAAGAAAATTATCCATTCCCAATTCGTCAGAAAAAACCCCAAGAAATTCAGCTCTTAGAATTTTTACTGAATTCAGTTTGATATAATGCTAAAGTAGATGAAAACCCAGTAAAGATCAAACTCACTACATTAGCGAAAAGGTCTATGAGGTGCCAACGTAAGCATCTAAACATTTAAATGAACTTAATTTTTAACTGAAAAGAAAGAAGTTGTCAATTTTCTTCATTCATTATCATTGGTGAAAGAAAGAAAATTATTCACATCGAATCGTTAATTTTAGAAACAAACTGGAAAAGATTAAATGACTTCTGAAAATAATATATTTCAAAGCTACTGGCTACAATTTACGCATTTGACTAATGTTTCTGCTTCACAATTATAAATAGTCAATTCGAACTATTTTGAGATAACACATTTATTTCATAACTATTTTTGGTGTTAATAATTTCATAAATGTAACTAATATTTGGATATGTTTGGAATTCTTAAGGACATTATTTTTTCCTTAACTTTTCCCTTAAGTCTGGATCCAATGAATTAAATAAGATTGTAAATAATATATATATATATATATATACATATATATATATATATATATATATATATATATATTAAAAAAGGATTAATTCAAAGATGTTGAATGGCCATTTCGATACGTCGATTTAACACGGCTGTCTGTGAATTTTTAGTTACAATTCCCTTTCTTTTTTTTGCGAACCCAGACGATGTCAATTTTTTCTTTTCTTATTTATTTGAATTTATTCTATCTTTTTCTTTTTCGTTTTCTTTTTCTTTCCCTTTATTTTTATTTTTATTTTATTTTATTTTTTAATTTCTTTGCAATCTATTTAAAAAGGAAAAGTAGACTAATTTTTCTCCAGTTTCTGAAAGGTTTTTTCTGTTGCTGAGGTGATGTGTTGTCCCCCGTGGGGATCTTCATATCGAAATGGCCATTCAACATCTTTGAATTAATCCTTTTTTAATATATATTTGCTCTGTAATTTTTATTACATGGAGCTCTCTTCCTGTATCATTTTTTAATATTAAAATAAAATTTTTAATATTAATTAGGATCGGGTTTTTTGGAATTTACCTTCTTGCTTTTTTCCCTTGGATTGAAGTATCTGAATTAATATATATATATATATATATATATATATATATATATATATATATATATATATTAAGGATTGTATTAAACCAATGTTAATCGAATATTTCTGGAGGCCTATACAAACACGCCATAATATCATTTTACAAGAATTACATCCAAATAAATTGACATTAAAATAAGTACTTACGTTAAAACAAAATTAATATAAATATGACCCTGACACTGTTTATTTATTAGAAGTAAAATCTCACCCACTCACTAAAACTCACAAGATTTAAGTGACTTTGTAAAATGGTTATGGTCAAAAGAGCAGGTCAAAGTATCGTGTCCACTAAAATAACTAATACAATAGCTACGTCAGCATTAAAACACGTTTAAAAAATATTTATAAACCAATAACACACAAGAAAATGCTGGCACCTTAAAACGCACGGTACAATACAAAACCATAGTATACAAACCAGAAAGTTTGCTTTATTAGTCATCATAATTTAGGAAGATACCGACAAAATAGCACGCGGACGTAGTAGTAGATATACCACGTGGTATTTTAAGGCCAATTAGGAATAAATAGAATAGTGTAATTCTGGGACCGATTTTTTTTTAGTTATAAAGGTATATCACGAAGTTTATCCCCAACAAAAGAGACTCACAAATGTCCATGTCACACTATCTGCTGATATTCATGACCCCATTCACATCCACGCGCAAAATAACGCTCAACTAAGCACTGACCAAACTACAAAGAAACCGCCTCTGACTTCAGCGTTACTTTTCGCAGTAAGAATTAAAGTCTACATATCTCCTTTATTCATGTTACCACTACGCCCGCGTACACATGCTGATTCTTTCACGTAAACACACACGTAACCACATTTCACTGATCTCACATACGTACCCAATACAGTTTATATTCTATCCAAGAAGTTTACTAAAAAGCAAAAAATAGTCATTTAATACATTTTAACCAATTTCTTGTATTCTTGCTGTATATACGATTAATGTTATTTGTTCATACTGGGTTGTCTTTTCCTACTGAATGCTATTCTTTTCATGAAAGTCGTGGGATTATCCTAAGCGGCCGAATTACGAACAATCCCTTAAAAATATTTTAATCTATTGCATCGAATCCCGACACTCCGAATTTTTACGATTTTAACGAGTTGAAGGATTCCTACAAGAGCATATTCGAAATGGCACGGCTTGTCGGGTGCTCGCGTTTAGTTGTTGTCAATACCTTTCGGGCTAAAATTTCCAACCGTCAGCAAGACATTGAGCAAACAAGGTTTATCGATGAAGTAAGTGAAGAAAGGTGTTCTCTTTAATTAAAAGCTAAGAGATGAGCTAATGTATCACAAATTGCAGATGAGTTTAATCAAGTGTCACAACGCACAACCTTGTTGTGTATTGAGTTGCATAACCAAAATGTGTTAGAACACCATTGGTCCATCGGTGAAAATGTCTTCAGTGGGCATACTAGTGTCCAAAGTGGACTTTGTATCAATGGCAGCGCTGTTTGTTTTATTGCTCTCTCTCTCTCTCTCTCTCTCTCTCTCTCTATATATATATATATATATATATATATATATATATATATATATATATAAACACAATGAGTGCGTGTAGTAATAAAACAAACACTGTTTGACGTAAAATAACAGTGGTACAATTTATACTACCAATAAATATATATTTGTTTCTCACCGTTTAGTACAATTTTCAGTTCAATGCAAATGTCAGGCACAAATTGAAAATTGTTCTATTAAACTATTGTTATCAAATGGTTAGAAACAAATATATATTCATTATTAGTAGTGTATATATATATATATATATATATATATATATATATATATATATGTGTGTGTGTGTGTGTGTGTGTGTGTGTGCACTTACGGGCTCAAAATTCATGACATTGACATTGGCGTCTAGAATCATGTTGGGCTCTCTGTATCCTCAGAGAGTCGGTTCCAAATTCCAGTCAGGTTCGTTACATTCACTTACTGGGAAATACTATTGGGAATGGTATGAATCCATATTCTCCTCCACCCCCAGCTATGGGTTAAACATTAAAGTCTTGTATCAGGAAAAATCTTTGTTATTCGCTAAAAAATATTAAGGTATTATTCACTCGAAAAAAAAAAAAGCATTATTCTTGCGATCCAGAATATTTCTCGGTTTTAAATAACCCGCAAAGGGTTGTTAATCCGTAAAAAAAACAAGAAAACAAGACAAATAAAAAATAAATCAAATCAAATCTCTCTTGCCCAAAGTGCAGTAACTTGACCTGGCATCAATTTGACAAGTGGTCGGAAGACCTCAGGATAGATGCTGAGTCATGTCACCTCGATAACTATCAATGGCTCTTTGACAATTGTAAACGAAATAACTTACGTGCGAGTATACCTCTTCATCACGCCCTATAAATGTTCATTTGTGCTTATATGGGCTAAATGTTGTGGTCACAAAATTCGTCGAAAATTTCCAAAATGTTCCTCAAAGTAATTTTTTAACTTAGGTCGGTACGTTTTTCTGCTTGAAAAAAAAAACATTGTTCTTGTAGTACATCGAATCCAGGGTGGATGTAGCAGTTACTGATACTTTAGGCGGAACAGCAAACCGAAGTGTCATACACCCCACGTCATTATGGAATCATCGCTGAACTGCTTGAGGCCCTGTTGGCAACCCATGGTCTTATAGGTTTGCATCACAACTGAATCCTAACATCAATCCGAAACAACTGAAACTGTAACTCATACGACCACCACATACGTTGTAGGTCCATTTGGGTTCAATTCGTGATACCACAAGCCCAGATGAGATACTTTGTCCGGTGCCGTGGTGTTAATAAGGGTATACCGGGGAAACTTATTATATAATATCTCACGGGAGCTAAAGGTCACTGAACTGATCGGGTGAATATGCACCAGGTATAACCTAAACTGAATATAGATGTGATTTGAGCCAGTATCATTTGTTACAGCAAACAATTTATGTTAGACATCAAGGATTACGATCATTTAGTAACCGTGGTCGGCTATCTAGTGACCGTCGTCGTGTTTTCCACTTTGGGCATTAATACCTTCCCCCGAGTATTCCAGATATAGACGTGACATCCGTATGGCTAACACTAACTTAACCATTTGAACTCTTATAATTCACATTGCTTTGCCATGAAAAGCCAACTCTTTACTCTTTCCATGTATATGAGGAGAAATCAAACAAAAGATCGGGCAAAAATGCGAGATGTTATAGTTTGAGAAGGCAGCAAAATTATACAAGATATCAAAATTGTTAAAACAAGAGAGTCTGTTGTAGAGAAAGCAAGACCGACGATAGAGAAATTTATCGACCAAAGTGTATTAAAAAGAAACTGCAGGAAACCAGCAGAAGATAAAAAAATGATTAAACCGTATTTTTTAGGATGAAGTGGGTCATAGCAATTTGTAAAATAGGTAACCGTATCTATATTTAATTTCAAGAAAAAGTTCCCATGAATGAATGTATCCTATTGAAGCACAACAAAACTGATTAAAGCATTTCAAATTTTAAAACGTTAAGCAACATTCTTGAATAGGAGTCCATAAATGACAGTATCGTTTAAGAATTTTAGCAAAAGTACAATATTGATAAAAATTTTGAATATTGTTGTCACATCTAGTCTGGTGCTTCTACTACGTATCTACAGATTTTTGACAAAATCCAGAATTTGGAATGTTAACGGTCCTGATCTGACATTTTGGCATCAATCATTTTCCTACAACCGTAATATAGCTTCCATGTGCCTTTTTTGTAAATATTTCCATGTTAATAGTTTTTATGAGCTTTCCTCTTTAGTACCTCCAGTTAGGTTTCATTATTATTGAAATTGCTAAGTACAACCGTAAGTTCTGTTCCAAAACTTTCGTCTTTCACACTTCTTCCTAGTGCAACTCTCTTCAAGCTTCTTGCTTTACCACCAACTACGATCTTCAAAAATTTAAATGCAACGTCAATCGCCATCGTCCGTATCCTCGAATTCTGTTATTTTTATTGCTTGGTTTCCTCGGTAACGTTTTCTCGGTTTCCTTCACTTTCAATAACCATCCTTGTATCTTAGTGGTTATATCACCATGCTTGGTGTGAAATGGTATCGGAACATAAAGATTAGAAACATTCCATTACGTTTTTTCATGTGTCAATTACCGCATGTCTGCGTCGGACGTAAGAACAGTAACATAAACTCATTTTTCGAGGTCCTGGGTATGACGGTAAACTGCATCCGGCTGCAAGGCCTCTGATTGGAAGGTTGTGAGGAACATGGAACCACCTCTTAATTGCTGTTGTTCTCAGGTTCACCCTGGCCCGGAGTAGGAGCACCTCTTAGGGTCCCATCTATGGGAAAATAGATAACCCCAAACTGGGGTCAAAACACTATGAAAGTATAAAAATAGATTTTTATAGAAATATGTACATAAGCATAGACTTTTATAGAAAAATATACATTTTTGAAGGATAATACAATATATACAATTTTGAAGGAAAAAAATGATTACCATAAAGTTTTGAAGGAAAGATTATTACCAGCAATACATTTCTGAATACAAAACTAGAAGACATCTTCAGTTATCTAAAATAAAAAAAAACCAAAAAAGTAATCAAAATCTGATTAAATCAACCTTCTCACTATAACCGATCATTGAAACAAAATCCCCTAAAACGCTAACTTTTTGGCTTTAAATAACCCACGGAAAATTGCCGCTAAACAAACCTCAAACACAAACTCAAACTGATTTTCCGAGAAGTAGAAATCAGAAAAACAAGTCATATATCACATATCAACAATATTCATGTATCCACCGTTCAGTCCTGTTCAGCAATTTTTGGATATCAACGATGCGCATTTTCGACCACTTTGGAATTCAATATGAAAGGCAACCAATTAAAATCGCTAGACGAAGCTCTCAAGTATTTGTTTTCCCACAGGGTGCCACTCCTGCCTCTCAATCAGGGAATTATTATTACGTGTCGTCGTCAGTGAAAAATTTGCAAACAAAAGATTATCGCAAATTATCAAGTCATTCATAATTAAAGACAGTTTACACATGATCGCTGATTCTTAGCACAGCGTCATGCCACCAATAGTGATACGGTATTAATAAAATAGGTTGCGTGTTGATAGCTGTAACAGTAAAGAGAAAAATCTCGTCCATATCAAAGATCGACCTAAAATCAGATAAACTTGGGTAAATTGTGAGAACAATACTCGCCGATTATCAGGTTGACAGCATTGGCACAGAAGAACAGTGGGACATTAGAGATGATGTAGATAAGAACGGAAGGCAGATATCGATACCTCATGCAGTCATGGAACTTAGTGTCTCCGTCGAACTCAGTGTATTTCCTATGCATGTACGTTAATTTGCCCCAGTGGTTATAAAGTTCGCATTCTGACCATGAAGCTCGGGTTCAAATCTCACCATAGTCAATTTGTCAGAAAGGAGGAGGCGATTTTGCCTGAAAACCATACCACGGATTCACAAAAGCCTTGTAAGTGAAATTGGGTTTACGGCTCTCTTTGAGGAATCGTCAATAGCTGTGATAGCTCGAAGTCACAAGTCATCGTGACCGAGGGCTTGAGCGTCCTGGCCTTATTCAGATTGTTCTTTACGCTAGATAAAGCTTTCTCTCCCCCAGAAACTGTAATTAAGGTCCGCTCAGCATAGTTGCATTATAAACCACAGGTGGGCTCTGTGGGTGTTGAACAAACACAAAAGTGCCTGAGCAGGCATCTGCAGTGGGGATCAGCTAACCACCTTATTAGGCGGGTATTTTCGAATACGTGTGACCATCCAGTTATTATTAAATGGATTTTTTATAATTAAATCTTGATGCCTTGAAATCTTAACTCCATAATTTTGTGATATAAACAACCAACAACATGAATTCAGGTATAAAATGAAATAAGATCGAGTATATTTTAAATCAATAATTAAAAAGTAAACTGGTCTGCAGTACAAGATTGTCAAGCGTCAAGTTGTTGTAAATTCCCTGAAGTTATTTATTGAACTTAACAGTTTATAAGTGTCTCTCATTGTGTTCAAAAACACCAGGTCAATCGTTAACAAGTTTATTTATAGTCATATACTCATCACTTGTGCAATTAAGTGCACCATGTTGTTTTTTTCTTATTACTTTTCGTTTTCCCGAGAGTGATCTGATATCACTATGTCTAGATTTCTACTACTCTACACTCATCGAAAATACGTTTTGGACTTAAACAGCGAACAATTATAAAGATTAGAAACATGGGAATATAATAATATATATAATATTATTGTATAATGTTGTTTTATGACTTGTGATCAGTAGTCACCTTTCTGTTTACACTTTTTTGTTCTATAACCAACATATGCAAAATCCTATTTGCTAATCCCATTACATTTCCTTGAACCGAAAAGCTTTAATGCTTTTCTTCTTCTCCAACCTCTTTCCTCCTCTCCCCTTTACTTGAGGTTTATGTCCTGTTCTTTTTAATGAAGATTATGGTCTCATTTCATCTTCTGAGTCACTCCCGCTATCATCCATAGGCTCGCTATTACATTTTCCTGATCTGAAGAACTCATTCTTTCTTCTTTGTCAAGGTCTTCTCGTCACATCTTCCTCTTGAACTCTGGGTCTTATTTGGTCAGAATTAACTATTAGATTTTTCCCTTTCTTTGATATAATGGTTGTATTATGTCTCCTTTGCATGATGAAATTAGCTTTATCAGGACTTGCTACTTTGTCTTTTTTATACCATATCTTTTTATTTATTGAGTAAAACAGTTTTAATAGAGATTTTATTTGTCTTTCCATTAATGCAGATGGGCTTTGTCTACATGTAGAATCATCCTAAATCTCAGTAGTAACCTTGGTAAGTAACCGTTTATAGTATCTCTACTTGGAGACAATATCTTCAATCCTTTTTGTCTGTACCATTCTTTCTGCAATCTCATTAGATTGTGGGTTACACGGCGATGTTTTTTAAGGGAAGCAGACAATCCGCCTCGACCAATTACATAAATCTTGTTGTCTGATACCAATATTTTAGAGACACCATTTCTAGAAAATACATCTTTATATTTAGTCCATTGGAGTTGGTTTTCTATCTTTAACTTTACCATCCAGAAAAATAATCTACTAAAATTAGAAATAGTTCCATGCCATTAATGTGTGCACGATCCATATGAACACGAGACCATGGTTTTGTTTCTTTAGGCTATGAGTATTCTCCCTTGCCGAAAATTATTTATTGCTTCGCATTTAGGGCATTTATGTACATTCTTTCTATGTCCCGATCATACCCCGTCCACCATGCCTCCAATTTTACTCTCCTCTGTATAGCTATTCCACAATACGCATCATCATGTACACTTTTTAAAATACCTTTCTTTATCTCTGGTGGTACTATCTCATCTTCATTGCATATAACACCGTTTTCAATCGTTAATTTATGCCTTATTTCTTTTTAAGGTCTTTCAGCTTTGGAATTGTGATGATACCGACCGAGCATAGCGAATAACCGGATGTTTGCACCCTCACAACCAAAAAGAAAATGACCAAAACTCGACGGTGTGCATCTTGGTTCGCGCAGATGTTCCGGTTGAAAAATAAAAATTAATTAAATATTAAATTTCCAGTTCACGAGCCTACGCGAATTTTATTTATTGGCCAATGGGAAGCCCAGAATCAAATACAAGTGTGAATTCCCAAATGATCTGCTGCAATCCAAAAGGTCGAAATAAAAAGCCGATACAGAAAGCACCAAGACAGACAGACAGAGCGACGAAGGCCGACACACACGGACTGACTCGAGAGAGAGGAGTGTTATCAGTATCCCCTTGACCTAAGTCAAGCGGCTTGCTATCCTAGCCTCCCTTCCCTCTCCTCTTATCTTTCGCTGGCTGAAAAGTACTTACTGACCTAAGGAGCGAATACATCAAAGACATTCCTTCCTTACAACGCTTCCACATACCTAAGTATTAATTCTGTTTTCAGCATTTTATTGCCATGAACACTTTAACGTCCGTTGGACCTATACTTCAAGTATTACTTTAATTGTAAAAAAACCTTCATTGATATGTGTATATATAAAATGCTATTTTTCAACTCAATTTGCTTTTCTTTACTTATAATCATTTTATGGCTTATAGTGGGCTATCTACAACAAGGCCAAATTCCGTCAATCTTCAACAATACACGACTACCCTTTACTAGGACGGACTCTCCACTACAAACTGGAAAAGAATGGATAACCCGCTATAGAACTATTACTCCACCTGTTTCTTCTTATTCTCTAAGAAAACTTGCTTAATATAAGTTTATGTAAATTTTCTGTTAACAATGACAGCGCATCAACATGTGGTATTGTATTTTCTTTTACATAATGTCAAAATCATATGCTAATAATTATATTGCTCATCTTAGAATTTTGGTAACTCGTTTCTACAGTTAAAAATAAACTTTAGAAGTTTATGGTTCGACTTTAATAGAAACTTCTTACCAAATTAAAACTGTTGACCTCTGTCTGTGCTCTATACAATGGGCAATGTTCCCTTTTCAATATTTGAATAATTTATTTCTACTGCCACCAATTATCTTGAAAGGTACATTATTGGATGTCCTAGTTGCGATAGAATTGCTGACACATCTTGCTCACTTGCATCTGTAAAATAACTTTCATTTTGGGGTCAATATTTTTTACAATGTTTTCTTTACGAAAATCCTTTTAAAATCCTCAAATGCTAAGCTTTACCTTTTGAATTTTTCTTTTTTACGTAGTTCAGTAAATTGTTCTATTAATTCCCTGTAATTTGGTATGTATCTATTATAAAAATTAACCAATCTTAAAAAATTATAATATTTTTATTAGTAAATATAGATACCGATTCAATTTTCTTTACTAACTTTGCATACAGACTGAAAATGATTTTTCTTATGTTACATTTAAAACAAATGTTTCCAAAGACGGGACACTTTTTTGTCAGTTTCCTGCTCATACAGTATTTGCTAATACAGCATGTGCTCATACAGTATTTGCATTTCTTGCATTTTAGGAAGAGGTTGGTTATTTATATCTCCCTCTCTTGCCTTGCCGCCTTTCAAAATTTTTAGCTCTCACCTGGGCTGCAAAATACTGGATCCAAGTATCGACAAATTCTGGTTCGTGCAATCGAATTAAGCATCCTATTGGCGAAACGATAAATATATTTTTCCTTAAATAATTTTTCTCTTTTTCTATATCATCTCTCAGAACATTCTGCTCAAGTTTCTGCGGAATTTCATGGACCATGAGAAGTTCTACAGGATTTTTCACTTCATATTTCTGACATGTCGGGTATTTTGCGATGTTTATGTTTGGCCAATATAAGCTTTGTATGTACTCTGTAGCACCCTTCCACTCCTAAATGGGAAGAATGAAGTCTTTCTTTTAGACCAGAGCCCGTTGAGTCAAAGGGAATGCCACACGAATATTCCAAAACATCAGCAGATCCTGCACAGTCATTTCATGATGAAAACTGAAATAGGGCCTCACTTCTGCGTCGAGATATATCATTTCATCTGGTCATTCCTCTGATATGACCCGCTGCAACTACTGCATGAATCGGTCATCTCTGGTTGTAGTCCTCAGTTCGGATAGCCTCCTTCCTATCACAGTATTCCAGAATATCATCCTCCTCATATGCACCATCCTCAGCTGACACCATAGATGTAAGCCCTTGAAAGTGTCTCTGCTATGCACATCCTTTTTCCCGGATCATATAACACTATGACATTGTATTTCTGTAACCGCATCAGCATGTTCTTCAGACGTTTCGGGCACTTTGCCAAGTCCTTTTTCATTATGGCGTCAAGAGGTCTATAGTTCAGAACAATAATGTGTTGGCCAAATGTCTATTGGTGAAAGCATTCACATGAGTAGACCACTGCCAGTAATTACTTCTCTGTCTGCACATACTATCTTTCTGTGTCAATAAGGGTTCGACCGGTATAGGCCACGGATTGACCCTCTTGTATTAATACAGTTTCTAAGCCCTTCTCAGTTACAGCGCACTGAATGACAAGCGGTTTGTTATGGTCATATCAGCACAGGTGATTCACCCACCATCTTCTTAACCTCTTTGAAAGCCTCCTCGTGTGCCTGAGATCAAGTCCCTGAATGTTTGTCTTCGTAAGATGATGAATTGGTGACATCACTTCGGAAGTACGTGGTAGAAATTTTGCAAGGTAATTCACAAATCCTCTTAACCGATGGATCCCTTCACATCTGTTGAACGAGGTATCTTTATTATAGATTTTACCTTCTCTGAATCAAGGTATAACCTTTCAATGGTTAGTATGAAAGTCAGAGATTTGCCGCAGGTTCAATTTTTAGGTGTTTAGACGTATTTCCCGTTCCCAGCATCTCTGCAAGAATTTCTTCATCTTTTTTTCATGGTCAACTGTGGGTTGTTCCATATTTTTGCCTTTCCCAAACACCAGAATATCATATTATTTAACACTCCCTCTATATCTAAACTTATTTATAAATGGAACTTTGTCTGTGTGTGTGTGTATGTGTGTGTCCGTTACCAATAGACTCCGAAACGGCTGAGCCGATTTTTTGAAAATTTACACAGTTGTACTATAAGTGTTTGCGAGTGTTCTTATCTAGGTTTTGTGTCGAGGTACCCCGGATAAATATCGATAATCGATAATTGAAAAAATCGGATTATAGAAGGAGTGGTCCGATTTTAATCAAATTTGATACACTCATAGAAAAAGACATAAGAAACGATATTCAGAAGTTCAAAGGTTGCAGTTCTTACAATAGCGCAGAAAATCGATTATCTATATATATAAAAGGCAAGATGTTTGTGTGTGTGTCTTTTTATCTGTCTGTATGTTCTTTATACAAATCCACAATTTTTATCCGATTCTCACCAAACTTCACACAAATATTCTTTAGTCTGAGTCTGAACTCCAGGACCATGGATTAGTTTTAAAGCTTTCATTACACTCGAGCAACGCTGGGCTATACTGCTAGTATTATTATATACTACCTTCTGAAAGATTTCGGGTACAGGAATAATTCCAAATCTAGCACTTTCCACCTATATCATCCAAAAGGAATTGTGAATAAAGTGAAACAATTGCTTTCCTCATCAAGCTTCAGATGCCAAAATCCATCTCTCAGATCCAGGGTGGCAAAAACTTTACTGTCAGTAAATGCTAGCAACAAATCTTCAAACATCGGTAACTGAAAACGTTCCTTTTTATTAAACGGCCTTGGGTCTATACACAGTTACAGCTTCTTGTTTTTCTTCATCAACAACGGTAACGCACTGACCAATACTGTTGGTCAATAAATTGGCTCAATAACTCCTTTTTCCAGTTGCCTCTCCAAATCCACTTTCAATTCCCTTTTGATAGCTACTGGAACTCTCCATGCACGGCTTTTGTATGGGCTTTGCGTCGAGTATAGAGGCAAATCGTCCTTCACAGTCACAAAAGTTACAGTATATTTCATTTCTGTTTTTCAGGTTAATCATCTTTACATGGCACTCGCCCGGTGATTTCATCTCTGCCCAATTCTACATGACGAAGGTCTTGTAAGAGGGCTTCAGACTTCTCTTGTGAATATGTTTCACACTTAGTAACTTCACCGAAGCTACACTATCAAGCTGAAACACAATTCTTTTATCTTTCACCAACATTTTAGCTTGAAATGTCAGCCTTCATATCTACACATTCACAGTCCGACTGAATCAGTCAGTCAGTTAAGTGCCATACGTGATACACGCTTGTGCGATCATCTCTCGGAAAAGACATGACTGACTGGGCAGAAGATTTTCCTGGAGTATGTTGCTATTACTTTCTGCGGTAGACTGGTTGCCAACCAAGGCTATAGAACCCAATTTGTCCTGTTATTTAACCCATAACGGATTAATACCTTTCCCAATGGTATTTGTGCGTAACTGAATGCAGGGAATTCAACTAGAATTCGAACTCGGCTTCCCGATTTCTCGTTCCGAGCCGATATCCACTGCACACAAGGCACATCCTCCGACTGACTACTTATACTATATCCGCTACGTTGTCGTATTCGCACTGTTTGAACCCTCTTCTTCGCTGAATAACATTTTGCTGCGAAGTGATTTTTGCTTTGATAGACACTCTTTTCCATCATATGAACATTGTCCCCTACGTAGTTCATGGAGTGAATTACAGAACCGGCACTCTT
Source organism: Ascarosepion bandense (assembly GCA_037127315.1). Classification (NCBI taxonomy): domain Eukaryota; kingdom Metazoa; phylum Mollusca; class Cephalopoda; order Sepiida; family Sepiidae; genus Ascarosepion; species Ascarosepion bandense. The sequence goes on along the minus strand of JBBBDQ010000212.1, from coordinate 1,930,540 downwards.
TTCTGAGATTTGCTTTTTTTAAACGGAATCTTAGTAACGATCTTGTTTACTTGTTCCGATCTCAAAGTTCAAGACTATTGAGCAGCATTCTCAATTAGTTTGTAGATGTCAGTGAACCTCTGCAACTCCAACTCTCTCACTTTTAGCAATTTTGTTTTATTACACGATATCAATACAAGAACATTAAGAATAGCACTTATAAGAATGTGAAAAGGATAATAAAGGGAGCTAACCCTTTACGATTAAAAAAACAACCTTGAACTTGAAACCCTTACTAATCCGGGACGCATATTAGCTAACTGCTGTCCAATAAGGAGTCATTTCTGGGGGTCACGCGGTAAATTCTTTTCTGAAATCTTCCTCTTTTGCAAGTGACGCCCACAATCACCATATGTTTTGGGAGCCGTCCCTTTCGACGTTCATAAAAACAGAAGCCGCAGAGCCCACTCTATTCCTTGGAATTTCTCCTTGCTTTTAGGAGCCTACCTTTTTCTTTTAAATCCAGCTACTTTCCACAACTCGTTAGTGAGATTTCGGCTGTTGTCCGAATCCATGTCAGTTTGATAAACAAACTTGCTCAAACACTTAAACGCACACACAGACACAATATTTCGTAATACAAACTTACACTTTTTCACTTTGGACACATTGCTAAGGACATCATTTAAGAATTGTTAAATCAAAACTTATTTCCACAACACTTCAAAGCAATTGTATCTCTGTGTTAATCATTCTTCTCAAACAAACTTTGTTTCGGACAATCGTTCAAAGAACATTTATCTCACTAGAGAATTTTATTCAAACAGTTGACTTTCGACCAAAACTACAGTCAATGGGAGAGAACTTTTCCTCCTTCATCGACATTTTGTACACAGTCTAGTTGCATGCTTTGTTTTCACTTGTATTTTTATCAATACATGTTTATTGTTGTTTACCAATTGGCATTGTTATTTATTTCATGAAGAATCTTTAATATAAATAAGTGGAGGTATAAAACCCCTGCAGACCTCTTTCTGCACAATAAAACTCTGGAACAATATCCAGTCTTTGTGTTACTTCTCTCCTTCATGTGTGTCCGTTTTTGTTCTTAGTCACTGAACTAGTATACCGCTACCACGATAACAATATTTTGGTGAGAAGCAGAGGCAATTAATTTTATTAATTAATTATTAACTATCACTGAAAAAATCTTCTAATTACTATTATAGATCAGAAGAAAACGTACTAAAAGAAATTTCCTTTATTCTCCGAATATGAGCGAAGGAAAACGGAGGTAATTAGTTTTATTAATTAATTATTAACTATAACTGGAAAATCTTCTAATTACTATTATAAGTCAGAGGAAAACGTACTAAAAGACATTTGTCTTTATTCTCCGATTAGAAGCAAAGGAAAAGAAAGCAAAACAAAACAAAAAATAACAAATGGCATTTCTCGATTGTTATTTTAAATCATAGAAAGAAGAAGACGAAAGAAAAGACTTAGATGTTTTAATGCCAGGAAGAGCCACGAACTATGGACGCTGGTTTCGGCCACCCATGGGAACTTAACAATTGTCATCCTAACCCTAAAAGAAAGAGATAAATTCAATTGTTATTTTTCCGCTGGGCATTAGTAATAGCCGAAAAAGAGATTTCATTTTATTATTATTATTATTATTATTTTATCCAATTGTCTTGCCAGCATGAATTGTGAAAATAATTAAGATAACAAATATCTGATTCCGAGTTGAAGTAATTTAGAGAAGAGACATTTTTACTTGACATCAGGGTAGACCAGATAACGAAATATTTTCCGTCGGTGACTCAGAAAAAAAAACGCAGGTGCAGAAAATTCTTATCTAAGTAACAATGTCAATAGACCCTTGTCAACTTGTTTTGGGCGAAGCCAGTTTAAAAAGGTTAATAGCGATTGTTTAAGAAAAAAATCCCCGAAATTGTTTCGTGAGAAAGAAAATTCCGAGAAAGAAAATTCGCCGGTTAAGTCCAGCCCAGAAAAGGGGTATGGGAAGATGATGTCATAAGACTGAGAAGAATCTCATTGGTCCTGTAAAACAGCGTCGAAAGGGGGAGACGATCAACAGTTGACGTCATGGAAAGAATGGGTAAACCAAAGGCAACAACCAGTAGTAGCTAACCCCAGCATTCTATTGGTCGCCGAGATGAAGGGGTTAGACACCCAGCGACCGGCGGCCTCACACCATGGCATGGGCATAAATACAGGGTCCCGAGGGACCAAAAATCAGTTCAGTTCCAGCTTCCGGCCCAGAGATATAACGACGAAGATAGGCGCTATGTTGTTGGGCGCCAACCGCAGAGCCTGCCGGCCAACCAGAGTTAAAGACAAACGAGAAGTGATTTTGCAGACAGAGTTTTCAGTTGGAGTCCCAGTTCCAGTTGAATTGGAGTTGCCAGTTGAATTCCAGTCAGCTCCCGGTCCAGAGATGTAACGACGAAGATAGGCGCCATGTTCTTGGGTGCCAACCGCAGGGCTTGCCGGCCAACTAGAGTTAAAGACAGACAAGAAGAGAATTTGCAGACAAAGTTTTGAGATCGCCAACTGAATGCAGTTTTCAGTTGAGTTGGAGTTGAGTTGCAGCTCGAGTGGCAGAGAGTTCAAGTTCCCGGTTCAGAGACGTAATGACAAAGAGATAATTGCCACACAGTTGGATGCCAACCATAGAAAATCGCCGCCTGCTAAAGACAGTTCCCAGTTGAAGAAGTAAAAGTGACAGAGAGATGATGGCCATGACGTTGGAGATATTAGAGATAGACAGCAATAAAAATGATCTTTTTTTGATGCATCTAGTTTTATGAAAAAGGATGTTGCATTATTGATATTCTTATAATGATTTTGACAGCTTACAATGATTTTAGAATATGAGTTAGGACAAAGAAACGTAATGGAATTATATCAATTTATACATGATAATAGAAACATGAATTCAAGTTACTCACAAATAAATATATTTGAATGTTGCCCCATAATACATACATATCTACACATGTTTATGTCATATGAGCACATAAGTAAAAGAGTGGAATTTTTAATAGATTCGTAAATATTTAAAGAGAAACAATGGTAAAAGTTACTACAGCAATAGTGCATTCTGCTCTTGGATAAACTGTTAATACAGACATAAACTCGGATCCTGGGTTCTCAGGTCTATGGAAGAACTAGGAATTTACATAGTTCAGACTGTTATCCTCATCTTTGTTGTCATATTCACGAGATTTCGGTCGTTGTACGCTCCGACCTTCTTCAGATTTTGAACTGAACCCTTTATCTCGTTCACTGGAAGAGATTGTTCTCGTCCTGTGAGTCATATCGCTTCTAGATGGACATAAAAAGAAATATGAGAAACAAAATAAAGGGTTCAGTTTGAAATACCCATCACCTGTAGAAGGTCGGTGCGTACAACGACCGAAACATCGTGAATATGGCAACAAAGATTCCGCACAATGTGTAAATAATATTAAAAAAAAATATTAAATTGTTATATGTTTTATATTACTTTCTAAAAAACAAAACAAAAGCAAACAAACTTAGCAATCCATTTTACATGCTAGAAGGTCCCAGTTTACTTTCCATTTTAACGCAAAAAAGCTCTACTTCGTAGATTTGTACAGCGATGTAGACATTTACAATTTTCAACCACCCAATGTAAACACAGAAAATATGACACTTGTAAATGTCAAATACATCGCACTTAAACATTAAAAAAAAAGTGTAATTGTTTGAATTATCCGTTATATACTATTTTCTCTTCTTTTATTGCTGAAAAAATAGTAGAGAATGGTAAATTTGATCGTTTGGGAAGGGTTAGAAAAAAGAAACTTTTATCTCGTAAGATAACAAGATAGACAGATAGAGATTCGTCAATATGTCTGATAATGAAACGCGCACAATATAATCTAAACTTATTTATAAATGGAACTTTGTCTGTGTGTGTGTGTGTGTGTGTGTGTGTGTGTGTGTGTGTGTGTGTATGTTTCTGTGTGTGTGTGTATCCGTTACCTATAGACTCCGAAACGGCTGAACCGATTTTCTTGAAAATTTACACAGTTGAACTATAAGCGTCTGCGAGTGTTCTTAGCTAGGTTTTGTGTTGAGGTACTCCCGATAAATATCGAAAATCGATAATCGAAAAAATCGGGTTATACAAGGAGTGGTCCAATTTTAATAAAATTTGATACACTCATAGACAAAGACATAAGAAACGATATTCAGAAGTTTCAAGATTGCAGTTCTTACAATAGTGCAGAAAATTGAATATATATATATATATATATATATATATATATATATATATATATATATATATATATATATATATAAGGCAAGATGTTTGTGTGTGTGTGTGTCTGTTTATCTGTCTGTATGTCCTTTATACAAATCCACAATTTATATCCGATTCTCACCAAATTTCACACAAATATTCTTTAGGCTGAGTCTGAGCTCCATGACCATGGATTAGTTTTAAAGCTTTCATTACACCCGAGCAACGCCGGGCTATACTGCTAGTAAAATATAATATAAGCTTGAGTTACCAATGAGTGCTTTCAAAAATATAATATATATATGATTTTCTGGGTCTATCTCTTATAGTATGGCGATTTCTAAGCGCAGCTTAGATGTGGCACAAGGCTGACGGTATGAGGCACCCAGTGAAGATTGAACTTACGACACAATTGTAGTGATTTTAGCGAGACTAGCTTGTTAATCATAACACTACGTCGAGGTGCCCTAACTCTTATAGTATGATCCAGAAAACCATATACAGTAAGATATGAGCGCATCGACAAAAAAGTTTATTAGATACGAGACGGAGTTCGGTCAGTTTGTTGCCTTGAGATACGAGTTGAATTTTGAGATACGAGCGAGTTTCAGTTAAGCATCCGCAAGTTGGCGCAGCGAGCGTCAAATTTCGAGAGTATTTACACTCTCAGTAGATGTGTTCACCTCGCTTTAGAAGAGCCTCTGTTGTGTTTTGTTGTGCCTTGTTGCCGTTATTTTGTATTGAATGTATCGAAAATATTCTCATTAGTTTCAATGGGGAAAATTGATTATAGATACGAGACATTTTTGAGTTACACGCTCGGTCTTGGAACGAATTAAATTCGTACCTCAAAGCTTTACTGTATATTCTGAATCAGTATCCTGAGAGGTAAGTCTTTATACCATTTATACAAGGCGAATCCAAAAAGCGGTTATTTTTCTTCAGAGTTTTAGATGAAACATCCAAGCAGTTATAAGGCAAATGAAAATATGATCACAGATGTCAGCGCACAGTCTAAACCAGTCATGGGCAAACTGCGAACTTTCTGAATGGCACGCATAATTTCATAAGGAAATAACGTTTCTTAAAATTTTGTTTCTTTCTCAATTGTTCACTCACACTTTCTCATATATCACCACATACATAAACATTGATTAAGTACAATGTTTTTGTTTTTTTTAATTTTGTAAATTTTAATGAAATTAACGTTTTTATCATTTTAGACCATTGGTGATTTTCACTAAGGAAGATAATATGTGTAAACATATTTTGCTTTTGAAACATGACACATTCAAAAGGTTATTTTTTCTCTAGAAGAAATAGACTTTTTTTTTAAAATTTTCAAATGAATAAATTAGAAAAATACCCCATTTTAAAGGTAGATGCTTACGGATATGGTATTTTTTAGTGAAAATGACTGAGGTACCTACTACGAAGAATTAACTAGTATCTTTTAGTTCTGCAGCCCGCCTTGTGATAAGCCATGATAGATCATGCGACCAATTGCTCGAAAAAGGTTGCTCATACCTGCTCTAAACAAAAGACTAAATATATGGAAAAGTATCCTATACAATTGCTAAAACAACCCAAACAAGTGAAGATTGTTTCTTTATCATGAAACCTTTAACTATCTAATTGTGAAATCCAATTGCATATTAAATAAGTCCCTAGAGTAGTGTTTTATTTCTATCTGAACTATTTTCCTACACAAATAGTACATTTTTCTTTTGTAGATAAATTTAGCTTTTATTTTGGGCAAAAATAGCCAAATGATTTGGATAGGAAGTCCATAAAGCCTCGATCTATAGTATCTTCATTTGCTTTCCTTTTTTTCAGATCTTGTGTCACGATTGAATTAGTTACATATTTCCCACCAGTACAAAGAGTTCGAGCCCAAATAAAAACCAAGACTTCGAATGCTCCTGACAGATCCTTTCCTTTTGGGAGATTGGCGTAACAGTCTTCCTATTTCATTTGGCTTGTTCCTTACTAAACTAAGATGGCCATTAAACACGTCCTGTGGAACTGAAAAAAGATAAAACATGTTTTCAGTTAATACTGAGGTTGACACATTTATTTTAAATGCACCCACATTAAAAAGTGCGATTGCTACTTTCTTTGTCACGTTGGAAGACGGATAAAATGTCTGTATGGATTCAAATAGTAACTTTAGGTTAAAAATCAAACTCACACATTTTTCGGCCATTGAACAGGATTGACAGGTAGTAAGAAAAATAGTCGTTATTTCAGTGAATATAGACACTTGTATGCTTAAGCTCCGATAGACTGTCACAATGATTGTGACAACCAACAGATCTTGTTTTGTGTTGTGTCACTGTCGATAACATATGTTATTCTTTGGGCGAAAATGGGTCATATATATTTACTAAAATACAACCGTCCCACCAGTTGATAATTCGTAAAAAAATAGATTTTACAAAAAAATCCTTCCCCATCATCTGTTATTAGTGCGATTGTCAACCGGAATATTTTATACGATACTAAGTCAAAATCTCAATTCATTTCATCATTTTAGACGAGTAAGTGACAATCTGATAAATTCTTTTTAAGAAAACCACGAAAACATTGCGAATAACGATGTCATAACATTCATTTTCCGTTGAATTAAATGAGACATTACATCCGCTGTATGTTCGTCAATAAGTCCGTAGCCTAATGATGACAAAATAGTTTATTTTACACAACAAAATATTTTTTAACATAATCTCCTTCCTTGTCAATGCACCTAACCCCACGATTCTCCATTTATCACATAGACTTGACTTTATAACGTGAAAATTAAAAATAAAATTCAGCTAGCAACCGTATTAGGCGCTGTACGAGCATTTTTTTTTTATAAGCGTTTCACCCCGAGCAAGGCATGTCACTGCCACTACTGTGCAGGGGGCTACGTAGAGTGGAGAAAGGCTGATTAAATATAGGAAATGACAGAGGGTGGGTGATAGGCGGGTGAGGATACCGAGAATGAGGGTTGGGTAGATGAGAGTGTTGTGAGAATAGTTGGGAGTTAGTGTGATAGGAGGTGTCTATTGACCCTACATTTAAACACCTGGAGATTGTAACTGTCGGGAAAGCAGACTTGTGGAAGGGAGTTCCACAGGCGGGAAGCGCGAGAAAAGAAGCTAATGAAGTAGAATTTACGGTTACATCTTATTTGTTTAACTGTAAAAGGGTGGGACCTAGTTGCTAATCTAGTATCTCGTGTAAATTCGTGCTTAGGCGGCACCAGTGATCTAAGCTCATAGGAGCAGAAGCCATGAAAGTACTTGTAGAAGAGGCACAGGGAAGCCACATCACGCCGGTGTGAGAGCGGCTGCAGCCGGTCTGCCAAGTCAGTATCAACCACGTTACAGATCCTCCTTTGTATTTTGTCAAGAAAATTGAGTCTACCTCATAAAATAAAGAAGCGAGAAAATTATTTTATGGTGTACTTTATTGTGGTGTAATGATCACCAGGCTACACTTGTTTTATTAAATATTTGTTGATCTTTTTTCTACTCATTTTTACCGAGAAGATCATTAGAATATCATGCGGGATCTTTCTTGACGTTTGTCAGAGTAATGGGGATGCCACACATTTTTTAAATAACAAGCGACACAGGCTGTGGTGTGAGTAGCGTAATTCCAGGGATCAGTGTGAATTACTCGAGTCTAAATTTGAACGCTGCTATTAACCGTTAGGCTAAATCAGCGCCCCCCTTTATTACGTTTTAAAACAATCTAGGATGCATGATGGGGGGAAAAGAGCTTGGAGATTTTGATACTTTAGACATATTAAAGGCCAGAGGGAGATGGGACAACAGCTAGTAACCTACCTAATGAGCTTGCGTAAATGGTTGGCAGAACAGGGATTAGTAGATAGCAAAGGATAAGAAATGATCGCCCACGTTCTGAAGGGACACAACACATAAAAGAACTGAGACCGCAAATGGTAACATGCAAGTTTTTTTTAAATATAAGACGGAATAAGAATTTTTTCTTTTCTTTAGATATCGAGGAGTTATTTGGTCCACAAATATTTTGTTCTTTCTATTTTTTTAGTGTTAAATCTTACTTTATTCTTATACGTTTATTTTTTTATTATTATTCATTTCTTTATCTGTTTGCAAAATAAAGATTATTATTCTAACACTGTTTTATTATGCACTAATTGCGATTGACAAGGCTGTCACGGCGTAGGCGAGCTAGTTCGGTTGATATTTATTATTGTGTAGTGACTTGTCCCTCATGAAATACCCAATTTTGTTTTTTTAATCATTTCACCCCAAGCAAGGCATTCCACTGCCACTATTGCGCATAGAGCTACATAGGGGAAGGTAAAGAGAAGGAGTGGTTAGACATAGGAAATGTCAGGAGGAAGGTGACATTGAGTAAGGATACCGAGGATGAGGGTTGGGCAGATGGGAAGAGTGTTTGATAGAATGGGAGCAGGTTAGTGTGTTAGGTGTCTATTGACCTTACATTTAAACTCTTGGAGATTGTGGCCGTCGGGGAAACAATCGTGTGGAAGAGAATTCCACAGTCGGGAAGTGCGAGGAAAGAAACTGTTGGAGTAGAAGTTGCGGTTGCATTTTATCGGTTTCACTGTAAAAGGGTGGGATCTAGTTGCCAATCTAGTATCTCGTGCAAATTCGTATTTAGGGGGCACCAGTGATCTAAGTTCATCGGAGCAGAAGCCGTGAAAGTATTTATAGAAGAGACACAGGGAAGCCACGTCGCGCCTGTGGGAGAGAGACTGCAGGCGGTCTGCTAAGTCGGTATCTATCACATTACAGACCCTCCTCTGAACCTTATCGAGAAGCCCGAGGAGAATAGCAGGGGCACCCGACCAGATACTGGTAGCTTTATGCTAAAACTAACTTAGCCTTAAAACACTTTGTCATGGTGTAATGGCATGCAACTTGGTCTCCCAGACCATTATAAGTAATGAGTGATGCTCACTAAGTGTTCCATACTTGTAGCCATGTGTCAAATATAAGCTACTCGGTTGATTTGTTTAGCGGGATATTCACTTCTTATAAGTCATTTAATACCGAAATTTACTTTTCTTGGGAGCTTTGAAGTAACAGAAATATTATATAAGTTATTCTGCTTTCACAATTCAATACTTGGCAGATGAAACTTAGATTTTGTGCATATACAAATTTGTGTAGATATCATTACTAGAGACGTTGATATGTGTGTTTTATATTGTATTTTTTAGTTATATTTTAGAATGCAGTTTGATTTAAGAATGTTATATGGATTAATAGTCATGAAAGAATTAATTCATGTTGTTTGGTTGTTTGATTTTGTTTAGTGGCATATCAACCACAATGAGTTATTTACTGCCGAAATTTAAATAATTTGCACACAATTTAATGGTTTCAATTAAATATATTTTGAACGCAATTGTATACATTCAACTATCGATAAAATGTATTGTTGGTCATTTTGCTTATGTACTGTTTGCTTTTTTATATAAAAAAATTATTGCTGGTATTTTTACTATTAAAATATATTTTTATACTTTCATAGTGTTTTTGTTTGTTTGGGGGTCACTATTTTCCCAAAGCTTGGACCCTAAACAAGTGCTACTACCCCGGGTCAGGGTGGAGTTGGGAACAACAGCAACTAAGAGGTGGGTCCACGCTCCTCAAAACCTTAAATATCCGCATAAGAGACCTTGTTATCGGATATAGTTTATTGTCATGCCTCGTTAAGCCACACATGCAAATAATGGCATTCATGAGCAGATTTTAACTTTCATATTTAAGATAAGTAATTTATCAACTAGGGATCTTGATTTTTTAATATAAACTTTGGGTGACTATCGTATCAATTTGATGTCTGTCCCATATTCACAAGCGTTCATACATAGACTGTCTTTTACCTTCCCACAGACGCTAATTTTGAAAGCCATTGATAGTCATAAGTTTTTATTTTCTTTATTTTTGGATGAAACCTTTTCACTGTTATTTTATTTTATTAGCTGTTTTTCTTTTTTTTTTCTTTTCGTTTTTTCTACATTTTAATGTTGAAACTTATTACAACACTCTGAATTAATACACTCCTCGACTTCGAGAGCAAACAGCGTAAAATCAAAAGTAGCTCTAGTCGAGACTTATACTCGTATATGTCATTTCGAGTTACCATTACCCATAGATGTCGCTCTGGCCACTTTATTGAGTAACCGGGCTAGAAATGTATAAATATCCTGTTATCCATTCAATTTTCTGTTATTATTATTTTGCTACCTAAGTGTTGGATGCTAGTTTTGTCCGAAATTACTTCTTTTGTAGCGTAGGGAGCTGGTTAAGTTTTCTTTGATTCAGGCCTTGTGCCAGACTTAACCGAATTCCCTACAGCTTTCAGGATTTATGCAGAGTTATAATCATCAGAATGTTAGTTGTCAGTTGGAATATGTGGACTTTTGTGGAATAGCGTAGAAGAGTGGAATAAAGAAGTATACATTTTGATTGTTAAAATAGAAATTTATTATAAGAAAAGACTAACATATGTTGTAGAAATTAATGCTCAATTAGAAACATTATTAAGAAGTTATGAGTAGAGTTCGTGTTCAATGATAAAGTTGCGGTATTAAGAGTTTGTACAAAATGTTTGTAGCAGTAATTGCTGAGAGAGATAAGGAGAAAGAGAACAAGGTGCGACCTGACCTTATCTCCTGGTCGATTTGAAGTTGGTTACATTTTAGATGTTTGTCAGCAAACTGCCTCCCCTGACTGACCGCCGTGACTGGTTAGAGACCATCCTTAAACATTGAATCCAGTCATGTAGGGTGGCTCCCAGAATTATTTTTTCTTTAGCTATGGAAAAACAGTTTCTCTGACGTATTTTGAATTTTGCGATTTGATGACCAATCAGGATCCAAAGTTCCGCTCCACTTTACTACTAATATCGCGTTGTTTACTTTAGACATCAAAGAGTCCAATGCGATCACCGAATACTCCACTATTTGAGATGTAAAGATATATTAAGCATCACACAAGTTGGCACAAACTTACAATAATGAGAAATCAAGTAATGATCAAACTCACAATCACTATTTTGTGAGCTAATATTTTTGTGATATGAGAATTATTGGAGTATTTTTCCAGTTTAGGCGAATTGGAATAAATATTTAAATTGGGTACCAATTTATTTTATATGCAGATATTGCACACCAGAATGCTTCTGCAGTGGTGTCTGTTCTGGGGTCATAGAATGTTTCGGGCCTCCGCGACATCAGACTTTCTCTCCCGTGGGCTCAGTCAAGAGCAATCATTTTTCGACTAGCTTTCTTGTATAGCTTCCGCATTATAACGATTATTAGCAAGCTCGAATGTTATTACTGAGATGCTCGATTCTCATTTCCAGCTTGTAGCTTTGTTCTAGACGACACTTAATAAATAGATAAACAGCGAAAAACAGATCCTCGATTTCAAGTATAATTCTGTAATAGCAAGAAAGAATTATTCTGTAAATGTTCAATAATATTTATTTTTTCTAAAATCTATATTGACTGAAATTAAAAAAATAAGCTAAAATGGATAAATGCACCTAGTTTACTGTAAACACAGACACGTGACAAGTTAAATACTCTCTTTACTGAACTAAGTACGATCTAACATATACAAAATATAAGCGTTATATACATTTTACGAGTACATGAATAGACTAGCCTGAATTACCGTAGAGTATAAAAGCAAAAATAAGATATGTTCGTTAAATTAATGGCATCAGTACTGAAGTTACTACTCATATATCAACATAATTAGTTTTTGCATTCTTTACAATATTTTTTATAATGCATTCAATAGGTACTATAATATTGTTGTGCGGGAATATGTAGCATAGACCTATTTAAGGTGTATGAAACATACAACAAAATAGATGAAAAGTTCAAAAACAAAACACAAAAGTCGTATAAAAGCACTTATATATATATATATATATATATATATATATATATATATATATATACACACAAAAATCTAGAGTGAGCCAAAACCTACCGCGGTTTCACACTACGTTGTATTGAGCACTTTTTCTTGTGTTTGGTTCCGTTTTGGGTTTTTTTCTTTACTGGGGAGTATTGAATGTTTTGTTCTTGTTCCGCGAGTTTCTTTTTTTTTTCTCCCCATTTATCCGACGTCTTAGTACACCGGATTGTAACGGATTTAGGTTCTGTTTGTTAATGGTTTTTTCGGAGGTTTATTTTAGTATAAATTTACGACCGACATACTTACAGAGTCTATGTAGTTATTATATATATATATATATATATATATATATATATATATATATATATATATATACCGAACGCCCATAAATCTGTCTGCGGGCGACTATATATATTACATATTCGATATTCTTAATACAAGTTTTACATGTATCTACTGACAAAAGACTGGGTACCGAAAACTATAAATGTACTAATTTCTCTCGTTTTTACGAACCTGAAATTATGCGCATTCTTACTTTAACTTCACGGAGCAAAAAGAGGAACATTGACTTTCTCGCTTAACGACGTATTATTCTCGTGAATATCTATAATTAATTTTTATTGCTATTTTCTGTTTTGGTCAAGGGGAGCTAATCTTTTGTCATTCACAACCACATTATGTATATTACAGTACAAAAATGAAAGTTTACCATATTTACTTACCTAAGATTAACTTAAAGAACCCAGAATGAGCAAAACAACGTGAAACGCTGATTTGATCTTAGTGAATATTCAGTATTTTTAATACAATTTCCTCTATTTAAAACTTTTTGCCAAAAATTTTGTTCGCCTTGACATATGTTAAATTATATATTTTACACATATCAATATGTGCTATTATTATTATTATTATTATTATTATTATTATTATTATTATTATTATTATTATTCTGTGTTTTTTTAAAACTAGAAGTGTATGCGATGTAACAGCTATCAGCACGGCTGTGACTGCCTTACGCATTGGAAAGGCATAGATCTACCTCTCCATGGTTTTTGTTCTCTGGTCAGTTATCTTGAAATGTTTCATCACTGACATGACGAAGAAGACAGTGAGTGAGTCCATTGATAAACTATAGGTGTTTTAAAAAGTTGAGTGTCCTAAGGGGAGTGTGGCTGACGTCACACAATGAGGCATTGTATTCGCATTAACCTGGAACTATCTTAATTTTAACAAATAATAGTTTGCATAATTAAAAAATAAAACAAATAAACGGAATTCAGGATTTCGAAGATATTCTTGAGATCTGTCCATAGCACATCTGAGCAAAAATATATTAGGGAATAATAAATTAATAAATAGGTGATATCCAACAAATTATTTACCTTCCTTTATTTTACTAAACGGATTGTGACAGCCTTCAAAAACCTAACCATATTAAAAGATAAAAATAAATAAATAAAATGAAGTTATTTTAAAATTGAAAATAGAATCATGTTTTTTTTTATTTTATAGATAAATGTTATTCCAGTAAAGTGCTTATAAAACTCGTTTCTGTAATAATTCAAGTTTATTTAGAATTGCTATCGACTCGACAGCAAAAACAAAAATAATTGGATTGGAGTGTATCAGGATCTTTCTCGATGGTATCAGCACATACGTCATGGTATCTCTCTTTGGATCATAACTTTTTAAAAAGTACCAAGGCTCATAATTACTTTACCTACCTAGGTAGTAGCTGCAAAAAAAAAAAAAATTATTTTGGTTTGTTTGTTTTATTTTACGGTATATCAACCTCAGTGGGTTATTCAATACCGACAACAAGATTTTTACAATAAATTCATATGAATGGAATATGTATTCTTTGTAAGAAATAGGTTTGTAGATCAGGTTTCATTAACGTATTTTTTAAAAAAAGGGTTTTGTCGAGAGTTAGACTGGTATATATTCTTTCTTCAAAAATATATTGCTGTTAATACTTTTTTTATTTCTTCAAAAATGTATTGTTGGTAATATTTTTTCTTCATGAATATATTGCTGATATTTTTCCTTCAAAAATGTATTGCTGGTAATATTTTCTTCTCCAAAAAAGCATTGCTGTAATTTTCACTATAAAAATCTATTTTTATACGTTTATAATGTTTTGACACCAGTTTGGGGGTTAGCTATTTGCCCATAGCTAGGGTTCCTAACAGGTGCTACCACCCTAGGTCAAAGTGGACCTGGGAACAACAGTAATTAAGAGGTTGTTCCATGCTTCTCAAAACTTCACAATTAGAGACCTTGCTGCCGGATGTAGCTTATCGTTATACCCCTCTGCAGAGTTGCAGTCGGTGTATTCTGAAGTTCCAGCCGACAGGGCGTCAAAAAGATCTTATTCATATAGTCTGCCCCGTAGATACTTTGTGTGAGTAAATAATAAAATGTATAAATAAGAATGTAAATGTATATGCGTGCATGTATGAATGAAAAATATCGTGTGTGTTTCTTAAAATGCAAGAACAAGATTCACAGTTACGACAATAATGGTCCATTTAGCCGAGAATAAAATCGAATTGTTCTTTTCACCTAGGCGGACATAAGTGTCATCTAGGAAAGAATTCTGACATCTTTGACTGGTTCCCACGCTCCCATCTGTGAGAAAGCCGCACGAACAAGAATGTACCCATTGTGAAAAATCAGAAACCAACTTACCTTCTCCGTAACGTTGTATTGTGAAAGTCTTCATCTGTTTTACTCTCTTCCGACAACTGACAGCCCTTCTCAAGTTTCATACTTAAACCTATCTCTTCATATCCGTCAGTTTTTTCATTTTCAAGCGTCGTCTTCTCCACTGTCCCGGCATTGCTGACCATTTCAGATGGCATTTGATGAGGAAAGTTCAAAACAGAACAAAACAGAAAAGGTGAGACTGAATTACTTCTCTATTTGAACGTAGAAAATGAGTATAACTTCTTGGCAATACACTGCGTGAACGTTACGTTGTGCTAACACTTGAACGTGGGTGACAAAATTGTATAGAAAACGAATGTAAAGAAAAGAAGAGATTTGAATGGATACGTTTCTCACGTGTCGTCTCACTTCCTCAACCCGTTTAATGTTTAAGAAGTAACAAATAAGGAAAGCAACAAATTGCTCGAATAATTTTAAAAAAAAATTATCCTGTGTATTTTTATGAATCACCCGAAAGAAAGAGGTGTTGGCTTCTTATATAGGCGTAGAGATAATAATAATAATAATAATAATAATAATAATAATAATAATGCTCGAATAATGGAGATACTATTTTTATTTTGTCAGAAACCTGTTTTGCGAGGTTGTTCCGTTTGTCAGCGCATTGTGTGAACTTGCGCGGTTTACATTAGTGCATTCATTTAGTCCATCCCAATAAGAAAAAATATCTCATCGAGTGCCAATCTGTATAAATAAGATAAGAATTTCCTACTTTAAGTTTCTAGGGAAATGGTAAAATCTTGGGTGACATTATTTAAAAGGAAAATGAAGAAAAAATAGTTTGCTCAGCGATAGGCAAAGGGAATTTTCCATGGTTCTTTTCTTACATGTATCTTCTTATTCTTTATAATGATAGAACTTAATAGGTTTATGCTGAGAGACGGGCAATAGACGATCGCTGTTACACTCTCTTGATTGTTTTTATAAGAAATAAAACTTATTATATCCGATCTGTACATATGCAAATTTATCTTGAGGTCGCAATTTTTTGTTAATTTTATTATTATATCTCATGCATTTGCATAGTTAGATTAGATAATTGGAAGTTACTGTTGTAGACTAAGTGACAGCAAGTCTTTTCATATCTACTGCATCTGTCAGTATCCATGTAGACCCAACACCACCGAAGATTGAACAATCTAAATTGCTCCTAAAATATTTAATTTATCTCCTCTTAATTCTAATATTTTGTCGCCATTCCGTGCATGCCAAAATGATCATTACTTTTCTTCTAAATTAGAATGGCATTAGATGAATTTGGGTAGCAATTTTTCATTTTTACATATTTTGTTGAAAACCAATCAAAGTATTTTTATGTTGTTTTTTTCTTTGAATAGGAATCATTTTCTAGTTTCCGTGGAGAGTTTGGACATAGATTGAATAGGAATAATTTTCTAGTTTCCGTGGAGAGTTTGGACATAGATTGAATAGGAACAATTTTCTAGTTTCCGTGGAGAGTATGGACATAGATTGAATAGGAATCATTTTCTAGTTTCCGTGGAGAGTAGGGACATAGATTGAATAGGAATCATTTTCTAGTTTCCGTGGAGAGTATGGACATAGATTGAATAGGAATCATTTTCCAGATTCCGTGGAGAGTTTGGACATAGATTGAATAAGAATAATTTTCTAGATTCCGTGGAGAGTTTGGACATAGATTGAATAGGTATCATTTTCTAGTTTCCGTGGAGAGTTTGGACATAGATTGAATAGGAATCATTTTCTAGTTTCCGTGGAGAGTTTGGACATAGATTGAATAGGAATAATTTTCTAGTTTCCGTGGAGAGTTTGGACATAGATTGAATAGGAACAATTTTCTAGTTTCCGTGGAGAGTATGGACATAGATTGAATAGGAATCATTTTCTAGTTTCCGTGGAGAGTAGGGACATAGATTGAATAGGAATCATTTTCTAGTTTCCGTGGAGAGTATGGACATAGATTGAATAGGAATCATTTTCCAGATTCCGTGGAGAGTTTGGACATAGATTGAATAAGAATAATTTTCTAGATTCCGTGGAGAGTTTGGACATAGATTGAATAGGTATCATTTTCTAGTTTCCGTGGAGAGTTTGGACATAGATTGAATAGGAATCATTTTCTAGTTTCCGTGGAGAGTTTGGACATAGATTGAATAGGAACAATTTTCTAGTTTCCGTGGAGAGTATGGACATAGATTGAATAGGAATCATTTTCTAGTTTCCGTGGAGAGTATGGACATAGATTGAATAGGAATCATTTTCTAGTTTCCGTGGAGAGTATGGACATAGATTGAATAGGAATCATTTTCCAGATTCCGTGGAGAGTTTGGACATAGATTGAATAAGAATAATTTTCTAGATTCCGTGGAGAGTTTGGACATAGATTGAATAGGTATCATTTTCTAGTTTCCGTGGAGAGTTTGGACATAGATTGCTTAAAATTTTCTGAGCGCTTCCGGATTTCATAATATGAACATTTTTCTCTATCTATTACACTTAAAAGTTAGTTGGTTCATTAGGCACACGAATAAAGCCTGTTACTTAGTATGAAATTGAAATGGGTTTATTTGCAATAAATTTGCATTAAAGAAAAAGAAGGATGAGATGGTTTTCTCCTTGAACGTCCAATAATATATAAGCTAGGTAGAGGAAAATGTTTGCGGAAAATAATGACTTGCATTAGTTGATAAATTTTATTAAAATGTCCTTAATAGTGGAATTGTCGGATTCGTAAAATCTGATTGTACAAAAAGTCCTAGCTTACACACACCTAGACCTTTTCAGAAGCCAATTGAAAAAAAATATATATGTATTCCTTCACCAGTTAAAAAGCTCTTTTCATGAAACAGTTTGCTCACCAAATTTTACCATGTGTGGGCGTCTTTGAAAACAAATAGGATATAATTTCACATTTATTGACCAATCAAGAGTGAAGGAAAAATCTAGAAGTTGATCAGAGTCTATCATTCAAAAACACATAAATAGCATGAATTTTCGCTTTCTCATTTGAGCGCCACCATTCTCGGCATTGTCTTCGGGCAGGAAGAACCCAGACGGAGCTCCGCCGAATGGTAGAGCCTCGTCTGTGGAAAATCAGTAGCAGTTCTGACCCTGCTTTGTGTAAGGTCTACAGGATATTTTTGGACGAGTTTAGAGTCTCGTGGACTCCACTGTAAAATAGGCTTGTGCCGCCTTCCACCTACGTGGAAAGACAAATAAATACAGAGCACCACCAGTTTCAGTGCGGACTGGTTTAGCAACTGTCTTTCTCACTGCCTTCGGGCAGGAGGAATCCAGACGAGATTCCGTCTAGGGAAAATCGACAGAAGTTATAACCCTGCCTTATGCACGGTTTACGGGATATTTTTGGCCAAGCTTAAAGGCTCGGAGACCCCACAGGCCTTGTGCCACATTCTGCCTACGTGGGTAGGCAGGTAAATACTGAGCGCCACTAGTATTGGCTCAGACTGGTTTGGTAAATGTCTTCTTTACTGCCTTTCACAAATCCATCTCACCATTTAACCGACTAAGAAAAAGGAACTCTAAGAACACACACATTCACAAAATAAACTTTATGCAGAATGTTCAAGCATAAATGTTATTTTTAAAACAACAAAACTATGTCAGTTCTTCTCATTAAATAAATCTTACTGTGTCGTGTCGACACCCAACATCTCCACGATCGATAGTCGATCACTTCGTTCCAAACCGGACTCTGTCCACATTGTGTTTGATTGATCTCAAAGCCGGTTTGGTTTGAAAGTCACCAAAAATCTGCTGCATCGATGATCCAGACTGGGCTGGAAGCCACTATAAGAAAAGGAAACCTTTGTAAAATTAACAATAAGGAGTTTATTTAGATACGTTTTGTTTGGTACCGTATTTGGTTAGAGTTTATCACTCTTGCATGCAGACAACTATAATTCCAACCTACGTTTCTACAGGATATAACACATTATCTAAGTTGATTGGTCTGGCACAAGGATAAATTCGGTGGTTCTTCTAGGGTAGGCAGTCACGTGACAACACATCTCTCGTGTTAACTCGTTCCGTACCGGTCCACCTGTACTGTAGTCAACGGTACTTTACTCAACTCCACTCTACACAACTGTCTGAAAACCAATCGTCTCTAGTAAATATTGAGCCTCGCACCCAGTGGGGGTGGTTGTGACGCACTTTGGGTACACTAAGCATTTTTTAAATGACCAATAAGGGATCAATAAGGGATCCTCCTTTTAGTTACCTGATCATCCACGTCTCCTTCTCTCCTGTGTAAGTGCCTCTTACTACTGCTCGAGGGGCGTGGAACATTTCTCCGATTTTCCCGAAATCCACTGGGATTTTTTTCTACTGGCCATTTGATCAACGTCGTCTCTTCTCTCAACGGTCAAATTTTAATTATTGTTCCAAAATTTATTTCTCATTGAATCTTCGGTCTGTGGTCGTTTCGCATCCTTATTTTATCATTTCAATCATTGTAAAAAAATTATCTTGCTTCGGTCGGAAAGAAAACTATATGTTTACCTTTGAATTATCAACGTCGCAAAATTCCACAAAGAACAAAGAAAACGTTATTTCTGGGAATTTTGTCTTTCTTTCTCATCATGGGTTGGCTGTCTCTAGGGGTCATAAATCCCTCATGCTCGGGTAAGGTCTGTTTCAAATAAAACCTTTAGACAGCTGTCGTTTTATCAATACTTGTTAAATTTTTCTAGAACTGCGAAACTCACTTTTCGCGAAAATGGTTTTTCCAATTTGTGCTATAAGAAACTTTATTTGAATTTGTCGCCAGCATTCAAGAGTCATAAAAAACTTATCTATTTTTCTTGGGTCTTTTTGTCTTAGAATATCCCTCATCGAGATTCTAGCGGGGGAAGAAAAGAAAAAAAAATTCTTCTCCATTCTCTTCTCCCTGTCTCAGAGCCATAAATAGTGTTACATTACATTTATTGATACAGTTGAGATTTTTTATCCTTTGTTCAATGTTTGTACAACATGATATCTTTTAATGTCAATGGGCTTGGTTATGTTTGGCACAAGACCATTCACAAGCATAGCCGCCCTCACTACAGCAGAAGAAATAGACCATATTTTCCGCATAGTTTCATACTCACATACATACCATATTAAAAAACGCCCAAACTTTAGTTTCTACCGAATAATACACAATATTTACGAACAAGCTAAAAAGATCCAACAATAGAAGACATACTGTTTAAATCAAATTGTCTATTAATTATCGTGTGAAATATTTGACCACTGAAAGAAAATTAAAGCCCTATTTCTCTCAAGCCTATTTTCCGAAAAAAAAAATCTTATAAAATCCCACAAACTTCAACTTTCAGCGAGCAGAAATGCAATTGCTAAAAGTCATTTAAACACAAGAAAAGAGATAACTTCATAGCCTTTTTTCTAATCCACAGCGTATATTGAAAGAAACATATGTCGGCGACTTCAAACGAACTATCTCCAACAACAATACAGACGGTCAGTAAATCTTCGCTGTCGATGATGTGCCGGCGACTTCAAACGAATCGTCTCCAACAACAATAGCATGGACGATCAGTGAATCTTCGCTGACGATCAAAATCTTTTCTCAGCCATAGACTTTTACAGTAAACCATACTACTAACAGTCATCTCTAAACCAGATTTTTTTGTGTACGAACTAGCCAAAGCTTTAACTCATCTAAAGTTTGTTTTTACCTTTTCTCCACCATTTTGTATTCATGTACAGATGTTTGCAAATAAAATTGATTTATTTAACAGGTATACACTTTTTTATTTATTTTTATTTTGTTATTATTTAGAATTCAGACGTTTGGATTTTTAATATTAACAAAAAACCCTGGACGACTGAATTTCCTACAAATGGTGACCTCAACGATGAAAACCAACCTCCTGGTGTCTTTACACATATAGCTTTTAACACTGTCAGACACTGTCTTCACACAAATGCCAACAAATCGATGTTAGAACATTTCTGAAACCACGACAACGCCGAAACAACAATGGTCACAAAATTAGACATCGATCCTTCAGAAGTTGCGTTGACTTTAAATATTCCTGCATACAAATCTACAAACTCGGTTCTCACAACTACATGCAATTTTCAGAGCCAAGCGGATCACGTCACAATATACCAAATACGCATATGTGAAGCGGCTTCCTCACGATGTTGCAACTAAGTTGGTCGATTTATTAAATATATGTCAGTGGAGAAGCCGTATGACACATTAAAAATGCATTCATCAGGTACACGGGCGAATCCAAAACAGTCCTGCACAATTTGTTTAACAATTGAAGTTTTGACATTGTTATAGCTACTTGGAAGAACGAAAGTTCTTCTAGGAATAAACTCTATGTGTTACACGGTTCTTTTGCGTAGTTTGGAGCGATAAACTTCACACACATATAACATGGATACTCACCTTCCTACTTAAAGGCATGGACTGAGAACGAGTGGCAGAATATACAATGGCAACCCGCAAAATCAGACAGTGCACCAACTGACGGATATTATAACAGAAAAAATGGAGTTGTTAACAATACAGCTACAAAAAATAATGAAAAGCAAACTAGTCAGAATTTTCCTCGTTCCCAAGCGGATTTCTGGAAGTGTAGAATCCTGAACGTTCTATAGGAGAAATCCCAGTACCGCACAGAAGCTGGTAAGCGACTACTCCGGCAGCAATTAAAGACGACATTATCTGTTGGGAAGCATCACAAAAGTCGTCTATTCTCCATCCGGAATAATCATGCCGGATATTTATTCTTTAATACCGGACTCCAAATCAACATTATTCTGCCCAACCGGGACTCAAGCCATCAACATATACCACCCCCACTCCATGCAGCAAACGGATCTAAAATCCAAACATATGGAGACAAATCCCTAGTTTTAAATTTGAATTTAAGCGTTCTTTCCCTTGGATCTTTACTTAAGCACAAATAAAAAATCCTAACGTTGGTGCAGATTTTTTTTTATTCCATCCACCTTTTAGTGGACATGGGCACACACTTCCACATTAACAACGATACAAAGTTGACAACAAAAGAAATAGCTTCTCTGCACATCTCAACAGGAATTATTTCTGTTATACCAACAGATAATACCTAGCAGCAGTTGATAAAGAAATTCCCTACTGTTGCTATTCATTTCAAACACACGGATGATATTCGTCACTCCGCAAAACATTATATAAAAACAGCTGGATCACCGATCCAGACATCACCGCACAGATTGCGCCAGGACAAATATAAAATAGCAAAAGATGAGTTTCAACATATGTCAAAACTAGGCATTATACACTCTTCACTAAGCCCATACTTTTCTTCATTACATATGATTCCGAAACCAGATACTGGAGCTTGGCGACCTTATGGGGATTTTCGACATCTTAACGCAAAAACAGTTCCGGATAAATACTCAATCGCTCACATACAAGATTTTATTCTGGTTTTACATGGAGCCAATGTATTCACAAAACTGGATTTTATGCAAGCAGGTTTTTCTTGTCATAAAGTGCTCAATATCAATATATAGATATAGTATTAACAGAATTAATATGAAGAAGTTTGTCACTTAGCTGAGCAGTGTTATTTCAGTTATGCTGACGTTGAAGTTTTGCGAAAGCATTATTGTAATGTCTTCACTCTTCAGGGTTTTAATTTTTCTTTTTTCTTTTTTTGCTAAAAAAATCCTGAAGAGTGAAAGCATCACAATAATGCCTTCATGAAACTTCAAAGTTGGCATCACTGAAATAGCCCTGCCCAGCTAAGTGATAAACTTCTCTACATTAATTGTATGTATGTATGTATGTATGTATGTTGATTCTCTCTTGTTGAGGCATTTTACATGCCTTTAAAATCTTTACTCATTAATTATAATTATTAAAATGTAAATATTACCAACGATACATCTTGTGTTTTATATATGAAAACTACTACTGTTTTTATTATTGTTTTCACAACAGATATTTCTACATTGTTGCTGTTACAAGAAATAAAATAACAGTGAGTCAACTCAATTCTTCTCAATATTCTAATCAACTTCTACAGATTTTTATCATTTTAACTCTTCTTCTGATCTCTAATTCTTTCAATTATTAGGTTCGAAATTCATAGGTGGTGTTTGAACATGAGATTTCATTTCACACGTGACTAAAATTCTAAATATACATATATTCTGAAAAGTGACACTTCAGCACATGATTCATGTGTGGATTATGAATTTTAAATGTGTTTATGTTAAAAGTGAAAATGGATGAAAGAGATTACATTTTCATCGTTTGATGTTATATTATTTTTGGAAACCCAAAACTTTACAAACAGCAAAAAAGATTTATCCCTTTTATTGAAATGATTAGCTGAGAGCATTGTTTGTCAGTGATTAGTTAGATTCAGAAGAGGCTTGCTTTCATTGATGATCACCAAAATGTTGATTAAAATCCAAGTGACACGACATGGAAATGGTATCTCATATGAACGTTGTAAAGAATCTGAAACCATTTTGATAAATGATTCATTATGATGCTTGAATGTTTCACAAATTAACAGGAAAAAAATTAATGAACTAAATTTCCAGCTGGAATTAAAATGCAACTAAACAGACACATTTTTTGAAAAGAATGATTGCAGGTAATGAAAATGGATTGTTTAAGGCAATGTTGAGTGAAAAAGATCTGGCAGAACTCCTTCTACAAGATTAGATATTGAATTTTAATTGGACCCATAAAAAGGCAACAATAGATGAAAAACATCTAAAATTGGGCACTTAGAAGAGAGTCATCTTCCATCAGAACAACATCAGATGTCACATTTCTTTGTAGACCCGGTAGACATTGGTACAGCTCCGATGGGATACTCTATTACAGTCTGTTTAATTAATCTAATGTTACTCTTTCGGATTACCACTTAACTTTGATCCTTAGAAAATTTTCTCAATGAGAAGAGCTTCAATTTGCTAAAAGTCTATAAAAACCACGTAGACCATTTTATCAGCCAGAAAGATGCCATGTTCTAGGACAATGTAATCATGAATTTGTTGTAAGACGGCAAAATAACAAAATGGCACATAAGCACAAATAACCAGGGGAGGCCATAGGATTGTTGGCACTCCGGGCAAGATGAACTTCAGCAGCCTCACAAGTATGATTTTTTAAAATTTTTACAAGAAAAACTGAAAATGTAGAATATCACCTGCTCAGTCATTTTTCTGTTATGGTGTATGATCACTACACCATAAAGAATTAATAATCAATTTGATAAAATTTTTTACTTCACTCAAGAAATTTAATATTTTACTTTTTAATTTATTTTTTCATACTTTTTCCTTTTTCTTTGAAAGATCTCAAACATGACATGGCAGCATGATGGCGCCCTTGGCCTTGATAGTGCTCTCAGTTGTTAGTACTTTCAGCCGGCCTTGTATACAACTATTGTTGTTGAAATTCACTTAAAAATACTAGAAAATTTTGTTCCGATACTTTTCATTGTTATCATATACAATGCATGGTTTTGCTTTTTTCAGTGGATTTCAAATATTTCTATATTTTATGCAAAGTCTTTTAGGATAGTTTCAGGTGTTCTAATAATAATAGGCATAACTGTCACTCGCTTTCAGTTTCTAATATCCTCTACATTGTTGCAGAAGTGAAGGAATGGGTTACCTGGAAGGCAGAACTGTGGTTGTTGCTGTTACTGCTGTAGTGTTAATCACTTCTTTACCTCAGTAATCATAAATTCAGAAAAAAAAAAAAAAAAAAAAGAATACATCTGACTTTGGGTAAATAAGTGTATAATTTATTTACATATGTACAAAACATAAACTGCTATTCGTTGCTGTCGTGAAAAGGGAGAGAGAAAGAAAAGAGAACGAAAAGGAGAGTGTCGGTTGGTGTCAGCTGAAGTCCTGTCTCATTGGCAACGTTGATGGTAAGGGGAAGCTCGTCGCTAGACTCCGAAGCTATGTCTCTGCATAACTCTGTCTCTCCCCTCTGTCTGATATTTACTTCATGTGGGATTTTTTATAACAAGACTAAAGTTTGCATATACTTGTTACTTTTTCTCGTTATCCCTTCTTTCATTAGTTATCTCTTCAGTCGGTAGACATTTCCTTATTCTATTGGTCCATATACTTTTTTAACAACTGCTCCTAAATGAGTAATAAAAAAATAATTGTTTTGCTATCAGAAGATATGCGTTGATCCCATGCGCAGAACTAAAATCTGTTATTCTATTTTGGTTGTCAGTAGTCAACATCCGGTTAAACAGAAGAGTGTAAGAAATACAAAATATTTGCTGCTTTTTATTTTCTTTGACTTTCACTTTGTAGTCCCTTCAGATAGTGAAATTCTATTCAAACTTTTATTTATACATTTATTTATTTAATACATTTATATTTTCTACATTCTACATTTTATTTACAGTGATTCAATATGTTTTTTATTTGATTGGGTGATTCATTTGAATTCTCAAGTCCAATAAAATTTTATGTTTTATTCTTTTGGTCAGCTTCTGATTTTTGCATATCGCATTGGTTTGTATGGTCATATACCATTGGTGCATATTTTTATTGTTATTACAAGGAGATATTGTTCATGAAGTCTGTAATAAAAAATATCTTTGTGTGTGAATGCATGTTTGTGTGTGTAACATTTTGCATTGATTTCCATTTTTCATCTGTGTAATGATTAATGAAAAAATATCCTGGTTGTGTGCTATGAATTTTCTTTCTGTTCATTGATAGAGTTTTGAATGAATCAATAACTGAAAAATGACAAAGTTTCATTTGGGAAAATGCACACTGATTAAAAAGAACAACCAAGGTTTGGAAAGAAAAGTGAGAATTTAGTTTGTTTTAAATTTTTGATGTGTTCATATCTCCAACTTCTCTTGTTGTGAAGTATATAGAAATGAAGAAATCATCCCATTTCATCAATTTTATTGCCAGTTTTTGGTCAAGCAGAAATTGGGTATTGTCAATGTTCACAACATCCATGAATTTTCCTTTGAAATACTAGTAAAAACATACATGCATATATTACAAATAACAATTGTTTTTTTCTGTTTAGTTAGTAATGACTGTTACTCTCCATTGTTAAACATGACTTACTATAAAAGAGGAAATATTTTTTAGTGAATTTTAATGGTTGTCTATGATTGAATGTATATCCATAAACCCAAAAGACTTAAGAAAAGTGTACCATATTCATTGAAAAGTATGTGAAATAATGAAAAATCATGCTTGTGAGAAAAAAAAAATATAAAAAAGGCTTTGCATTATTTTTCATTGAGTCAAGGAAAAACACTGGAATAATGACAATACTTTATCTCAGAATTTGAGACAATGATTGAAGTTGTTTTGTAACTTGTGATAAGACAAATTTTAACTTCAATTTAAAACAAATTAAACAGTTATTCAAAAGATGTCTATTAAAAAAATTAAGAATTGCTTGATATTTTTATGTTTGGTTCTTAAATTATAACTATTTATATGAGCTTAATTTGGTCACAAGACTAAAAATGACAGGCCACTCAGTCATCACTATTCAGTATTAATGAGTCGAGAGGTTAACTCCTTAATCCTTACTCCAGTTAGATGCTCATCTAAATAATAGGTTATTTTCAGTTTTTGTTTTATCCGTTTATAAACAGAGATTTCTGAATAATATTTTAGTCAGTACTTAAGAAATAATCTTACTTAAGAAAATATCTGAAATATTTTAATAACTCATGAGTTTCTTTTGTATTACAGAAAATAATTATTTTCAATATGATTTTTGAATCTTGTAGAATAGAAACGAATCTTGTTTTAATATTCTAAAGATTAAAATATCAGCCCAAAATAATAAAACTTTATCACAAAAATGATATTTTAAGAAAAATAATACTTTCAGTTGATGACATGGTCAGACAGTTTGAAATTTCGGCCAAGTTTGTCGCTTATGATTTTTCATGTAAGCATCAAATAATATCAAAATCAGACGAAAATTAGAATAATCACAAGCTGCTTTTGGGATAATTTTGATTTTCGTACCAATATCAAGCAGAATATTTGGAAATAAAAAGTGTTAAGGAGTGAAATCAGATTTTAAAACTCATGGGGAAATCAGATGTAAAGTTTTAAAGATTTCTGATTTTATGGTAGGTATACAGTATTATACCAGTATTGATATATTTATACAATCAATACAGTCAGTCAGTTAAGTGCCATACGTGATACACGCTTGAGCAATCATGTCTCGAAAGAGACATGACTGACTGGGCAGAAGATTATCCCGCAGTAGGTTGCCATTGCTTTCTGCGGTAGACTGATTGCCGACCGAGGCTATAGAACCCAATCTGTCCTGTTATTTAACCCATAACTGGAAGGAATAAACAGATTAATACCTTTCTCAAGGGTATTTGCGCGTAAATGAATGTAATGAATTCAGCTGGAATTCGAAATCGGCTCCCCGATTTCGCGTTCCCAGCCGATATCCAATGCACCGCAACGCACGTCCATACAGTATGTTTCTTTTTCATTACTGCATACCTACTTTTGCACCACTGTATTTTTCAAAAATCTTATCCTCTAATGAAATGAATATTTTTTTTTGCTTTGATTATTTATCAGCTAAGTAACATATGTGATACATAATTGGGCAATCATGTCTTGAAAGGGACATGACTGACTGGGTAGATGATTATCCTGCAGTAGGTTGCTATTACTTTCTGCGATAGACTGGTTGCCAGCCAAGGCTATAGAACCCAATCCGTCTTGTTATTTAACCCATAACTGGAGGGAAGAGACGAATTAATACTTTTCCTAAGGGTATTTGCGTGTAAGTGAATGGAAGGAATTCAACTGGAATTTGAACTCAGCTACTCGATATCCAATGCACCACAATGTACATGATTATATATACACATTTTTTTATATTTCTTTTTGGTTTTCACTTGTAATTATTTTCTGGAAGGTGATCTTGTGACATTTTCCATACATGAAATTTATATAACAATTTTAGAAGCTAATGTTTTTTTTTTTTGTGGGGGGCAGAGGTAGAGAGTAGAAAAAAACAGAAAATTAAATTTTCTCATTTTGAAAATTTATGGTAGTAACAATTTTAGACAAATGATAGAGCTCAACTCAATAAAATTCTCATGGATTGATGTAAAGAGGACAAATTTAACCTTCTGTTTTGTTCTCAGTTTCAGCAAAAAGCAATGAGGGAGATTTCAGCCATTCAACCCAATATCACTATGGATGAATATCAATAACTATTTAATCATGTCATAAAAATAAATACAGAAAACCATCTTCAAAATTACCAAGAATACTGCAGTTAATTTTCAAGATATACAAATTTCACATTTGCTAATTTGTTTCTGTACATTTATTAGCTAAACAAATGTCATTTGCCTATATTTGTCATTCATCACAGATTTTCTAGTTGGTATTGGTTTTGCTTTCAGTTAAATTAGCATGAAGCAATCAGCTTCTTGATTAATCACACATAAATTAAGCTTGTCTAAATCAAGAATGAAATTGATTTTCAGTCATACTCATTTGTTAAATTTAGCACAGTTTCAACATATATTAATATTGTGAATTATCTTCAGCATGTCTTTAGGTTCATGGATAAACAAGACCTGACTACTTCAATAGTGATCACTAATTCATTAATGAGAAAGTAGCTATTTATACTATTTAGGGTGAATTAAACAAGTACTAAGAATGGATGAAGTGGAAGGAAATATTTTCCTGGTTTCATATCAGAGTTCACTTTGGTGCAAAGTTCTTTTGCAGTATTTGATTCAAGTAAGATATACCAGAGGTATGAACTAAATTTAATATCCATCAGGAACCCTGGTTTAAGGTGATTTGATATGAAGGATGATCCCAATATATACTGGATATATCAAACTAAGTTTTGTACTAGGTGTCACCTTAGAAAGTCAAATGATCTATGAGCTGTGCATGTTAACAGGTGACCTCAAAGCCACCAAGTACAAAATCAGACCTTGAAAGAGATACCAATGTAAGTTTTGTAGTTGGTGTTACTCCAGGAAGTCGAACAATCTATAAACCCTGAGTGTTAAAAAACCAACAAAATCAACATACTACCATATTTAATGTGAAAGATGAAATTCAAGGATAACTTATTCAACAAAGAAAAAAAAATTGCGATATATCAAGTTAAATTTATATCTTAAAATCCAGAAATAATAGAAGTAAAGTATAAATTATGAGTTGAAGTATCTGTCTATGCCAGGTGAGAGGTCAATATTTGGATTAAAGCTGCAGTAAAACTTTTTTTTAGTATTGTGAGGGTGAACTTGTGGGTTATACTACTTGGCTTTGCCAAAACACCTGCTAGGGGGCACTCTTTAAACCTATAAAAAGGGAATCATATACTCTCTTTTTAACTCAGATGTAGTTGATATTAATAAAGAACACTGCCAACAAAGTCCATTCACTTCCTTGGTCCTCTGTTGACTTTTGAACTCTCTTATACCTGCACATATACACGTGTTTATCAAACATGCGTAAACAAGCTCATTCTTCTTATCGCCAGTTTTAAATTTTTTTCTTTTGTTATAATTGTGTACACACGTAATTCCTTTTGTTAATAACATGCATTGTCATTTGTGGTAGGGTAATTGTTTTGTATTTCTTAATTTTACCTGAATTCACATTGAGTCCATCAATCTTGTTAGTGGGATAAATGTTCCAGGAGCACATAATCATTTAATATAAGATATCCATACACCTCACAACCATAGAGGTGATATTTGCAATATAATGGTGACTTATTTCTACCCAAACATACAAATATCCTAGAACAAGCAATATATCGATCTGAAAAGTATGTGGTGATACCAAGCAAAAGCAATGGACTGGATGTTTGCGCTTTCACGACCAAAAAGCAAATGACCCAAAGTTGTCGCTGCGCCGCTGGCTCCGCGCAGATGTTCCGGGTGAAAACTAAAAATTAATTAAATATTAAATTTCCAGTTTGTGAGCCTACGCGAATTTTATTTATCAGCCAATGGGAAGCGCAGAACCAAATACAAGTGTGAAATCCCAAATAAGTTGCTGTGATCCAAAAAGAAGATATAAAAAGCGGATACAGACAGCATCAACAGGCAGACCGACTTGAGGAGAAGAGAGTAATTAGTATCTCCCTTGACCCAAGTCATGCGGCTTACTACACTCTCCTCCCTTACCTCTTTTCTTCTTCTCTGCCTCAAAAACTACTTACTGACCTAAGGAGTGAATACATCAAAGACATTCCTTACTTACATGTTCCCAAATTCCTAAGCATTAATTCTCTTTCAGCATTTTATTGCCATGAACATTTTAACCTTCAGTGGACCTATACCTCATGTATTACTTCAATTGTAAAAACATTAATTTATATGTGTATATATAAAATGTTATTTTTCTACTCAAATTGCCTTTCTTGATTTGTAATCATTTTATGACTTATAGTGGGCTATCTACAACAAGGCCAAAATCCATTAACCTGCAACAGCATACAACTACTCTTCACTAGAACGGACTCTCCACTACTTACAGAAAAAAATAGATAAGCAACCCACTATAAGTATTTCTCCCATAACATTTAATAATTAGGTGAAAAAAAGTGAGATGAATAACAAAGAAATATTTATTTTACAATATTGTCAATTAAAATTTGGTTGTCTTTATTAATATGTATCAAGATTCGTTTTCATTGAGATCAGTGATATTTAATAAATTCATAATAGCAATTAACATCTAAAAGAAAAACAAAATATATTTTATGTTCCTGGCAAGTTTTCACTAAAGAAATAATATGAAAAGAAAATTTATTTTGATGGAAGAAATTGTCATATGAAATTACTTTTTCAAAATGTGCAAATATTTTCCGTCTATGACATTAATAATAAAACAAATTAGTTTTACATTGACCAGTTACAGTGATTTTTTTTTTTATGATAAAAACATTTCTGCAAAGGTAGAGCTCTTCTTACTCTATAATGGACAATACATTTATTGAAATTAAATTCTCCTTCTGAGTATTTCTTTTTTTTAAAAATCATATCACCCCAAGCAAGGCGGTAATGTCACTGATGTGCAGGGGGCTACGTAAGAGTGAAAAAATTTGGAAAAGAAAAAGCTGGAAACCACATCTTAAACAGGGAACAAGGGATGAGCCTCTTCACCTGTTCAATAAACGAGGGTGGAGTGTGAACCGGGCGATAGTTTAGTCTATCTACTCCAATTGAAAAAAAAATATGAAAAGAGTGAAAAGATTGGAAAAGAGAAAGCCGGAAACCACATCCTAAGCAGGGAACAAGGGATGAGCTTCTTCAACTGTTCAATAGACGAGGGTGGAGTGTGAACTGGATGATAATTTAGTCTATCTACTCCAATTGAAAAAAAAAAAAATGAAAAGAGTGAAAAGATTGGAAAAGAGAAAGCCGGAAACTACATCCTAAGCAGGGAACATGCCAAATCTGAGGACCGGGCATAAAAGTTTTTATCTATGTATCACAAACAAGGATGTGCATTGTGATGCTGTAGATATTGACTCGGAATGACAAATCGGGGTGTTGAGTTTGAATTCCAGTTGAATTCCTTGCATTTACTTACGCACAAATACCCTTGGGATAGGTATTAATTTGTCTCTTCCCGCCAGTTATGGGTTAAATAATAGGACAGACTGGGTTCTATAGCCTTGGCTGGCAACCAGTCTACCGCAGAAAGCAATGGCAATCTTCTGCGGGATAACTGTTTGCCCAGTCAGTCATGTCTCTTTTGAGACATGATCGCCCAAGCATGTATCACGTATGGCATTTAACTGATCACAAGCAAACACTTTATAATTATATAAGTTTAAAAACATTAACATTACAAACTTTTCATGATAGGCATGATATGAAAACGACATTTTAAGAAAAATGAATACTCTTGTTTGTAGACATGGTTAAACACCATGACTGAATAGTAATTGTTTTATTTCAGAATGTAAAAAATTAGGTTGTGTTAATAGTATGCAAATGTCTATATTGTTTAGTGTAGCTGACTTACCAATTTCATATATTTAGCTCAGATCAAAATCCACATTATATTTTCAAATGAGTTCAGCTTTAAATAGAATAGAAACTAAATTTACTTCTTATAACAATTCGTGTCTTTCACTTTAAAAAAAGATAGTTTATAGCGGGTTATCCATTCTTTTCCACTTCATAGTGGAGTGTCCGTTCTAGTGAAGGATAGTTATGTATTGTTGAAGATTGACGGAATTTGGCCTTGTTGTAGATAGCCCACTATAAGTCATAAAATGATTATATGTCAAGAAAAGCAAATTGAGTTGAAAAATAACATTTTATATATACACATAACAATTAAGGTTTTTACAATTAAAGTAATACTTGAAGTTTAGGTCCAATGGACATTAAAATGTTCATGGCAATAAAATGCTGAAAAGAGAATGCTTAGGAATGTGGGAGCACTGTAGGTAAGGAATGTCTTTGATGTATTAGCTCCTTAGGTCAGTAAGTGGTTTTGAGACAGTGAAAGATAAGAGGAGAGGGAAGGGAGGCTAGGATAGTAAGCCACTTGACTTAGGTCAAGGGGATACTGATTACACTCCTCTCTCTTGAGTTTGGGTCTGTCTGTCTGGCGATGCTTTCTGTATCGGCTTTTTATATCTTCTTTTTAGATCGCAGGTGATCATTTGGGAATTCATATCTGTATTTGATTCTGGGTTTTGGTTGAACTTCTGTTCATAATTTAATGTCAGTGAGCAGTTGGAGGCCGGGTTTGCCAGTTTTCAGGAATGTTTAGGTAGTATAAGAATGCAACCCTCTCAGATGCAGTGGTTCCGTGTTGGCTTCCACATACAGACTTTCAATTGGTGAGGTAGGAAAAGCTCCGAGCACTAGTCTAAGTACTTCGTGGTGTATTGTGTTTAGCGTCCTTAAGTAGGATTTGCGGGGTGATTGGTAAATCATGCAGCCATAGTCTAATTTTGATAAAACTAATGTTTTGTAGAGTTTTAGTAATGTTTCTTTGTTTGCTCCCTATTGTGTGTGAGCTATTGTGCATATTAATTGTAGTGCTTTGAAACATTTTGTTTTTAAGTACTTTATGTGTGGAATGAAAGTCAATATAGAGTCGAGAATCATTCCTACGAATTTATGTTGTTGTACTGTTTCTATTTTTCCATTATCTAATTTTAGTTCTGGATCATTGCATAGTTTTTTTTATGGTAAAAAAGCATGCCTTTGGCTTTGGTTTTTGATATTTTGAATCCATTTCTGGTTGTCCATCTGTTTATTTGTTTCAGACATTGCTGCAGTTATCTTTTGACTGTGTGTAGGTTTTTTGATCTACCGTATATGGTGAAGTCATCTACATAGAGGGAGCAGCCAGTTCCGGGATTTATGCTGTTGACTATGTTGTTTATTTTTATTATAAATAGTGTTGGAGAGATTATACTTCCTTGTGGAACTCCTTCCTCTTACTTATGGTGGTTGAATCGTGTAAGCCCTATTTGCACTTGGAAGGTTCTGTCTTTTAGGAATTCATTCACGAAGATTAGTAGTCTGCCTCTTACTCAAACTTCATGTAGGTTTTTCATTATTCCATACTTCCATGTTTGGTCGAATGCTTTTTCTAAATCAAAAAATATGGCAATGAGGTGTTGCTTACTTAGATTTGCTTCTCTAATAGCAGTTTCTAACCTAATTATATGATCAATTGTGCTTTTTTTTTTTTGTATGTGCCTTGGAATTTTTAAGATGAGTTTTTCTTTTTCTAAGAACCAGTTTAGTCTTGCATTGATTATCCTTTCCATAATTTTACAAACAGGTTAACGATATTGGTCTGTAGTTTAGGGGATTATCATCTTCCTTGCTCTGTTTAAGAATAGGGATGATAATTGGATATTTCCATATTTTGGGGAATTTGCCATTTATTCAGATTTTGTTGAATACGTTTAGAAGGTAATTTAGAGACTCTTGTGGCAATTGCTTTATAAATGTGTTATGTATTTCATCTGGATCTATTGCTCGGTTTTGACATTTTTCAATAGCTTTTTGTAACTCTGAGAAAGAGAATAGGTCATTGTAGTCTTCAGTGTTTTTGGATGTAAAGTTTAATTAATGGCTTTCTTCTATTTGTGTTTTTTGAAACTTTGGTATTCACTTATTTTTGAATTTCTTGCAAAAGTTTCAGCTAGTAGATTTGCTATTTCTTGTTTGCTGGTTGCCTTGCTGTTGTTTGTCTTGAGGTGTTTTATTGATGAAGTTTCATTTTTTCCAGATATTTTCTAATCATAGCCCATACATATTTTGTTTTTGAGTGAGTGTTGAGGCTATTAACATATTCTTTCCAGCATTCTCTTTTGGCTTCTTTTATTGTTCTTTGTGCTATTGCTTTGAGTCGTTTTAATTCGTTTAGATTTTGAATAGTGGGATTTTTATTAAACTTTTGCAATGCTGCTTTTCTATGTTTAATTGCTTCTTGTTTCTCTTGTAGATGCTCTGTTTTTTTGGATGTATTCTGTTGCTATTGTTCTTAATGAATTAGTAAAATGCTCAATTTCTATTCCTTCCGTCTCAATGAGCAGTTGTTTACATTTTTATTTAAATCCTTCCCAGTTTGTCTTTTTTAGGCTCCATCTGGCAAGGTTTATTTTATCGACGTAGTTGGGTTGCTGATCATTTATTGTAATTGAGCTTTGTTTTTTGAGAATTAGACTTTCAAGGATAATGGGGAAGTGATCACTTCCGCAGGTGTTGTCAAGTGTAGACCAGGAAAAGTCCATAAAGATAGATAGGTCACTTAAGTCAACAGCCGAGTATTTGCCTGAATATGGACACATATATGTAGGGGTATGGGTGCTGAATATGCCGAAATTGTGTTTGAGTATGAGTTTTTCCAAGTCTTTGCCCTTTTGGTTAATGTATCTGCTACCCCATATTGGGTTGTGGCTATTGAAATCTTCAAGCAACATGAAAGGTGTTGGGAGTTGGTTGATTATGTTTTGCATTTCGTTTTCATCCATTTTTTCATTTGGAGGAATATAGATAGAACATATGTTTATTTGTTTGTGTAATGTTGTTTACGGCTGTTGCTTGTAAATTTGTTTTGAACTTTATATGCTATGTGGTATATTGTTTCGTACTAATATGGATGTGCCACCAGATGCACAGAGGTCAGTATTTTTAATTTGATTGTATTGTTGGTACTTCCTGATGTTTATTTTTTTGTTGTCTTTGAGGAAGGTTTCTTGTAAACAAATAATAGAAGGGTTTAAATTTGCTATTAGTAGATGTAGCTCATTAATGTTAGCATTAATTCCCCTACAGTTTCATTGTATAATTTTACGTAAGTCTCTTTTTATATTTACATTTGGTTGTTCCATGTTTATTGATTTAACTGAGTTTTTTTCTTTTTATGCATTATACTCTGTAGAGTTGTTTTGAAAGTCCATACTTTCAGGTCTTTCTTTGTCTTTTTCTGTTTATCTTTGTGGTTTTGGGATTTATTTTTTGGTTCTTGTGTTTTTCGGCTTATTTTTACATTTTGATTTGTTATTTTTTGGTTTTTGCTTTCTTGTTCTGCTTCTAATTTATCGGTTACTGTGTTTTTCTTTTTATAGTTATTTGCTTTTAATCTAGGTAGAGATTAAGATATTTCAGGTTTTGGATTGTGAGGTTGTGTGGTTTTATGAGCAACTGTTTCTAGATTTTTTTTTTGTAAGTTTTCAATTTTAATTTATTTTGGCATCAGTGTTGATGGGTTGTTCCTTGCTAATTTGATTATTAGAGTTTGTTCTGAGTTCCAGAAGGAGAGTTTTTAGTTCATTGAGTAGGTTTTTTAGTTCCCTCATGAAATTCAGAGTTTGGGAAGAATAGTCCGGTAGGGTGTCGGTATGTATTTTATTTGCTTTTTAAGCTACCATTGCAGATGTGTCTTTTTGGTAACTTGTCACCTCCTTTCTGAGTTCCTGAAATGTAATATTTTTTTAATATTTAGTTGTTATATCTTTCTCTCGTTTGCAAATTTGGCAATTTTTGGAATGTGAACGGTGGTTTTCTTGGCAGTTTGAGCAAAAGGCTTTGTTTGGACAACTTTCCTCTTGATGGTTTGGATTTATTTGGCTACAGTTTTTACACATTTGTTCTCTTCGGCATTGATCTTTGTGATGACTTAATCTCTGGCATTTGTAGCACTGTAATGGGTCTGGAATATATTGTTTAACCTTGGTTCTTTCATATCCAATGTCTATTGTTTTTGGTAATTGAGGAGAGTTAAAAGTTAGTATGTAGGTGTTAGTGTATATTACTTCTTCATTTTTTTAAAAATTGAGATTCTTTTCATATTAGTGATACGTTGATTTTTTTAATTCATTTAGAATTTTGTCTGTTGTGCAGAGTGAAAGATCTTTATTTCTAATGACTCCTTTGAAGCTGTTTAGAGTTGGGTGGGGATAAGTTTTGATATTAATATCATGAAAGTTATGTGTTTGAAGTAAAGATTTGGCATGTTTTTTATTGTGAATTTCTATTAATATAGTTCCATTTTTCAATTTTGTGATATTATTTGGTGTTGTTATATTTGATATGGTTTTTTGTATGAGGAAAGGAGTGGGCTGCTTGAGTTAGATTCTAGAACAATAAAAAGTGGGAAAGTGTCTGGTTGCTCATCGGGCTGACTGTTTGAACTTTCCAGAAATCTTTTTTACTTTGTGTTTTGTAGCTCATAATATATTTTTCTTTTTCCTTCGTCAATCCTGCTCCCCACTGACCATGGAGTCCTATATGTTGGGAAAAACCCATTCACCCAGGCACTTCAGGGCTACAGGATTGATATACTTGAACATGATGCAAGACTCAAGCACCTGTGGTCTCTATTTTTCTATCCAAGTAACAAAATAGGAAGGGTCGAAGGGATGCAGCAATGTTTGTCCTATAGTCACCATGATCAATTGACCCTACATCCACCGCTACTAAATCAGTTTATTATCTGATGTGGAGAGTGTGAGCGTATTTTTGTGTTTAGTAAATCTGACTTAGTGCACGACGTGACCAGCCAATTGATTGGATTGGGCCTATCCGATCGCCTGTCTAGTCCAGATAAGGGTCGAAGTGGAGTGTTACAAAACCAGAACTGCTAACTCTGGGCTGTGGATTGCTCAGCCACCAGGATCCTGTCTCCAGGCATTACAGATGGCCACCCATGGCCAACAAGTGGCCCCAAAGAGGGGCTTTTACCATCTGCAAAGGTGAAGTTGGCGTATTCTGAAGCCCTGCCGACAGGGCTATTAAAAAAAAGAAAGAAAAATTGTGGTACTCCTTGCAGTATTTTAGTTATCACTTCCAAACCCACTGGTAAAATAAAACAATAATAATAAATGGAGATTTTGTAACATGCTGGTAAAAGCATCCTCCAAATGATCTATCCAATAGCAGATACGTTTCTATCCATATACAAACATTCATTGTGGTTTCAATATCCATTCAGCATAAATATCAATTCTGAGTGCATCACCATGGAGCAGTTATTAGCAAGTTAGTCTTCCAGAACATTCTTACTCTAATGAATCTGATTCTCACTAGGTGCTTTTTACCAATTATAAGTTTAGGATGCTAGAGGGCAATAGTTAGCAAGCTAGTCTTGCAGGCCATTGCTACAAAATTAAGTTTGATTTTCTCTGTTAACACTTGTCTTTGAACAATAAAGTTTGGTAAATATCTACATTTACTTTAGCCTGAGATAATTTTAAAGTACGAAAATTTTAAGGTTGCTAATAAACCCAATGACAGAAAAAAAAAAAAAAAAAAAAAATGGATATTGTATTTCTTTCCTCCTAATGTTATATATATATATATATATATTTTTTTTTTATATGCTTTCACTACTTATCTTGCAAACACCAATTATATATTTCACACACATACAATGTTCTTTGTTCAACTAACTTTACAAAATCTAACCAAATGAACAAATGTCAGAATTTTTCTTTAAATTCCTTCTTAGGTGGGCTGAGATCTTTTCAGTAACCTCACATGAATATATATATATATATATATATATAGTCGTATGCAGACAGAGCTGTTTCGCTGTATCACAGCTCATCAGTACTGTTAGACATCTGATTGCTTTTACCCAGAATTGAAACCCAACTGAATTGGTGTCAGTCAGCAATTCTACCTCTGAACTAAGGGCGCTTGGTAGAAAGAGGCAGACTTTTAGCATATGATGTATCATACGCCAATAGTTAGAGTGCTCTAATTTATTACTGAATGACCGATAATTAATACAAGTAAAAGCTTAGCTGATTGATGTCTCCTAAACTAGTTGGCGTTATTAAGGGCATACAGCTGCAAAAATCACTCCAATATTCCATGTTTCAATTACAGAGCCATCAAGAAAACCCCATCCAACTCATGCTAGCATGGAAACAAGCGTTAAATGATGATAAAGGGGTTATCAGCAATTTACTGCTTATACTTCAATTTCTCTTTTCTATATGCGTCTTTCATTGGTGCAATTATTTTTTTCTTCAATCTGTGTGTGCCTCCTATCTGCATGCGTGTGCGTGAATGTAGAATGTCATGGTAATTTGTCCTATTTGTTTTTTCACCCCCCACCCCATTTTCTTTTAATTGCAGCCATTTTGACTTCTGGTTTTCCAGACATACTGTTATGAATAAAAACAAAAGGAAAACTTATCTTAACCAAAGTGTTTCATCCTTTGAGGGGCTTTATCAAGGCAAATTGTCTTTTTACAAATATATTCTATCTAAAATTTTATACATGCACACACACACACACACATCTATATATATATATATATATATATATATGGACCATGTGAATTTAATAAGATCATTGATACAGTTCACAATGGAAAGAGAAAACAACAAACTAGTATTCCTGGATGTGCTAATATCTCAAACAGAGCACGGGTTCAAGCAACACTGAGATAGAAGGCCTGTTTCATTAAACATGACATCATCACAAGTAGTATAAACTGAGGTGAAGCTGCTGAAAATGAATGATTGTAGGCATTTTTCAAGTATAAAATACTATCAGGTTTGAATTTCATCTTAGAACTTCCACTGTATGGTAACTCTATGGAGAGGAATTCCTTGTTGATAAAATAGGTCAAAGGAGAATGACTATACTGCTTCAAGCTGATATCAAAGCAACAGTAGCACAAATTCCTCTCCATAGAGTTACCATACAGTGAAAGTTTTTCTTTTTCTAACTTTTCCCTGTAAATCAGAGATGGTTGTACAATAACATCCTTACTTGTTACTTAATAATGCACTTAATACAGTGGTGAATATTAATGACACCTATCAAACAAAAAACACAGTTAATAAATATGTCTTGCTATGAACATGTATATGAGGAGTCAGAGATTTATATCTCATGTCTACCTACCAGAAAATTTCCATCTGGAATTTTAAATTTTGATTACAAAAATCGGCAAAAATTTAAGATTAAAGATTAGTGCACCTTGAAAAAAAATTACAAACAATAAAGCAAGATTTTCTTAAAACATTTTAAAAGTTTATTAGATCATTTCTTTTTA
This sequence comes from Ascarosepion bandense, assembly GCA_037127315.1. Taxonomy (NCBI): domain Eukaryota; kingdom Metazoa; phylum Mollusca; class Cephalopoda; order Sepiida; family Sepiidae; genus Ascarosepion; species Ascarosepion bandense. Next base: position 1,891,020 of record JBBBDQ010000212.1, on the reverse strand, counting down.
TATGTTATTACACATGTAACAAGAGAAAATGTGCAGCCTTGATAGCTTGTAATTTTGATGAGAAAAAATGTAGGATGATTTAGAGGTGAAGAAAGAAAAAACAAAACAAAGGTCAACTGCACACTTGTATTTTACTTTCCCCAGATTCTATAACAGTTATCACTGAGTGACATATTTTATCCTCATTCGTACCATCTGACTGACATGTTGAATTGAGTAGATTTACATTAAATATGGTGTTCTAAACAAATATGTGAATATTCAGATAAAAATTTTGTTAATAATTGGGTCAGGCAATGGACTTATAAAGCTAACTTCACATATTTGAAAGATAAGAATTGAACAAAAGTTTCAAGAAACAATTTTCTTATAATTTACAACAGCAGTAAATATGGACAAAACTGTCCTTAAGTTTACAACAGAGAAAGTGGATTAATTTGATAAACTTACTAGTCAAACTAGTGAGTGCATAGTCTTATTTCTAATTCATAAGTATATAAAATACTAAACAGAATTGTTTTATGCGAACAGATTTGGAAACCATAAATCAAACTGAAATTATCTTAAACTTAGATGCATTTGTGATATTATGAATTAAATATACTGCTTATATAATGTTAGGCTTGATTTTTGTGTTTTCAAACTAAATAAAAAATAAAACATTAACCTAGATTAAAAGATTAATTCTAAGTATGGATTTGTCAGAGGAAACAAAAACAGCCAAAATAATTCTACATCATTTTTTTTTACAGCAAAACCAGAATTTGAGGTAGAGAATAATTTTTCTTTGGAAGAAATAGATCAGTCACTTAAGATTTGGGGGCTCACTTTTGACCAGCTTTTGAACAGTGCAAATTGATAGAAATTTTTTGTGTTGTTAGATGCATTCAAACATTTTTTTTTATTCTCTGATAAATTTATATGGAAAAAAAAAAATTAATACATTAACCTCAAACAACATTCATGCCTTGACAAGACCAAGACAGTAGTTTCAAGGTCATTTGATGTAATAATTTAAAAAAAAAAAAAAAAAAAAAAAGATTCTATGAGGCTGAATCCAAATCAAAATTTTCATTGCTCCTTTTATCTTTGTTTCCTTAACAACTATGATTTGCAACTTAGAATTGTGTAGTGTATGTTATATTGCTAATATTACTGTTTATTTTATACCAAGAACATTCCTCAACTGATTAAGAATATTTTAAAATTTGAATAATGCTTTCATTTCATTTCTGCTAGGAAAAAAGGCTTTAAATAGATAGATGGTTGGTTAAAATCCTGTTGATTACATTAGTCAATTTATATACAAATGTGCATCATTGTTTTTTTGAAAGAATTTTTTAATGTTAGTGTACTGCACCATCAACTATTTTATTAAGAATTGAAATGAATGGCATATAAGAATGGTCTAAGGAAAATTAGACCATTGATGGAATGAAAAGGAAATTGTACTTATATGGACAATATCAATATACCTTTCATCTTGCTTTATGAAATTCATGAGAAGTAACACTTCCAACACATTAAAATAATTAATATTACATATTTTTGTTGGTATTATCATTAAATTGGATTTCATGAAATTAAAGTTTTATGCAGTTAAGATGAGACATAAATGCAAGAAAAAAGTTAAACAATATGGGGATGATCATCTTATATGAAATTTTGAGATTTAATTATGCAAAGCAAATAAAGTTTATAAAACTTTTTAAAAATTTAATACTAAATTTTAGCAGCAATGTCATCTCATTCCCAGCCCTCTATTTATGCACAGTCAAAGAAAATAGTTGATTAAAAAAAATCATTAAAAAAAAAAAAAAAAAAAAAAAAATTCATGATGATATCTCTTTACAGGCCTTGATAGAGCCTGTCTTATTTATTAGTGCTTATGGCAGACATCTTAAAAAAAGAAAAAAAAGTCATTTGTAATTTACAATTTTCATATTCACGCCATTTTTTTTGTCAGGCTAAAGAAAGACCTACATTTTTTTAGACGATTGTTCAGTGCACATTTTACAGGTTTCATTTGTAATATGCTCTAAATGGTTGGAGAAATATTAACAAAATAACTAAATTGAAATTATAATAAATTCAGTGGATTCTACTGTTTGTCATATCTGTTATAACAATGCCAATAATATATAACCTGATTTCATAGTTTGATTACATATAAATAAATCTCTATTTTAGAATAATTCATTGATAAAACTTATAAAAATTATAATTTTCTGTTCATTTCAATGATAAAACTATCAATCTGTTCTTTGATGCTAAATTTGACTAACAGCTTAGATTATGACAAGTTTCTTTTTTCTATTTTCAAAACATTAAGAAATTTCTTTAAATTGTTCCCTATATTAAAAAAGATTAACATTGAAAAGTTTATAAATAAAATTATTTTACTCCTTTTTAAGCAATTTTGATGCATATAATTAAGTTCATGCAATGAATATATCAGTTTTAGTAATAAACATAAATGGGAAAATAGACATGAAATGCTTAAAATAATACAAGATTATGGAAGAATATCTCTTGTAGCATTCAAATATGAGAGTAAGGAACAAAGAAATATAACTAAATGACAATTTCAAAGTCAGAAAAGATCAGCAAAAAAGCACTTCCAACCAAAACCTCAGATTCCAAGCATGATCTATTTGGAGATCAATTTTTTACTCTGTATAGATATGCACCTTTTTTCTGTTGTGCATAATGTGTTTATATAAAATATATAGAAAACAGACTCTTATGAACACTTTAACAAAGTTTCTTCAATTAAGTTAACCAGGAAATAATAAAAAAAAAAGTTTTATATTGTCTTGACACCAGACAAGATTTGGCACAAAGAATCCACAGACATGAACTGACATTCTTGCCATTCTGGTAAAATCACTTCAAACTGAGGTGGACTTTCAAGGGCCTGAAAAAAAGTGAAAAAGAGACAATGACTTTTAACAGAAAATGCTGAAGATAATTTTTGATGTTTCTGACATATTTTACTTTTGCCTTTCTACACAAATATAGGGTCTTACAGGTTTAGAGATAAAATATATTCTTACCAGCATTTTCATAAAAATATCGCTCACAAATAAAAAGAGAAAATAAAGAGATAACTAGTAGACAAAAAAAAATTGCTATTTATTCATTATTTGTTTAACTTTACAAGTAGAACTTTAGTCATTTTTAGAAATTTATGTTTGTGAAGAGAATTAAAAGACAATGCAAAGGAGTTACAAAAAACTTAACCAATTAAAACAAAGGAGAAGAACATTTCGGTTTGTGCTAAAAACTATCAAAGATTAAAAACTATATTTATCACTTAGTACATTTACATTTCACATGTTTATTACAAATTTCAGTTCATCTTATTACTGTTGCCTTACATAAAGAAGAAAAAAGAAACAAAAAAATGAAAAAAAAAAGAAACAAAAAGAAAGAAACAAAAAAAAAAAGAAACAAAAACAGTTTTGTAATTTGATATCATAGTTACAATCCCTAAAGGCCTTGGTGAGTGAAGAACAATTTATAAAACCAGTAGAATAGAGAGTGATAGCCATCAGTCTCTAGAGACCATGGATTTATAGCTGGTGAGGTTTGGTTCAGTTAGTGATAATGCAACAGAACCACATTGGTAGTAACAGTCTTGGCTGCACAGACTGGACACTTGAAAACACTTTCTGTTGACAGAGAATGACAATTTTCTAACTCTATGAAACAAGACAGCTATAGTAAAGCTTTTCTTACACATCTATAACAGTGAAGTAATTTATTTACTTCAAATGTTAATTTTAGTGGATGAGTAGATAGATCTATTGCCCGGTTCACACTCCACCCACATCTATTGAACAGGTTAAGAGGCTCATCCTTTGTTCCCTGCTTAGGATGTGGTTTCCGGCTTTCTCTTTTCCAATCTTTTCACTATTACGTAGCCCCCTGCACATCAGTGGCGTTACCACCTTGCTCGGGGTGATACGATTAAAAAAAAAAAAAAAAGAAAAAAAAAGCATATTTAAATAGACACTCCATTTATTTTAAATAGTATTGTTGTGGTGCAGTGAATATCAGCTCAGAACGAGAAATCGGGAAACAGAATTTGAATTCCAGTTGAATTCCTTGCATTCACTTACGCGCAAATACCCTTGGGAAAGGACTTAATCTCTTTCCTCCTGTTATGGGTTAAAGAACAGAACAAATTGGGTTCTATAGCCTTGGCTGGCAACCAGTCTACTGCAGAAAGTAATGGCTGCCTACTGCGAGATAATGTTCTGCCAGTCAGTCATATCTCTTTCGAGACATGATCACCAAAGTGTGTATCATGTATGGAATTTAACTGACTGCCTGAAATATTTCATCTACTGGTCTCCATACCTAAGATTAACTAAAAGAGTCTTTGACTGTAAAACTCTCTGTAGCCAAGTGATTAAAGCATACCACATCAGGGGTGGGCAAACTGTCTAAGTTATTTGTTTACCACTGCTGTAGCCAGGTATTGAAATTACAACCTTTTGGATCAAGTCATTGAAACTAACCAACATCTATATTCACTGGGTCATGTTTTGAGTTAAAGGAAGATAACTCGATGGCTACCAGAAGTAGCATCACACATGGAAAGAATGATCATCATGAAGGGGTCGGTTTGAAATTCTTAGCACCTGAAGAAGGCTGAAGTGTACATTGTTTAAAACATCATAAACATGGCAGTAAAGATGAGAACAATAGTCTGAACAATGTAAATCTTAGATATCTCCAAAGCGCTCGACAGAGTCTGGCATGCTGGCCTTTTATGCAAACTGCGGAGCTACGGTATAACCGGACATTTGTTTGACCTCATCCAGTCATTCCTCTCTAACCGCACATTGAAGGTAGTATTAAATGGACATGCCTCCCAAAACTACCATATGAACACAGACGTCCCTCAAGGCTCTATCCTAGGTCCTATGCTCTTTCTGATCTACATTAATGATCTGCCCAATACCATTAAATCCGAAGTAGGCATGTACGCCGATGACACCACAATTTACTCTCGCTTCGATCAAAAACCCGGTGTGGGTGACAAAGCGAACCTCACTGCTTGAAAAGGACCTCCAATCCGTAGTGGACTGGGGTAGGAAATGGCTAGTAAATTTCAATGCCTCTAAAACGAAGCTGCTATCAACTAACCACCATAGACAATCGCATCTACCTCCCATTAGCATGGAACAGGCTTGCCTCCCAGAGAGTAAAACACTACGCCTCCTTGTCTTGGCGGACGTCAAATGGAATGACTATATCGAATCCATTGCCAAATCCGCCGCTATGAAAGTTGGTTCTCTGTGCAGGGCCCGGAAGTTTTTCCTGTCTGAATCTATCCTGCACATATATAAATCTACCATCTGCCCGTGTATTGAATATTGCTGCCACATCTGGTCGGGTGCCCCTGCTACTCTTCTCGGGCTTCTTAACAAAATACAACAGAGAATCTGTAATGTGATTGACACTGACTTGGCAGACCGGCTACAACCACTCTCTCACCGGCGTGATGTGGCTTCCCTGTGCCTCTTCTATAAATACTTTCACGGCTTCTGCTCCAATGAACTTAGATCATAGGTGGCGCCTAGGTACGAATTTACACGAGATACTAGATTAGCAACTAGGAAACGCCCTTTTACAGTAAAACAGATAAGACGTAATCGTAATTTCTACTCCAACAGCTTCTTTTCTCGCGCTTCCCGCCTGTGGAATTCCCTTCCACATGTCTGCTTTCCCGACAGCTACAATCTCCAGGAGTTTAAATGTAAGGTCAATAGACACCTCCTATCACACTAACTTGCACCTATTCTCCCAACGCTCTCACCATCTACCCAACCCTCATTCTCGGTATCCTTACCCACCTATCACCCTCCTTCTGACATTTCCTATATCTAACCATCCTTTCTCACCACTTACCCTCTATGTAACCCCCTGCACAATAGTGGCAGTGAAATGCCTTGCTTGGGGTGAAACAATTATAAAAAAAAAAAAAAAAACACTACCTCATCTCAAATGTGTAGACAAGTAATAACACTTTTCATTATTGTGGCTGACTAATATATATATATATATATATATATATATATGCAGCAATTCCTCTTTTATAAAAGTTTCACTGAAGAAGACTGGCAAGGCACTGCAACTAAGTGTTTTATTTAATTTTTACTGGACGTGTACAAGTTATGTGTAGATAAGAGTACTTTTGACTAATCTATTAGCTATGATCAAGGATGTTTTTTGTTAAACTGAATATATATACATATTCATCAATAAAAATTGCCATTAACTTCAATCATGGCCTCCAGACTACTTCAGAATCTCTTGCAACTCTTCTCTACAGTCTCCTTGCTTAAGCAGCCACCTTTTTGACCAAAGGCAGCACTTCCTTCTCAAGGCACTTTATGCAAGCCTCTATTCATGGAGGCATAATGTTGCCATCACTAGTGATCACTCCAAACATCTTTGTAATCACCATTAGACTCATCCAACTATTTCTGAATCTTGCAAAGTTGTTGGAGTACAGCACACATGCCTCCCATCAACTGAAGTGACAGAATGCTACCAGTGTTCTTCATGCCACACAGATCATATACTCGTTCAGCCTTTTCAAATTATTGTACAATAGTGAGACACCAATCTGAACCACTGAATTCAAGGATTAACTTCAGGTCAAACTTGCCTTCAGCCATGAGTGCTGAAACAGCTAGTCATAGTGTAAACAAAGTCTGATTGGTGAGGCGGGGGGGGGGGGTTGGACACCTAACCAATTGCTCTCCTAGCAGCTACAGAGATGAGACGGGAGGTAGCAAAAAAATAATACTGCCTCGGAAACCACAGTAACTTGAAGAACGAAATGCCCATTAGACCGACTTCATGACATGGGCTTTCCATCTGCTGATTGTTGTTTTTCCCTCAGCTTTTATTGGCATGAGGCATCATACAAAGACCCAGATCTTGACCAGTTTCAGAGAAGCTCCTATCTCACACTCCACCCATGTCTATTGAACAGGTTAAGAGGCTCATCCCTTGTTCCCTGTTTAGGATGTGGTTTCCAGTTTTCTCTTTTCAAATCTTCTCACTTTGTTTTTTTTTTTCAATTAGAGTAGATAGATCTATCGCCCAGTTCACACTCCACCCACGTCTATTGAACAGGTGAAGAGGCTCATCCCTTGTTCCCTGTTTAGGATGTGGTTTCTGGCTTTCTCTTTTCCAATCTTTTCACTATTACATAGTCCCCAGCACATCAGTGGCGTTACCACCTTGCTCGGGGTGATACGATTAAAAAAAAAAATCTGCTGCACTGTCCTCAGACTGACACCCAAACACTGAAATGTTTGTATTAGAGCTTCCAGTGCAAATGCTAAGCAGTACAGAATGTGGTTTCCAAATTTCTGGCAGAGTGAATTGCATTATGGTGCTTTTAAACTCACAGATTGTGTCCAACTAACCCCACTAATCTGTACAGTTGACAAAATTAAAAACAATGTGCAACATTACATATATATATTACAACCTTGAATAAATTCTCACTGATTTTTCATGAAAAGTAATGATATATTTACAAAATTAATAAGAAACATGTCACTGAAAGGATTGTCTATTGCTAGCCACTACTTTTTCAAATTTTTCTGGCAATATTTAAATTTCACATTCGAAAAATTACATGTCTTTTGAGGTTAACCATGTAGTGACCCCCCCCTTTTACTTCATAGGAATAAAAGTGCTGCTCAGCCAGGCCATGTTCCATCAATTAGAACAAGTGATAATCAGATGGGGCAATGTCAAGTGAATATGGCAGTTGGAGTAGGACTTCCCATGTAAGTGTTTCCAAGTAGGTTTTCACCTGTTTTGCAACATGTGGTCTAGCATTGTCATCTTGCAAAATCACTTTGTTGTGTCTCTGCCCATATAGCAGCTGTTTTTTTTTTTTTTCAATGGTTGGCTCAAATGCATTAACGATAGCGATCTCATGCGATGGTTTTGGCCAGTTTGACTAGTTCATAATATTTGGCTTAGCTGCTGATGTTGATACATGTTTGGTTTACTCCACAATATTCTATGCTTAGGATTATTGTAGTGTATCCACTTTTCATCACCGGTCACAATGCGATGCAAAAAAACTTTTCCTTTTCTGCTGTTATAGCAGCTGTCTCTTGGCTTCAATTTGTACAACACCCAATGTCCTTGCTTTTCTACTGCTTTTAAATGTTTTGGAACTGTTGTGTGATAAACACCTAATGATTCTGCGAGTTCAACTTACATCTGACATGTGTCTTCATGAAGTAATGCCTCCAATTTTTCATCTTCGAACTTTTTTTTAGTGTGCCAGAGCATTTTTTATCTTCAACACCAAAATCATTATTTTTGAAGTATCTAAATCAATCTCTGCATGTTATTTCTGACAGAGCATGGTCACCGTAAATCTCAACAAGAATTTTGTAGGTTTCAGCTGCATATTTATTTTTAATAAAGTAGTGCAGTAAATTTCCCCACAAATACACTTTCTTTGACATAAAATCTGACATGTTTAACACGATGAAAAACAAAGTTGTTTACACTTTGGCAAAATGACATACACTGAATTTCAAGTTTGCTTATAGTACCTTCTTATAGATGTGTTACCATCAGAAACTACATGCACGCAGTTCTGGGAACACTATCTGTTGCAAAACAGCAAGAATTTATTCAAGGTCTTATGTGTGTGTGAGAGAGAGAGAGAGAGAGAGAGAGAGAGAGAGAGAGAGAGAGAGAGAGGAATGTTTTAATTTCCAAAGGGAATCAGAATGTTGATAGCATGTTCAAAATTGATATTGAGAGTTGGTTTCTTTTTTTTTTTATTATACTTTCTCCTGTGACACCAGTTAATTTTGTTATTTGACTGCCATGTTCTTTGTTGAATAAAGCCAAAGAAATAAAATATAGTATGCTACAATTTATTAAACAAAGACATAACCAACTTAGAGCAGCCAGACCATGGACAAGTTCCTTGACCTGAGAGGTTTGCAACCAGCACTAATTCAAGTTTCTGTTATTCAAGAACAGAAGTACTGATATGCTATATTTAACAATCTTCTTTAAACTATAGAGTAACATTCTTCAGATAAACTGAATGTACTTAGTTATGGATGGTAATGAGTCTTGGAGAAGAATAACTGAATTCAAAACTGTGTACAGCTCTGGTGAAGCATTATAATTGCGTTCATAATAACTATGATTTTGATTCTGGTCAATGGGAGACTAGCATCATGATTGACAAGATGGTTTAAATACATCACCATTTTATTGTATAAAGTTAGTAGATTATGTTTCTTATTGAAAGGCTGCATAAGTTGCTGTTAGGTGTATTTCCATGTTCTTTGCTAAATAAAACCTAAGAAATAAACTTGGAGTAAATGTTAAACATTTTTCCCAGTCGGAGTTAAGACATAATAGTTAAGTCTTAGTCACAAATTGATACAAAACAACCTTGAGTGCTAAAGAATACAAGTTAATTCTCAATCCTATCTTAATTCCATTAGCTTAGGGAATTTGTGCCTAAGAGGTTCCCTACTATTGTAGCCATATACCAAACTAAGCTCAGCTTTATATGAGGTTGCCTACAATGGTTAGTCTTCCAGACTAATTAATTTACAAAATGAGGTAGACATTAGATGAACCCCTATTGTGTTATGTTATCAAACAAAGGGATAATAAATAATGATACAACAATCTTGTTACAAACTATAAAAAGCGAAAGTTAAAAGCTGCATTTGTTTTATTTCTTGGGTTTGTCTCAGATGACTTTATATGTTTCCAAATAAATTTATTAGACTTACTCGTTTGCCAACAATCACAATGTGTGGATATCCAATCCTCTTTGCTTCATATAACCTTTTACCTATAGTCATGTGTAATCTGTCATCAATGACAACTTCTCCATTTAAATTTGGCATGTTTATTATTTGGTCACTGAGAGCCATGGCCAAATCCATTGTTTCCTTACATTGATAGCCTTCCTGAAGAAGAAAAAAAAAGTTTTATACTACCATATTTTTTGCTTATTTAATTTTTATTAATTTACATTATTTTTGTATAAAAATACGAAAATATTTGAAGCATGATAAAATTATCAGATATTTTTCTTTATGCCATAAAATATGGATATAACAATTTTTTTTATTAAAATGTTGAATCCCAACACTGTGTGTGTGTGTGTGTGTGTGTGTGTGTGTGTATATATATATATATATATATATATATACACATTAGACCAATAAAAACTTCAATTTTATGACTAGAACCCTAATTCATGCACTTAAAATTAGAAGGCTATATTTTTAAACATAAAATTTTTCCAATTACAAATTTGTCATCTTAATAAAAAACAAAGAAATCATTGTAATAATACTTTCTCCACGTGAGTTGGGTAAATAAATTGCATGTTGGTCACCAGTGTAATGATAAAGCAGAAAGAAAAAAAAATCAATGACTGACTGCTTGTTCCCAGAAAGACTTATATATACTATGACATACACAGAATTATGCACATATATATATACACACACACACACACGTGTCCACATGTGGAGAAATACATATCACATATATCTATCACAAAGCAAAAGTCTTATGTATATTTGAAGTTACTTCTAATCTGGGAAGATATTATGACTCTAGATTTAAAGGGGCTGGATTCATCTCTATATCCTAGTAGGATGGCTCTGTTGTAAGCTGTTTGTCTCCAGTGGGAGATGGCAGGATTCATCTATATCACTGCCAGCTTTTGATGTAGGCAGAGTTAGCCTGGTCTGGTCTGCCTAGACCTTAGGCCGAGACAGAAGGAAACAATCTTCTTGTTTGGTTGCTGTTGTCTAATGCCTAGTATTTGGGTCACTATCTTGAACTGTCATGCAACCTATCTTGATCAAAGCAAGATAAGCGTTTTTTGTATTCCTAGCATTATTCTTAATTTTCAATTTAATAAATTTACAAAAGATATTCTTTTTGAAATTCTCTGCTGTTCTTCTCTGACAGTTTTGAATAACTTTTTTCATGATAATCACACTTAGAATAAGGGCTTGTTTAATCTATGTCTAATGAACACACTTGTCTAATGATTAGCGAAGTACACAAAGGGTTGCACAATTAAAATATGTATGATCCCCAAAGATTAATGAAAATAACAGATTCCGTATGATTGCAGAAAAAGTCATCAAGAAGTCTTGTCTCAACATAAATGAACAGTGGAAAAAAAACAAAAAAAAAAACAAAAAAAAAACAAATCAAATCTTGTGATTCCCTACAGAAAAGAACATGCATTTAAATTTTAACAGAGCCTAATAGATTCATTTAAGTGGTTACATATCTCTTTACACATAAACATGTATTAAATATAATCAAAGGGTTACTTGAAATCATTGGAAAGCTGAAAAATAGTACTCTGAACTATTACTGCTCAATGTTTCCTCCATAAGTTATGCCCTGATACATACGGACACATCTTTTAGGACTAGTGCACCATCTACAGATAAAATATTATTTTATTAAATTTTAATTTCATCTTGTCATTAACTGTATGACCCTAAATAATTAAACTGATTAAATTGGAACCCATAGATTAGGATATGTATTGAGAAATACCGTCTCATAATGTGTATCATTGTACTATTTTATATATATTTGCAAGAGGGAGATTCAAGAATGAGTACAGTAATTGCACAAACAGCTAGGGATAAGCTCAATCCTTTCTGAGTGCTGGAGAATGTGAACTTGTCTAATGGATGCCTACATATAACAAACTGGATGCAATATGCCAAATTGAAAACAAACCTTGTACAAGAGAAAATACAAAAAAAGTTGTGATTTACTTGGATAATATCAAGTCTGCTATGAACCTATGCAGCTACCAATACAAATCTGATATTGGTGCTTTTAAAAACATACTTTAGCAAAAATATCACTAGACAAACCTTTTGGGGGATAATGCACAACTGATAGGGAGCAATGAGCTTTGGCCACCGGATCTGTCGATCTGTAGATAGTACTTCTATACCAGCTTGAAGAATACGGGTGACTCCTAACCCATAACAACCCATTTGTGAAGGTCTGCAAAAAAAAAAAAAAAAAAAAAAAAAAAAAAAAAAAAAAAAAAAAAAAAATATATATATATATATATATATATATATAGAGAGAGAGAGAGAGAGAGACAAAATAATATTAAACAACACTGAATCATATTCTCGAGTTAAATGCTGAAATCTAAAAATTCATTTGCTAAAATGTCTCCAGTCCTGGAAGTAAAATTATCATCACTGACATATGCAGACCTACTTCTATTCTTTCATCTTATTTTTGTTATTTCTTTACCACAATTGTCAAATGTTTATTCTGTAACTGTTAAGTAAACAGTGTGAATTGGAAATGAAGAACAAGCTTTCTGAGATATCGTTATATTAATATGCTTGTATTTTATCAACACTAGAATTTTTTGCAACATGCTGATGTGTGTTGAAATCCTGACAGTATTTAGTGTAGTTGAAGTTATTGCTAATATAACTTTGTTGAGATTTATAAACTATGTTTCATTCAGTTTTGCAAACCAATTGATGAAACATAAAAATTCAAAAGTTATGCAAGAAAAAACACAAAAAAAAAAACAACACAATATTGCATTTTTATGAAATAAGTATTTGTTAGTTTAATCATTAAATTGTTTTTAAAATAGTGGGAGTATTTTGTATGTTAAATAATAAAACTTAATTTTTTCAAAAATATTAATGAAAATTTATTGTACTAAGCTACACACCCTTGTAAAACCAACTGTACTTTGTACCCACTTATGTTTGCAATTCTTCCTAAAATTTGATTTGATCAATGTATCACTATTTTAGGGGATGTGATGGATGAATGAACTAATGAAAGTCACAGAATTTTATATAACTAACAATGAGCTTTGTTTAAGTAATGCATTACCAAAGCCTATTATTCTTCCTGCCTATTTCACTCCCCATCTGGATGGGGGAAAAAATAAAGCCATTCTATGACAATAAAGAACTTCCAATGCCAAGATAAGAATAAATTTGGTGATGCAAAAAATTTCTGAACTGAATCCTTTGTTTAATCTATGTGAGTAGGCCATTCTTGCTCCACTGCCCATGTTTAGGGATATCTTGTCTAGTTCTTATTTTTAGTACAATAGCCCAGTGGAATAAAGTGTTGGTTCAAGAACTTGGGAACTTAATAAGTTGTGAGTTCAATTCCTGAGCTGGGCAGTGTATAGTTAAACTCAGTAGAAATGAGTTATCAATAACTGAGCAGTCCTAAAAATAAGAACTAAACAAGATATCTGTAAACATAGGCAGTTGAATAAGAGCTGTCTACCTCTGTAGATTAAATGAAAGGTTTAGTTTTAAATTCCCTGTAAGTTATTTGGATCAACATATACCCGGATAAAGACTGGAGGGCACAATGGCTGAAATGTTGTGATAACAACAAAGATGAGGACAATAGAATGTAAGTAGTGTAAATAATAAGTCCTCATCTGAGAAATTGACAGAAATTCCCAAAAGATAATAGAAGTAATATGCCTATTATGTGATGGTTAACAAGAATATCTTGCAATTTGAAAAAGTAAATTTGATCCTTGATAGATGCTCTACTATGGTCTTGTTCTATACTAAGACAAGCTTTAAGGCACCTCACTGGGAAAACAATAATAATTTAGTTTTGCAGTTTGTTATGGTTTTGATTCTCATTGAGTGCTCACAGACCATGTACCAGATAAAACCTAGTTTGGAAAGAAATAACAAGAAAATTTTAATCCACAACTAAATAACATATGCAAGGGTTTTGTTGCAGTGACTTGCCTCAGCGACCCAAACGGACCAGAGTCGGGTGTATGTTTTGTAAGGGTGTGTGGTGATGGCGAATTGGTGAGCGTTGGTCAGATGGAGAATCGGACAGCACTTTGTGGTAAACAGAATTGGTGTCACTTGTAGCCTTTTATATCCACTGAGCTGAGCGCTCATTGGCTGAGTGGTAGCCAGGTCGAGTGCATAAAACGTGGTATGCTCATTTTGAAGCGGGGATCGTTGTTATTTGAGCCATCATTCATGTGAGAATATGTTTCAGAGATTAAGACAAAACATGTGAATTTGGCTTGTCTGTTTGGTATACTTTCCTGTGGTTGATTTTTACCAACACATAATTTTTTTTTTCTTTTTACAACAGGTTTTCTGGTTGAAAGTTTTCATAATGGGCATTGCTGTGTCTAAAAGATATTCTTTGCATCTAATCTAGATTGTTGTACAAATAAATAACCAGTTTATATTGTCAAAATATTTTCCAGGAAGGTATGATTGTACAAAGTAAAAATTACTTAAAATGAAATATCAATGACATTTGAAGCAGTCTTTAAGAAATATTAATTTTTTTTTTTTTTTTTTAAAAATCATCTCACTCCAAGCAAGGCATTCCACTGCCACTATTGCGCATGGGGCTACATAGGGGAAGGTAAAGAGAAGGAGTGGTTAGACATAGGGAATGTCAGGAGGAAGGTGACAGATGAGTAAGGATACCGAGGATGAGGGTTGGGCAGATGGGAAAAATGTTTGATAGAATGGAAGCATACAATAATACACACTTGAGGATGTATAAACAATTATATATTCTAGTTTACCAATTCTATCAAAACACAAAATATCTTATTAAGTCACGACTTATGTTTTCACATGTGCTCCTTCAAATACATTCTTTGCAATTATTGTTTTCCTGTTCTTTCAGTCTTTTCACTTACATCTTCAAACAGTTCATTATTGTAATAGCAAAGGCACTACCATCTGATTTTGCTAGTCAGTCAATTAAGTGCCATATGTGATACACGCTTGGGCGATCACGTCTCAAAAGAGTCATGACTGACTGGGTAGAAGATTATCCCGCAGTAGTTTGCCATTGCTTTCTGCGGTAGACTGGTTGCCGACCAAGGCTATAGAACCCAATCTGTTCTATTATTTAACCCATAACTGGAGAGAAGAGATGGATTGATACCTTTCCCAAGGGTATTTGCGCGGAAGTGAATGCAAGGAATACAACTGAAATTCGAACTTGGCTTCCGATTTTGCTAGTACATGTATGAAAAGTAGGTACCTCCCTTGGATTAGTAATATTAAAAGTTGCAGATAAAATATACAAATACATCTGGCATGTTAAATAGTGAGATTAGTATTATAATGTAAGGGGGAGCTGAAAATTCAGTTTAAGCAAAAAAGATAAAGAAAAATAGATGTTTGGTTATTAGGTCAGATTTTTTAAATTAGATTCAGTGAAGAACTTTACAGCAGGCCCTTTGAAATGCATAGATACAGTCAACCCTTCTTTTGCTGCATTTAGGAATCAAGACTGGCAGATGAGAGGGTCAATTGTATTTAGTGTTTCAGCAGAGATCAAGTTAGCAAGATGTACACTAGTTGAATAACAAAAAACAAAAACAAAAACGAAAACAACAAATTAACAAAATTGCACTTACATAATATTATCATTTTTGTCAGTAAATGTTGCTTTGAATATTGATGAATATTTTTGACCTAGAAGAAAAGCATGACCCACCTATAAAAACAAAAATTTTTTACCATTTAGTACTTCCATTCAAGATAGTTAAACACACTTTGAACAAAATCTAAACATTGTTAAAAATACAAAAATGAAGGTATTTCTTAGTGATTTATAAACATTTACATGTGGAAAGGATGAAAATATGAAAGAATATATGAAAGAATAATATCTGAATTATAAAAATATGATTTGAAATAAAACAGCAACTTGTATAAGTAAAACTCAGTAATATTACAATTATTATACTGGTATTTAATTGTTCAAATTTTTTGTGATATTCATATTAAACATTTACAAAACACCTTTTAACAAATGACCAGTGAGCAGGTAACACTTCTATGTGCCTAGTCCCTTCAGGATGTTGACAATCATGGCTCTCCAGAATTTCCTGTCCTTTGTAACTCAAAATAAATTTTGTCTCCTAAACCTTGCTTCACCAGCCATTTGCTCAAGCTTGCAAGGCAAGGTAGGTTATGCTTTGTTTTTCTCTGCCCTTGCCTTCAATCTGCCCTCTGAGTATCAAATTTTCTAAGCCCTCT
Source organism: Ascarosepion bandense (assembly GCA_037127315.1). Taxonomy (NCBI): domain Eukaryota; kingdom Metazoa; phylum Mollusca; class Cephalopoda; order Sepiida; family Sepiidae; genus Ascarosepion; species Ascarosepion bandense. The sequence continues at coordinate 1,874,887 of JBBBDQ010000212.1, read as the reverse complement.
TTTCCCATTATGTGTCCTAGAAATTTCAACCAGCTCTTCCTGATAAATATAAGTACCCTTTTTGTTTCCATTTTTTCTAAAACTTGTGCACATGTTTGGTCCATAGTGTCTTCAGCATTCTTCTATAGAACCCCATTTCTAATGCTTCAGGTATCTTCTTCATCTGTAGGGAAATTTCCAGCATTCAGTGCCATATAGTGGGACTGATATTACACAACAGTTCTTTTCTTTGTTTTTAAACAATTTTGCTTTTTCTTAATACTTTGCTTTGTTGGTAAGTTTGGATGATTGAAAAATATTTTTTAATAAGTATTTTCCTGAAATTCTTTCTTTTGTGAACAGAGTAAGATAATATTATATATATATATATATATTATCCTTTATCTTAAGCATGATTTGGAGTTTCATGTACTACACAATCATCAAGTGCATATTATGAACTGTTTTTAGATTTAAATTTTGCTTTTTGGTACTAACATTGTTTGTCGTTATAAATTATAAATCTGGGATGTCAATATTTTTATTTATTAAATGTATAATTTTAATTTGGTTTATACTAAAATCTAAAAATGCAAGTAAAATCGTAGGAATTTAAAAAAAATAAATATTAAATATTTTGGGGGCCATATTTAATGTTATGAAGCAGGTAACTTTATTTTTTGTTGACAAAAAAGAGAAGAAAATATAAATGATATAAATAAAATAAAAAAGAAAATGAAAGAAAAATAGACAAAAAATAAATAGATAAATAACTAAAAAAGTAAAAAGAAAAAGGAAAATTGAAAAGAGGGATCGTGTTAGTCAGGTTCTAAGTATTTAAGCAAATATTTATTTCTATGTGTACATGTGGTCATTAATTCACTTCTTTTGTTTAATAAACTAAGGTTATTCAAGTGTTTTAAGATGACAAGTTTTTTTCTAAAAGACATAAGTTACATCTATTTCCTACTAGCAGTATAGCCTGGCGTTGCTCGGGTGTAATGAAAGCTTTAAAACTAATCCATAGTCCTGGAGTTCAGACTCTTTGGATGTTGGCACAAAAGACTAAAAAGCAATAGTTGTTTTCAGTTAAAGTGAAACCTTAGATTGAAAGAAAAATGAATGGATGTAAGTCAAATTTTGATTTCCTGGTATTGATATCAAATAAATTTTATTTGTAGTAAACTGAATTTTGAAGGTTAAATAAGTCCTCTGAGTAAATGGTATCATGGCTGAGACTAAGAACTACAATTATACCTACTTAGAGCCAAACCCAAAGCAAAAACTAAAATAAAAGAGCTGAAAAAATACAGACATACAGGCAGATAAACAGATACACACACACAAACATCTTGCCTTTTATATATATATATATATATATATATATATATATATATATATATACTGTAATAGTTGTTACAATGGTTTATAAATTCATAGTATCACTACACAAAAATTTTGGGGTTTCGAAGCTAGCCCTCTATGTGGACTGCTTCATCTTCAGGTGATTTTTTTGAAATGAGAATTATCTAGTTGAAAAGACTGTTTATTTGTGTTGGATTTGTTTTTTTTGGGTGTTAGAGGGGTTGGTCTGTAATTTGAGTTCTGTTGACCTTTTTAAGGTCTTAGGGTTAAGTGTTTGTGGCTGAGTTCAGGATAGGTTTCCTATTTATTTTGTGTGGGTTTAGGCTGCTTTGGTGTTATTTGGTTTAGGGGTTGGTAGGTGTTGTTTTGTTTTGGAGTTGGTTTCTTCTTACTTTAATTTTTGTTATTTTGTATTGGGGTGTGTGCTCTTGGTTTTTTATTTTTTATTTTTTTCGTGTTGATATTTTTTTTCATTTTTCTACTATTCTGCTGCATCTGCACTATTTTTTGTTGGTATTGTATAGGGTTTGTTGTCTTTTTCTGTTTATTTATGGAGTTGGTTGTGTGTATTTTTTGTGTTTTGAAAAAAATCGGGTTATAGAAGGAGTGGTCCGATTTTAATCAAATTTGATACACTCATAGACAAATACATAAGAAATGATATTCAGAAGTTTCAAGGTTGCAGTTCTTACAATAGTGCAGAAAATCGATAATATATATATATATATATATATATATATATATATATATATATATGGGTGCGCTGGACTCTGCAGAGTCCTCCGATCTCATCGGCTTATTTACTCTGTACAATCTCACTGCTCACCAAGACATTAACACACAGGACATAGGGCTATATAGAGACGACGGTCTAATGATAGTAAAAAAACTCCACACACTTTAAAACAGACAAAATCAGAAAACTAATACATAGAGAATTCAAAGTTTTTGACCTAAAAGTTCATAGTTTGACTAAAACACCCTTAAAAACTGATATTTGGTCAAATTTGGTAAATTAATTTAGCAGAGAACTTTTCTGCATTTCCTTATGCATATAGCATATAGTATACATAGGGGAAGGAAAACAGGGGATGCTAAAAAAATACAAGATAGTATACAGTAGTTAAGGTTAAATATTGACCAAAAGAAGGTTGTCATCTTCATATATAGCAGTCACAAGTTTTTTAATCATTTTATTAGCACCCACTCCCGCAAAAAAACAGTATCCTGTACACTTAAATATAATATATACATTGAACAGTAATTGATAAAATATCCATGCACAGACACACACAATTCATTTCATGAGGTTATATTTAGATAAGAGAGAATACAACCATATTTCATAGCATAGAAAAAAGTTTTTCTTATTTGGGGTTTAAAAGAGTCATATTTTGTCATTTAAGATAAGATTTTGTTTTAATGATACTAAAGTATAGAAATGTATTCTTGTCTGCATCTAATTTTTGTCTATATTTAAATATTACTCATTTCAAAAAGCATTTAATCAGAATAAAATTACTAGTGTATGTAAGTAATACTGTTTAAAGTGTGATTTGAGAGACAATCTTTATATAGTTCTCTGTTGGAGATTGTTTTTAGGCTGGTTTTAATTATTAATCTCTTGAGAGTGACGGACAAGATTTCTTACAAACTATTTCGTTTTCTTAGGCAGTGAATCTGACAAATGAAAATTCTCAGATGGTTATGAAGGTAGCAAAAACAAGGATTGTCCTAAAGCAGCTGGAAAGATTTTTGTGGTATTTCAATCATTTTTGTCACAGATTATGAATACTGTATTATTGTAGTTCTGATGTCAACTTTACTTTCAGTATGGAACTGGTGTTTTCTGAGGTTGTTGAAATTTTCTTAATGATGAAAGAAAAAATTTGACCTGCAGGTTTCTTCAGATATCTTTCTGAGGTTAGCATTACTTGAGGAGCCGGTTAATCTCCTATGCCACAATTCATAATCGTGATTGTGCACAGATACAATGTTTAGTACTGTTCAGTTATTGTTTTATCAAGTCTAAGTTTTTACTACCCAGCCCAGAGACTGAACTCACAATTACTATGCCACCAAATTCACAAATCAATGCTTTAATTTACTAGGCTATTGTTATGATCCTGAATGTAGAACTTGAGACTTGGGACGTTCTGATCTTGCTGTTTTCTTGCTGCTGTCATGCTTGACTACATTTGCTGCTGCTTCTATTTTCTTACTGCTATTGAAATCTTGTTGTCATTTTCCCGTCTTTCTTAATAACTCCTATTTGTTATTTATTTCAATGTTAGGCCTACCAAAAAGGTCATCATAGTTTATATATTGATTAATTCAGATGTCTAACTCTATAAAGCTCTTCTATTTAGTACTTGTAGCTTATTTTGCAGCAGTTGGTGACAACCTTTTCCTCTCCATAGGTGATCAGCCATATCTAATTTCAGTGTCTCAGCCCAAATGATGTTTTTATTAATTTTACTGAGATTTTCATTTATGACAGCCATGTGGCTCCATGATTAACAGTGAAATTGAAATAATGAACAGCACATTCATTAGAATATTAAAAGGAGTATATCATATCAATTTTTCACAAAATGGAAGATAAAACAAAGAGTTACATGCTTATTCTTGATGAATAAAGATAAAAAAATATAATGCTTACTTCAATGCCTGATGTAACATGTAAATCACCTCCACATTCTGGGCATTGATGCTCCTTGTTTTCATCTGTAATAAGAATCACTATGATAATACAAAAGATCAAAAGACAAACGTACAAAAAGAATGGGGGCTTGTTAACAAATATGGATACTATGCTGTGCAAAGCATTGGTTCTTTTAAACAAATGTTTGCATAAATTATATTAAAAAATACAAAATATTACAAACCTATTAAATCTTTATTCACTCCATGATTGCAACTAAACAAAGAAAAAAAAAGATATTAAAATTTGCTTAAAGTTTATTGATACAAAATACTGAAAGTGAATTATTAAGATTTGGACCCTAAACTTGTCTAAGTATACAAATAAAGTTATATTTACTCCCACGTTTGATTCTAATTTTTTCAATGCGTCTTTTTGGTTATACATTAAAATTGTTACCATAAAAGATTTAACAATTTTTATCTTATTTTAGCACATTATGAAGCTAACATTGTTCTGTGAAAAATTTAATGAAGATTTTGTAAAGATAACAAGACTTATGACTCAGATTTAAACTGTTTATCAAGAGTGTTAGGCATACCTGAGCAGTAAATGCTAAGTATTTAATATTTTCATTAAAAAAAAAAAAAAAAAAAAAAAAAATTCTTGAGTTCATGTTTAATTAAATATGAATTTTTTTTAAGATAGTCCATTAACTTTTTCTTTTGAAATGTGGAAACTTAATTACTGTATGATTATACATTAGGAAAAAAATGACATTAAAACCATCAGCTGGGTTTAATCAGTATACCGACCAAATTTGCAGATTCTATGAAAAACAGAAACTCTTAATTGTATTATTGTTTGTTTTTTTTTATTCTTGCTAAAAGTTAAATTCTAAATTCCATGGCTATTTGCTTTCACCTAGCTTAATTAAATAAAAACAGAGCAGATTAAACATTAATTCAATGGTTCCTGTAATACATCCTATAAATATCTATCTTTAATATAATCATGTCAGTATCTGCATACATTGAAATTGAGGAATGAGACATGAAACATCAACTGCAAAGTTTATTGGCAAAAATTTTAGATAAAAGCTAAGTTGCAAATGGCATAATGGTACAGTAGGAAATAGTAAAGTTTGACAGCACACTTAAGGAAATGTCAAAATGGTTGTTAGGGAAAAAAATGAGAAAAATAGACAATAACAAAACAAGATTGACAAATCATAACACACACGCACTCTTGAAAACTTACCTTTTACAAATATATAAAATATCCTCACCAATATTTGATGGTAAGTGAAATTCATGTGAGATCTTCCCACCAATATCACCTGTGCTGGCTTCAACTGTAAAGAAAGCAAATAAACTTTTTGTAAATCTATTGAAGATCAAGAAATTCAGTTGTGGTAACTTAAATAAGTATGTGCAGGTATTATAATAACTATCAGCACAGAAAGTGGAATCAGTGAACAGGATTCAAGCTTTGACTTAGTCTGTTGTGTTCATTTCACAATAATGCCTTTCATTTCTGATGGGTTTGAAGAAAGTACATAAAAATAACCATTCTTTGTGACAGAATTCAGAAATAAATCATTTCTTTTACTATAAATGCCAGGAGACTTTTACAGGTAATAACATTTGACAAACCATTTTTGTGATGGTTACAATTTTATAGAAAGACTCAAAGAAAACCCATTTTAAAAATGTATTATTAGTAACCTACATCATATACACACACACACACACACACACAATTTAATTTTGTTTCAATATCATCTGAGGTAAAATTTTACTATAATTTCCTGATTTTATGAATTGAAAATATATTACGACAGTCTTATACCTATTTACAGAGCTGGTGGGGGAAAGCTTGATCGGGGGGCCCCAGGCAATGCTTTGTTACACTTGCTATCTAATCAACATTTGCTCTTTTTTCTCCCTACACACACATATTGTGTGTGTGTGTATATATATATATATATATATATATGAGGAACATTTTTTTTTGCTGATTTTGACATCATTCTAGGGATTTTTTTTTTGTCCAGATTCCAGATCTGTGAATTTGTTTTGCTCATACTAAGACTTGAAAAAGCATTATATAAAATTGACTATTTTTATCATAATGTTGAATGTATTACAATTATTAAAAAAAATATCTCAAGTTGATATTAAAAATAGCTAAAAAACTACAAAATAGCTACAAAAAAAAAACCAAAAATAAACATTTATTTAAGATGGAATGGTCTGTTATGACATGTCTAATTTGTATTTAGATACATTGTATGTATTTAAAATTTTTCTAGTTGAATTGTTATCTTATATTGAATATGATCCATTACTTGACATAATTAGGTTTCAATGTTTTGGTGCAATGGATATTGGCTTGGAATGAGAAATTGGAGAGCCGTGTTCACATTCCAGTTGAATTCATTGCATTCACTTACATGCAAATACCCTTGAGAAAGGTATGAATCCATCTCTTTTCCTTCCAGCTATGGGTTGAATAGCAAGACAGATTGGGTTCTATAGCCTTGGTTGGCAACCAGCCTATTGCAGAAAGAAATGGAAACCTACTCCAAGAAAATCTTTTGCCTAGTCATTCATAAAGAAAGAGACATGATTGCCCAAGTGTATATCATGTATGACCTTATGAAAATTAAGATGTAGGAGGGTGGGGATCTATAAGACCATTGCACTGGTCCCACCTATTTATTTACCTGTAGTGTCTATATGAATAAAGTGCTGAGAAGTTCTTAATCCAGCCCACTTTAAAAAAAATAAAAAAATAAAGATTTTCAGCACCTCCTTGTAATACTTCCAGCATTCTAACTCATTATGAAAAATGCTAAATTATGATATTTTTCTTTAGCAAAAGTTAAAGTCAACTGATATATTTAAAAGGATCAAAATGGAAAATGCATACCTTTAACAAAAGGTACTTGAAGACGATTGAAAATTCTTTCATAGGCAAAGCACACATTTTCATAAGTCTCTTTTGCTTTCTCTAAGCAACTGTCAAATGTGTACAAATCTATAATAAAGATAAAATCATGCAGCATAGCAACAGGAATAATACAGTAAAAAGCACAAGAAAAATAGCTGAACTGACAAGACTTTATGTGCAATTACTTGGCGTATAATGATGAATTCTATGGCATATTGATATCAAACAGTATGAATTAGTCATTACAATGCTAATTGTTGTGGAACTGGGGTTAGATCCAATAAATACACAACACAGAGTAATACGGTAGTAAACGCAATATATTGAAGAGAAATATATACAGAGAGGGTTAATAGAACGTCGTACAATACGGTTAGTCGAATACAAGAGAATGCAAGATATGAGACTTGGCAATGTTAACCTCAGGACTAGATCATTGGGATACACTACTGTTACTACACTGATACCTCTGTTACACTGTAGTCCACTAATGACTATTATATATAGTCTTAGGAAGAGTCCATATTAGTGTAAACAGGGAAGGTGCCCCCAACACCCACCTCCCAAGATTTTTTTTACTTGGAATGTCATTTTTGGATCAATAATTAATTGCTCCGTTGTTTTTCTTTTTCTTTTAGACCTCCTCTGTTGAGGTTCCACCTGGTGCATTTGCATATCAAATGTGTCGTAGATGGTGTCTAATGCCTCTTCATCCTGAGGTGTGTTGATTTCGTCTTCCGTTAGCCTTTTTCTTATTTGATTTAAATGCCGCTTGTGGGGAACCTAGGTCCCTGATCATATAGATCATATTTCCAATCCGTCTTTTGATGAGACCTGGTTCCCAGAATGACATGTTATTTTTGTAATTTTTGAAATAAATTTTTCTGTTTTGCTTAAAGGTTTGCTTTGGTGTGATGATTGCTGGTACGTGTTCGTTTTGATTTGGAATTAATTTGTTGAACACTGACCTCACTTTCCATACAGTAGTAAACACAATATATTAAAAAGAAATATATACAGAGAGGCTTAGTAGGACGTCATACAATATGGTTAGTCAAATACTAGAGAATGCAAGACGTGAGACTTGGCAATGTTACCCTCAGGACTAGATCACTGGGATACACTACTGTTACACCAGTGCTACTACACTCTGATACCTCTGTTACAGTCCACTGATGACTACTACTATATATAGTCTTAGGAAGAGTCCATATTAGTGTAAACAGGGAAGATGCCCTAACACTAATAAAACAGAACTTTTCTTAAAATTTATGACCATATCTTTATATTTTATCACTTTAAACATTTTTAGTAGATACTCATATTTGATTAGACGCTCTGTAGAGGGCATCTTTTTTTTCTTTAATGAAACTTATCGAATATTTAAGCCAGGAGACAAAAATAAATATACTGTTTAATAAATAAATGGCGCGTCTACTCACATATGAGTATCCACTAAAAATAACATTTTAAATGATAAAATCTGTCAGATTAATAAATAAAAAAATTCATTACTATATATATATATATAATATATATATGAAAAGTCATTTCCGCCAAGACAATTCAAATCAACTTTGCCAACAACAGGTATCATAAATGCCAAATAAACATATTGATCAATGAAAAAATACCTTTCATCTCAAATTCTTTTCCTCGTAACAACGCATATTTGGGTGCCATTTCATCTCTGAACTTTCGACTAATCTGAAAATAGATTTCAGTTATCAACAGGTAACAAAGCTGTAAAATAAATTTTAGGTAGCATTTCAAATGCTTTGTTTCTATTTCCAGTACATTATATTTTAATATTATTTAAACTCGCTTAATTTGAAGCATGAAAAAGTTTTTAATGCAGGTTAATGCTGTTTTAAGGCATACTTAACATAGTATTTTTTACATATTAATTCAATGGCAAATATTAAGAGATTGAAAGATTGCAATTAATACGGTGAAAATTTCAAATCAAAATGCAAACTACATGTTACGTTATAGACATATGTATATGAAGGTGAATCAATAAGCACACATGATATGAGAAGACCTATTATTATGTGGGTCTTATTCTAATAAAACAAAAACTACAAAATGGTCAGTTGTGGTACCAATTGAAATAAACACTTCAAACATCAATGTCATAATATTTTTTGATGTAATGAATATGTATACATCTTGGTTCCTCCTTACTGGAATGTGATTGGCTGGTGTCAGCCATAAATATAGACTAAGGCAAAGAGATCCAGAGGTCTATTGGTCTTCCACTAGAGGTCTATGTCTATTGACTACGCCTACGTCTCAGGATACTGCATGTGACAAATATCGTCTATTACATCTACGTACTAGATTAATCTACCAGATTACATTTGTTTAAACCACTTAACTACCTCGAATTATATATATATATATATATATATATATATTCCTTTCCAAGACATACAACTTTTTATGTTGTGAGACAATTTGGACAATTTTAATTTTGGTCTTTGAAGTTTTTATTCAAAAATGTTTGCAGGAGAGAGAATGAGAAGTTCAACTAGATATGATGCTTCTTTAGTCAAACAGTGAGGCGGTTTTATTTAACCACCTTCAACAACATGGACAAATCGCAAAAAGTCTTTTTCATACCTCCATTCTGCTACTTCTGTTGATGCTTTCCCCACTGTCAATAGCCGATTGCCTAATTTTATGATTTCATAGTTAAAAGCCACATACATAAATCACATAACCTGATTACATGGTCTGTCTTCATTTGACTATGTCAACAACCATGACCTTCTGTAGTACAAAGCTATGCAGACATATTTTACATTAAATAGTTGAGTATTGGTTCTCATATGGTGTTATAGATTTTAATTGCTTATACTATTTTTAGACAAATGCATAAACTACTCACTTTCTTTGAGGCACTTTCTAGCGTTTGTTTATAAATTATAACTTACTGTATATACAACTTTATATATAGTGTGACCCTTGAATGTTTTACCCTAAATTTTAAATCCTCCAGAAAAAAATTACCAGTACATAGTGCAACCAATCACCAAAAATCCATGAAACTTTTCAAAAAGATTACATGTAAATCGTGTGAACTCTATTTTTTGAGCAAAAAACTGATAGAAACTCACACTATACTCTAGTATATATGGTGCATATGTTTGAATGATTCAAAATTTTAAAAAATACTAAACTTCATCCAATAAAGAGACTAGAGAACAATTCAAGGTAGAGAGTTACAGTCAAAATGATAGATAAATGAGGTATGTAAGATGAGTGAAAGGGGGGTGGTGGTGGTAAGAAGTGAAGATACATAACAATTGACTTGAAGACGTCAAGATTGTAGTGATCAAGAAAGCATCCATGCAAAAGCCTGTTTCACAAAGTGTGTTCTAGCAGAAAAGGTCTGAACAGGTGAAAATAATCTAAATGTTGCTGATCAAACAACACAAACCTAACTTTACATTTACTAAATTACTCATAAATAATTACCTACTCATAGTACTTCCTGAAATCTTAAATACATCAGATACACAAAAGTTTATAGAATGAATAAGAACATTTAGCAATAAATTGAAAGCAAAAATTATGTTGTATAACATTTTTTGAACACATCAGATTAAAATTATTATTAATTTATATAAAGAAAATAAGACTTAAGATGCTTTATTCAAGGAAGTTTTTATTCTCATGAAATAACTTACAATTTGACAAATTCAGCATTAAAAGTCAAAATTTTTTTAGGCCAGATTTACATACTGAAAAGAAAAACTAATTTGCCAATTTAGAAATAAAACTTGTCATTTATCCCTTCTTGTCACTGAGTAATGCATAATGAAATTGGACAGCAGTCCTCAGGTGCACCAACACACAAAAAACACACAAACAAAAAAGTAATGATGTTTATAATTGTTATGATGCGATAGTATTCATTTTACAAAGGGACCAAGGATAGTATTCATTTTACAAAGGGACCTCAGGTGTTTTGTTCTAGAACCGATAGTTGTAAAATAAAGTAGAACTTGGATTAGTCATGGGGAATCAAATATGGAGTAGAAACAGTTTTTCTAGTGTGGGATGTTAAAAGAATTCTCACTTAATTTGAATAAACTTTTTTTTTTTTTATAAAGAAAATAATGATTGAATAAAACTCAAAAGACCTCTTACCTGATAAAGCATAATGGGTGCCTGTTTTGCAGTAAATGGTGCATGACATGAGAACAGCAAGGAGACACTTTCTTCATGAGTCTAAAAATTATTTTAATGAAATAACATTAATCATTACTATCCATTCTTGTTCACATATGCTGATAACACACTGAATAAATTAAAATTTATTTACTTTGTGCTATGCATAAAAATATTAATCCTAAAACTGACAAAACATTAAGACTAAAAAAAAAAAATGATACTTATATGACTTAAAAGATACTAAAACATAAATATGAGCAAATGAGATTTCATTTTTGTTTTTAAACCAATAAGAGTTTGTTATATGCAAGAAATAAACAATACTTACAGGATTAATACACAACTCCTGACCTTGTCTATTTTTGAGTTTGTAAAGTTCTTTTATTTGTGAGCGACCTGAAAAGAGACAAAAATGTTCACATACACATTTTTCATTTTCAAAAGTAAACACTGAATGTTAAAACTTTTGCATATTAAGTATAAATTAACCTACACCAAATGATCAGATAGGTAATCTCTGATTTTGATAAACAGTCTGAATGAAAAAAAAAGTTTAAATATGAAAAAAAAAAAAAATCCAAAAAAAAAAATCAAAAAAATCAAATAATTGGCCACCACTGTTTTGCATAATTTTGCTAATAACTACCTAAATTACAATCCCAAGAAAAGCAATATTTTATTTTCAGTACATGATGTTTTTTGGTTTTATAAAGAAATTTAGAGTTTTGACCAGTACTTGGGTTGCTTAATTTTTGTACAAGAATTAGGACTCATGTTGTTTAAATGTTGTATGCCTGGGTCTAAGAAATAATAAAGAATGACATTTCAATATAATTATAGTAATAAAATCGATAGAAAGAAATATCATGACTGATTGTGAATGCGTAATGAGGTTCATGTTGCATTCTCAGAAAGCAAGGTTTGCTGTTTTTCGAAACTTTTCGTAAATCTCATTTCGCCGTTAGACATTTGAGTTTGTACATCTATGTCACACTTGTATATCGTTATAATGGGGCCTCACATTAGTGAGGTGGGGGGCAGTGTGCAAGTGAAACCGTTGAGAGGAAGGCCCCAAAACGGTGCACATTCTCTCCTGATGACCCCAGTTTAAATATAAATTCGAGAGGAACATAATTAAATGAAATCATATGCCGTAGAGAAGCTTGGTGGAAATGTTATTGGCATGAGGAGCATTACACATTCAGCTCACTTCAGGTGAGTTTCAATTACTGTTTAGTAATTTGCTTCTTCAAACTCATGGCTCGTCCGTTGGCTTTCAGGAATAGACAGAATGAGGGTTAGGAACAGACTAACAAACACCTGGAAAGACAGGGGATGCTGGGAAAGACCAGATGATCTCACTGGGTCAGCAACCCAGAGTTCATTAACAATTGCTAAAAGAGAAAATATAAGGAAATGCCCTCAGGATTCACCAAAAGGGAGGGAGGATGATGAATCCAAACAGATCAATCGGCAATGAACCCAGAATGAAAAACAAACCATGAATTTAGAAAAGTGCATGAACTTCCCATGTGTTTGTGGTCAGAAATTCAGGTCCCAAAAGGGAGCAAAGATTCACCTTACAAAAATGGGTTGTGCTTCTCTGAAAACGGTTCAAGAGCAGCACTCTGCTAATGCAGATAAGACGTCAGAAAACCAATTCCAGGATGCTTTCCACAGTGCTGAGGATATCCAAGCTGTTGAATTAAAGGATGGGACGCAACCCAAACTGCCAAGAATCAAATTTCTACTAGCATCCAGATCGGAAGCGTGGTGTATGCTAGACAACATCATTAGCAAAACATTATGTAAAGAGCTGAGAAGAAAGAAATACTATGACTGATCATGAATGTGTAATGAGGTTCACGCTGCATTCTCAGAATGCAAGATTTGCTGTTTTCGAAATTTTTCATAAATCTCATTTCGCTGTTAGACATTTGAGTTTGTACATCTACGTCACACTTGTATATCGTTATAATGGGGCTTCACATTAGTGAGGGGGGGGGGCAGTGTGCAAGTGAAACCGTTGAGAGGAAGGCCCCGAAACGGTGCATATTCTCTCCTGATGACCCCAGTTTAAATATAAATTCGAGAGGAACACAATTAAATGAAATCATATGCCGTAGAAAAGCTTGGTGGAAATGGCATGAGGAGCATTACATATTCAGCTCACTTCAGGTGAGTTTCAATTACTTTTTAATAATTACTTCTTGAATATAGTATAGAATAATATTTTCAGTAACAAGTTTAATTTTATGTTTTATTTTTCTTTCAGTTTGCTTAAGCCACAATGATAACTACCAGACACACATACATCCAGACAGACAGACACACACACAAAGAAAAATGATCCAAATTTCAAAATAAGGGATCAATTAATGTTCTAATGAAAACACTGGGGTGAAAATAGTATTATAAATAGATTTTAAACATTATCAGGTATAGATTACTTCTATAATATGAAGGGTTGCTGTAAAGTTCTCAACTCAAACAAGAAGCCCATAAAAAATGTTTGGTCATTTTGTATTTTGGAAAATGGGCCAGGCAAAAAGAAAACTTTTTAGCACCCACTGTTAGTTCTGTCCTAATATTTTCTTTTCTCACCTGTGGAATTTCTTTTTGGTTTATTGTATCCCTTCTACCTACCATCTTGAAAAATTTAAATGCAATGTTATTCTCCATCTTCTGTCTTCCTGAATCCTGTTACTTTGACACATTTTTCATATTTATCCTCACTAAAGTCTTCTAATTCTCACTCATGAACTAGTGTTACACTTGCTTGGAATGAAATCATCCCCTCCCGCACCCCTGAGAAGAGAAAAAAAAAATGAAAAGATTACTCTTACAACAAATGAAACAACCTGATGAACATTTATCTACTGTCCTTTATCACAATCCCAACCATGTAATGAATGCCATCATAGATATCAATGTCAAAGAGTAGATGTGATATTTCTTTCTTTGCATTATATGTTGAAACATGGGGCTCCTCATCCTATATGTTGAAACACAGGTTCTCCAATAGTAATTGAAGTTAATCACTGTTGGGCCTGGTCAGTACTTAGATGAGTGACTGCTTGCGCAGCTGGGGTAATGGATAATGGCTCTGAGTAAGAAATCAGAGAGTTAAGTCCCAATTCCAGTCAGTTTCGTTATATTCACTTATGTGAAAATACCATTGGGAAAGGTATAAATTTACTTCTTTCCTCAGCTATGGGTTAATTAATATGACTTATCAGTAAATCATTCTCAAAAGACTTCTTACAATCTAAAAATATATTTTGGCAATATAGGCCTGCAAAGGGTTCATAAGAGAAAAAAAAAAAAAAAAAAAAAAAAAAAATCAACATGTACCTTATGGCAACACAAAGATCTAATTTAATTAATAACTGTATATATAAACCAGAACATGTGAATCAACCAAATTCCAGACAGACAAGTATTTAACAGATAATATCAAAAGTTTTATTATGGTCCCCTAACTTGATTTGCCTACATAAATTATTAAATGTTTTTTAATCATTTCACCTCCCCCCTGTTAAAGTAAAAAAAAAAAAAAACAAGACAAAAAAGAAACACTAAGATGAAGGGGATTACTAAGAACAAAACACACAGGAAGGACAATAAAAAAACAAGATGACAGATGACAATATTGCATTTAAATTTTTGAAAATTGTAGTTGACAGGAAAGCAGAAAGCTGGGAGATAAATTCACAAGCAAGAAGTGTGGGAGAAGAAACTATTAGCATTAAACTTATGGTTACAATTAGCAATTTCAACAGTGAACATGAGACCTAGCTGCCAATCTAGTACTGCATTTATACTTGTGAAGTTGAGGTACCAATGAAGAAAGCTCATCAGAACAATTACCATGAAAATATCTATACAAATGCAAATGAAGCTCTGTTACAGTGGTGGGAAATTGACTGAAGCTAAAATGCCAGGTTAGAACCAATAATGTTGTAGATTCTTCTGAGGATTTTGTCAAGAATCTTTAGATATAAACACAAGCACCAGAAAAGATGTGGTAGCAATATTCAATGCATGAGTGAAAGATGAAAGAAAACTTTATTCATATTGCCTATTTACAGATATTTTGTTGGTTTCAATCTTATAGGAATCCCTGCAAAACACTTGCCCCCTCTCTTTTTATAGGCAAAAATCATGCAAATGTATGTTGGGATTGATGTTTTCAGCCAATAAAATAGTCTCATTGACAGTTTGATATGACTCAGTCTCAATTTACCTTGTCTTGAAGTCAGAACACTATGTTCACTTGTCCGAACTTGCTTTTGTGTGTCAACACCAATTCTTAGTTTGAACTTTTTATCTTATTCCTGTTAATTTGCCTTGCGTATTTTGCTTGTTTGCTTGATATTTTTTTTCTTTTATTTTGCCCTGTTCCTTTTTTTTTTTAAACATTGTTGATTCTGTTTGTTCGACAGTTCTGTTATTTATTTTTGAATTTGACCATGGCCGCTCACTACACATATTTTTTTATTTATATCCAAATTTTATTTATTTAATTTTTTTTTTTTTTACACACACCTCTCACTAAAATAGATCATATGCCCAATTTGTCCTACACCTTCTCCCATCCAAGATTGGAGTTACTTCACTGTATAAATAATAGTGCATCTCATCAAAATTAAATTATAATTAAAATAAACAAAACTTGTTGGAATTTAATCCCATTTTTACTTTCAAATAACATTTAGTCCATTTATTACCATTACATTATCAAAATTGATTAAAAGTAAGATATTGAACAACAACAACAATCCTAATAAATATATATTATTATAAGCAGTTTTATCATATATAAGCCTGCTGACTTTATTCAGAAAATGGAAAACAGATTCTGAATAGTAAAATATGTGTGTGTGTGTGTGTGTGTGTGTGTGTGTGGCGCAGAGAAGCTTTTCAATATTCAGATCAGTACTTGTCAAAATTACACAATTTTCAGTAACCAAATTAGGAGTTTGATCATGATTCAGATTACTTAATTTTTGTTTAAGAATTATTATTCAAGTTATTAAATGGTTGCTTAAAGTTTTTATGCTTGGGTCTAAAAAACAGAAAAGTCATTTCAATTTAACTAAACTAATAGAATTTTTAGTATTGAGTACAGTATAAAATAAAATTTATTAATACTTTGTGGTGAACACTTATCTGTACAGACATAAAAGAGGCCCCAAGTCATGTGCAAACATGTCTGTCAAAACTAGTTACATTCAGGCCACCCTACCTGCATTGGACAGCTTTGCATAACTAGATATGGGTCTTTGTTACCTGTTTCATGCCAATAAAAGTGCTGGGGGAGGGGAGGGAGGGAAACCAACAGTCAGTAGTGGGCAGTTGGTGAGAGTGTCTTGTGAAGTCTTTCCCTTGAACATTTTATTCCTCAAGTTGCCATGTTGTGGTTTTCTAAGGCAGTGTCATTTTATTTCCTTTTATCTCTTTCTTTTCACTGCCTGTTACTTCATGGTTCTTGAGGGAGAAATCGGTTGGGTTTTTCTCCTCAACCTCAACATATACTTGCCATATTTTACAATATATTTTTTGCTTAATTTTACATTGTTCTTTTGACTTGCTTTAGATTTAGTCAAAGTTGAGTATAGATGCTTATAAACGAAGGCTTATCAGACTATGTAAACAAAAAACAAAAACATGTTATTTATATTTTGCTTAGATCTTAGTCATTATGCAGTTTCCATAAAAGAAATTACTTCTTTCAGTTAAAATACAATTATTCCAATCCTTAACAATTATTTCTACTATCAATCAAGATATTTTTCACATTTAAAAGAAATCATTCATCAAAACATTTCCATATTTTAAAATTGGATTAAATCAATATGGCTGCTTGTTATAACACAATAAATTTAGTAGCTATTTTTAGTTCAGATAAGTGAGGAGATTGTTTTTTTAGTCAATATTTTAACATGTTGTAATGAGGTTATGAAAATAGTGATGATGCAGGGTAGATTGGATTAATGTCTTTAAAGGAACATGAAACAGAAAGCTGCATTAACACTAATGACTAAATCTTTTTAAAATGAACTTTTTAAAATGAAATTTAAATTAGATTTTTGTCACTAATAACTGAACTAATTTTCACCAAGTGAGTAAAATATTACTCTTTAAAATTCACAATTACTTTTGTTTTTCTTGAAAACTTATTCTTTATGTTTAAAAATCTGGTGTGGGCGACAAAGCTAACCTTGTAGCTGAGCTTGGAAAGGACTTCCAATCTGTAGTGGACTGGGGTAAGAAATGGCTCATAAATTTTAATGCTTCTAAAATGAAGCTACTCTTAATCATCATAGACAATTGCACTTACCTCCTATTAGCATGGACCAGGCTTGCCTCCCAGAGAGTAAAACACTACGCCTCCTTGGTCTCACACTTTCAGCGGACCTCAAGTGGAATGACTATATCAAATCCATTGCTAAATCCGCTGCTATGAAAGTCGGTTCTCTATGCAGGGCCCAGAGGTTTTTTCCGTCTGAATCTATCCTGCACATTTATAAATCTACCATCTGCCCATGCATTGAATACTGTTGCCATATCTGGTCAGGTGCCCCTGCTATTCTCCTTGGGCTTCTAGACAAGGTACAGCAGAGGGTCTGTAATGTGATCGATACCAACTTAGCAGACCGCCTGCAGTCTCTCTCTCACCGGCGTGACGTGGTTTCCCTGTGTCTCTTCTATAAATACTTTCACGGCTTCTGCTCCGATGAACTTAGATCACTGGTGCCCACTAGGTTCGAATTTGCATGAGATACTAGATTAGCAACTAGATCCCACCCTTTTACAGTGAAACCGATAAAATGCAACCACAACTTCTACTCCAACAGTTTCTTTTCTTGCACTTCCCGACTGTGGAATTATCTTCCATATGACTGCTTCCCTGACGGCTACAATCTCCAGGAGTTTAAATGTAAGGTCAATAGACACCTCCTAACAAACTAACTTCCATTCTTTCAAACACTCTTCCCACCCAACTATCTATCACCCCCCTTCTGAAATTTCCTATATCTAACCACTCTTCCTATTTACCTCCCCCTATGTAGCCCCAAGCGCAATAGTGGCAGTGGAATGCTTTGCTTGGGGTGAAAGGATTGAAAAAAAAAAAAATTTCCAAACATTATAACATTTTAATTTGTAAAAACAACTGATAAAAATTAGTGAATCTAAATTCAAAATTATATAAGAGATTTGTGAATAACAAAGCAATTACAAATAAACTTAAGTGAGATGATTATTATCACACATTGAAACAACAAAGTTCAAATAGAATAAATTCTTCCAATATATATTAAATTCATGAATATGTAATGTTTTTTTTCAAAATTACCTGATTTTTTCCAGAAACTCAAAGGTGTTATGCATGGCATTGTTATTTTTTGGGCACCAATTGAATCCATCTCCTCATCTATGACACGGATGAGTTTCTCAAGAGACCTCATGCCCAGTGGAAGAATATGGTAATGACCAGGATGGCATTGTTGGATAATCTCATTGTATAACATTAACTAAAAACAAAGAAAAAAAAAGTGGTACTTTTTGTATCAGTTGCAGATTATAGAAAGTTTGTAGATTTTATTACTTATGCTGAGAAATTCTATATTAATAAAAGAAAATTTGGCTTAATTTGGATATAAAAACAAGAAGAACTAAAATTTAATGAAATACAATTTTATTATTTTTTTAAGATGAATACTGTCAACAAACATGTTCAAGCCTGAGTCTTTCTAGATACAATCTTTTTTTATCAAAACATTTATTCCATTAGCAAAACAGATTCAGTTTTATTAAATTTTGAAGAACTACTCCATTTGTGTTATTTGTTTTCATTCCCATTTTTCAAGATATTTCTCAGGATACAAATATATACATTTTAATTTTATGATATAGACACATTTTTGAAGCTAAGTAAATCAATAAAAAATGCACTGGAGAAGGATGGAAAAATAGTTCTTTTGCTTATATTACTATTGATTTAGACATTGCTTTAGGTTACTAAGCTATAATACAAAAAAATCTTGAACGAGTCACTTTGCAAACAAACATATGCAATTTGAAATAATGAATATAAAATCTTTGAAGAGATCAGTAACTTAAAGGAAAACATATTAAAGGCAAGTACAAGTGAGAACAGAAAAAGAGGTATACCAGGGGAATAGAAAGACAAGAGAAAAAAAAGTGGATTACAGGTGAAATACTTGAGTTAATGAAAGGGAAATAGCAAATAATGCCAAGAAATGGTACAGAATGTAGGACATTAAAAACATAAGAGATAAATGTAAACAAACAAAATCATATTCTGCATATATGGAACAAATAAAATGAATAGCTCTTTCATGTTAATAGAGAAACTTATAATACACACGCACACAAAAAAAAGCAAGGATCCATAATCTAAAAGTCCAAAGTAATATCAGTAGTAGATAAAATGAAGAGAAACAAAGCAGCAGGACCAGATGAGATAGTAATAGTGGTGACAGGCTGTAGATGATTTGGGGATTGATAAGCTTACTGAAATAATGACAGTGGTGAAATATTGGAAGATCTTAATATATCTAGTACCACTGAACAAACTAGATGTAAATAAAGACAAACTCCAAACAATTAGCTTGATGATCCATATAAGTAATCATTAGGATTCTAATGAATAGATTGTAGCATACGGGAAATATGGCTTTGTTCAAGATGCTAGAACAATATGATATTTTTTATGATCAGCCTGCAATCAAAGTGAGTAATACAAATACAGAAAGACATATACCAATGTTTCATAGATTACTCAAAAACACTTGTTAAGATATGATACAAAGAGCAGCTTAATATATCTGAAGAGCTTGATTTACATGGGAAACAGTAATCTGTAACGCCTACAGGAAATAAACAATTTACATGCAGATAAAGAATAAGTTTAGTGAATACACAAAAATAGAAAGTGCGTGACAAGGATGTGCTTTCTCATTGGATTTATTTAAACTGTATAATGAGTGTATTTTAAGAAAGCTAGAAGACCAACTATGAATTATTTGTGAACATAGCATAATATGTATATATAAGACATTGTGTTGCTGGTAGACTCAGAAAAAAAAAAAAAATGAAATGAAATGAATGAGACAAGGAAAAAATTTTAATAAGTGTAAGAATATAGAACATTTGTCAGAGAGGGAGAGGGCATTCACGGTATGAATTACAAATTGGAAGATATTAAAAAAAAAAAAATCAAGCAGTTATAAAAATGTAACCAGTTGGGTTATGTAGTAATAGAATCTGAAGATATGTAGGAATAGCAAAAAGGCTTTTTAGAAACTAATCAAAGTGGTAGGAAAATGTTTGAAAGAAAGAAAAATGCAATTACTATATATTATCTATATGACAATAAACACTGGGCAATTTCCTCATAAATAAAGAGACTTGAAGTGACAGAGATATAGATTTATTGATGAATGCTGACAATACAATGGACAGATCAAGTGAGTAATGAGGAAATTTTAAGAATAAGAAGGACAAGGAAATAGATACTTTGGGTTTTGGGTGGTCATAAATTGAAGTTGCATGAGATAGCAGAGGAGTTGAACATATCTGAAGGCAGTGTATTCACCATTTTAAATGAACATTTGTCAATGAGAAAGCTGTGTTCAAAATGGGTGCTGCGTTTGCTCACAGTCGATCAAAAACAACAATGCATTGATGATTCAGAGCATTGTTTTCAACTGTTTCAACACAAGGAGTTTTTGCATAAATATGTGACAATGGATGAAACAAAGATCCACCTCTTCACTCTGGAGTCAAATTGACAATTACCTGAGTGGACAGCAGCAGGTGAAAGCCATCCAAACATCAGCAGGCAAGGTTTTGGTCTCCATATTTTTGGATGTGCCTGGTTTTTTGTTCATTGATTACATTGAGAAAAAAAGAACCATCAATAGCAAATATTATATAGCATTATTGGTGTGTTTGAATGAAGAAAAAGGGATCTTTTGCCAAGACAATGCACTGTGTCACAAGTTGATCACAATGATGGCAAAACTACATGAATTGCACTTCAAATTGCTTCCGCATCCACCCTATTCTCCAGATCTGGCCCCCAGTGACTACTGGCTGTTTGCAGATGTCAAAAGAATGTTCCAGGAAAAAAGATTTGGCTCCAATGAAGAAGTGATATTGGAAACTGAGGCATATTTTGAGGCCAAAGACAAATCGTTCTACAAAAAAGACATCAAATTGTTAGAATCAGTGTATCATCCTAGTAGGAGACTATGTTGATGAATATGGTCGAATTTTTCCTAAAAGTTGTTGTTTTATTAGTTAGGTTAAGGATTTATCGAGTGATGTGTTATTTCTAAGCTTTGTGTGTTTAGATTTTGCCATGCATATTACAACTCTCATGGGGTTGATTATGGTAACCAAATATTACCTAGATTCCTTTAATCAAATTGGGTAATTTGAGGAGAGAACATCTATTTGTAATATCAAGATTTTGTTATAACTAAGTTAACATCTTGATAGGGATTTCAATAAAATCAAATTACTGAGGAAAATAAAACAAAAACATTCAGATGTCTATTTATCCATTTGATGGGGCCCCACATTCAGTGTATCAAATTCTATGTCTACCCTAGCGGCTCTAGCCCAACTAAATCTTACTGTTGTTTATTGAAGGTTTCTTTTATGTGCCATGTTCCTTCAAGATGTGGGATATCATGGCTCTCCACAATTTCCTGTCTTTTGTTGCTTGTCATTTTCTACCTATCCTAATCTCTTTTCTGCACACCATTACGCTGCTTTGCTCTGTCCCTCGTCTGCAACATGCCTTGTCTTGTATCAAAATGTCAGTAGAAAGAAAATCAATTTTTTCAAATTTCAATTATTACCAAAATAGTTTATTTTTAGTTTCTTACAGAAAATCGGTAAAAGAGAAAAAAAATCTATTCCATTCATTCAGCATATTACTAAAATGATTATTAATGGCATTCAACCCCCAAATTGGTTTCTACTCAATACAACGTATGTCGGTGAACACATCTGTAACCAAGTTTTTCAAGAACTTTGTTTGCAGTAAATCATAATTACGTGCCCTTACATCAGGTTTCGATAAAACACACACACACACACAAAAAAAAACTTCGAAAAAGTGATAAGGGAAGTTTAATGCATTTTTAGAAATTAAAAACCTATCCACGTTACAAATTTAATGTCAGTTGTTTTTTAAAATCACTTAACAAAATCAAATGTTGCAGCGGAATGTTGTATTTATTTTAAACGCAAAAAATTTCAAGTTTTTTTCCGCCTTTGTAACCATGTTACAAAAAAAAAATTTTTTTTTACTAAAAAATAAAATTACCAAATAAGAAAAAAGAAATTGCTATACGATTAAAAACTGAAGTGATCTATCTCATGTCAGAAAATAAATTCCAATCGGAAACATTTAAAAACGAACGAATAAGAAGACCCTAAAATAAAATGACCTTTCCTTCCAATGAGAAGAGGTAAAAATAAAATTTAATGTTTACATTAGAGCATTGTCACAATCACCAGAATATTTTATTTGATAAAGTTTATTGAGTAAGGAAATGTTTTCGTTAAATCGATTATTACAAAAAATAAACAAATAAATAAATAAACATAAGGGAAGGCTAAGCTGAAGCAGAAAATCAGTATTTTAAAAAAAAATTAAAGATTTGTTAGATTAAAAAATAAATAAAACAACACTCCACACAGTGATGACATCTAAAAAACCTTTTTTTAGTTTAAATTTAAAAAATGTCTTATAAAAAATAAAATAAAAAGAAACGAACCCACCTTATGACTTTTACAAGACAAAGACGTCTGTAGCGGTTGTACTTTGCCAAAATTTTGAAACATTTTACTGACATATCGTCTTCTGGGTTTATAAATGTGTGAGAAACTGCTTTCACCATTATTGCTCTTCTTATTTCTACTGTTGTTGTCATTGTGAGTGGAATAATGTTGTTTCCTCGTCTTCAGGGCTGGAACAAAACACGTGTAGCGGCAACCAACACACAACAGGGAAGTTGAAGAAAGCGTAAAGCGAGAACCAAATAACAAACAATTCAACATAGCCCAAGATTGCTTTAAAGGTTGTATTGAAGAAATTACTCTGATTTATACAAAAATACCGGTATAACTATGAACAAATAAACTTTATGGAAAGCTTTTATGAGTCCAAGACTACCCGTTGAGTTGAGACTGATCAAATAACTTTTATCGCTTACTCACGTCTAACATTTAAAATTGCGACGATTTTTTAAAAATAGCAAAACAGAATGAAAAACGACTTTAGATACCGTAAAAAAAAATCCGATAAAAATATTTTTTAATATCCAGATGGACTCTAAACAGAGTGAAAGAGCAAATGAATTACTCGTTCACTGGTTCGGAAAATATGGAAAAGGATTGCCCAATTGCACTTAAATTCGTTGTACACTTTTTTTTTATTTGAAAATGATATTAAAAAAAAAAATCACTAGTCCTGTTGCCCATTAGAATTGTAGTGACAACACATCTACTGCAGCAGCAAGATAGTTGATTTTCTAAGCATCGCTTAGATGTGTCACAAAGCCGAAAGTATGGGGTACCCAGTGAGAATCGAACTTAGTTCAGTTGCAATCAGGTTCTAGCGAGACAAGCTTGCTAACCATTACACCACGTCGAGGTGCCCCTGCAGCAGCAAGATAGCCAGACAATCCCAACCCTTCTGGCTTTAATAAATAGAGAAGAAAGACAGAGAGTATGATCCAAAAGATTTTTTATCCACTTAATATAAAATATTAATTAGATAAAATAAAAAAGACAGCTCGAAGGGTCCAGACTCCAGAGCATTATTAAGAAAACTCAACATATGGTTAGATGGTTAATTATTCAAGATTTATTTTGACAATGTAAATTTACAATACATCATCTCATTCAGACTGTTGGAAAAATAAATAAATTCACTCAAAATATTTTTGAAAAAAACGTTTTTAACAGAGGAGGTGAAGCTTGTATTATTTAAAGAGGAAATAAATTGAGAATAGATACATACATCAGATCACATAATAATACAGACAAAGCCATAACATACACAAGAACGAATTTTAAGAAAATTACACATACAAATTTTTTTTTTAATTGGACAGACGCAAAAACAGCTGGGCACAGAATTACAATAACATAAACTATAAAAATGTTAAGAATATATACTCATGCAAAATAAAATAGGAATAGACATTTAAGTCCACAAACATAAAGGGCTAAAAAGACAAAATATGGTGGGGGAAGGGAGAGAAAAAGAAAGAAAAAGGAAGATGAAAATACATTGTAGTTGCCAATAAAATCTCTCTCTCTCTCTCACACACACACACACACACACACACACAAAATCAAAGATAAAAACTATCTTTACAGAGACCTTTTCAAAAGATTCTTTTTAAACCTTTCTCTTTATTTAAAAATTTCTTCAAAATAAGTTTTAAAATCTTCCTGAAACATTTCTATTCTAGAACAAAAAAAAAAAAAAAGAAACGCTTAAAAAAGACAATTTTTCACAAGAGAAAATATTATATGGAAATTATCAATGCAGAAAGAAATATATAAATATGATTGGAATTTTTGCTGGACCTTGAAAAAATAGATTTTATAATCATAAATATTCCTTCTGTAGACCTTACCTTAAATCCCAGATAGCTTTATCAAAATATTTCTGGGAATTAAAAGGTAGAGGATTTTCTCCACAGTGTGGGGTTTCATACATTGACACCCACACACACACACACACACACACACATGGTCACTCGCCGTCCACGTGATGACTTGTTCCCGCCAAAAACGATGCTAATAAAAACGGAAAACAGCACGTGGTACACTAGTTAGGATTTCGTCCTGGGACAAGAGCAAACATGTCTTCCTAACTCACACAAACACACGTGCACTAATTGCGTGTAGCAATTAGTGGCGCAAAATTTCTTTTATTTTTCTTCTCCTACATTAACACTATGCACATTAACTTTCATTCAAACAGGACTTTACATAAAATAACTTCCTACACATAAATCCACAATTTTTCCAACCTTCGTCAGTAGAAATCCACCGACTGCTACATTCGCATGTAAGGCTCTCTCTCTCTCTACTCAACGCACACACAGACACAGAACTTTGTCTTCTGTCTGACTTTCTTCATCAAGGATTTGAACTTTGAACTCTTTACGAAAATCTTAACAATTGTTACAAACCTTTCTTTCAGCTAGAGTAAAAACTTCATACATCTTATTTTGTTTCTACGAACAGACGAAGGGGAATGACTCTTTCCTTTTCACTTTCTTATGCATGCTCTCTCAACCCCATGTAACCTTTGTCAATACATTGTTTTTCTGGTTACTTTCGCCTTACTCGTTCTTTCTTATTGTCTGTTTTATTTCACCATGACTAAGGTTACGTCGAGTCGACTCATAAACATAAATTAGTAAGTAGACCCACCGTCCACTACAACAGATTGAATGGAAGATAGCCGATAAATCACATATTCCTAGTAGCTTTAGAAATAGATGTAATCTATGCTTAGATAAAAAAATAAAAATAATTAAATTTTGTGGTAAATACCAGCTACTAAATCAATGTAATGAAGTGATTTTTAAATGCTGTCACAAAAATAAATTTCAGTTATCTGATTTGTAGATGATAAGTTTCTAATTAATTCAACCACTATTTAACTCTCCAGTACTTGGGTCTATAATGTTTTTACCACATAAGCTCTCTCGTATTTATATGTTTCTTTATGCATTGGTAATTTGCGTATAATAGTTTCTCTTGTTCTTTTTAATGTTTTTTTTTGTTTTTAGAATAGAAATATTTCAGGAAAATTTTAAAACTTATTTTGAAGAGATTTTTAAAAAGTGAAAGTTTTAAAGAGAATCTTTTGAAAGGTCTCTGTAAAGATAGTTTTTATCTTTGAAATTTTTTTTTGTGTAATTTTATTTGTGATTGTAGTGTATTTTTATCTCCATTTGTCTTATTATTTTTTCTTCCTTTTTTTCTCTCTTCCCCACCCACCCAGTTTTGTCTTTTTAGCCATTTATATCTGTGGACTTAAATGCTTGTTCCTATCTTATTTTGCATGAATATATATTCTTTATATTTTTATATAGTTATGTGATTGTAATTACATTATGTCTGTGTTCCTCTTTATTGTGTCTGTTCAATTTTAAAAAAATTTTGTGTATGTATAATTTTCATAATCATTTTTGTGTATATGTGTGTATATGCATATATAATTTTCACAAGATTTTTTTGTGTATGTGTGTGTATATCTATGCCTTTGTCTGTATAATGTTATTGTGTGATCTGATGTATTTATTCTCAATTTATTTCTGATTTAAATAATACAAGCTTCACTTCCTCTGTTAAAAACGTTTTTTCAAAAATATTCTGAGTGAATTTAATTATTTTTCAACGGTCTGAATGAGATGATGTAAATTTTCATCGTCAAAATAAATCTCACTTTATAACTGTCTAACCATGTGTTGAGTTTTTCTCATATATATATATATATATATATATATATATTATTTACATTATTTGAACTATTGTCCTCATCTTTATTGCCATTTGTATGCCATTTCAGCCGTTGTACGCTCCAGCCTTCTTCAGGTGCTAGGAATTTTCAAAAGTTATTTGTGTATACTCTAGTTTAGAAATGTCACTATGAAGTTTGTCCAACAAATTTCTGCTAGTGTGAAAAATTGTTATTCATCTGCCAATCTGTGTATTGTTTTTACTTTCTAACCAATGTTAAGATTGATACCCCTAAAATGTTCTATCATTTTGAATATTAAGTTGGTGCTGTCTGTATTTGTAGAATGAGTCAGAGTTTGGGGTTAAAAATTAATCAACATATACCAGCCAATATTAAAAAAAAAATGGATAATTTATATGGGTGCCACAATTTATTTAGGTTAGTGATAGCTGACTATTTGTTGTACAGTCATCAGTCTGCTCTCTCTTACAACCAAGATGTTTTCGTTACTGAGGAAAATTCATTTGGGTTTCATCTAAAAATCTTAGAGACTATATATATTAAGTTCTTCTCATCCTGCCTCTGCAAGAAGAAGAGTGGCTTTTAGGCCTCAATATTGCTACTCATTGACAATTGTATATTCAACATCTGGTTTTAGGTGTTTTTTTTTTTAATATTTTTTTTGCTGTGTACTTTTTTCAGTTCTCGGTAGAGAAATTAAAACTGGTTAAGCATTTTTTGTTCTCTTTTTGGAGCACTTTGACGTGGTGTAAAGGTGAGCAGGCTGGTCTTGTTAGATCAGTTACGACTAAGTATTGAGCTTGATACTCACTGATTGCTTTATACATTTGACTTTGTGCCACATCTAAGCTACAACAAAAATTACTGACAATACATAATTATAGTAAAATTACCAACAACACAGTTTTAAAGCAGAATTACCAGTGACTTATTTTGTAGCAGGTTGACGAACAATACATTTTATCTGAAGTTGAAATCATAAAATTATGTTCAAAATATTTAGATTTTGGCATTAAATAATCCAAATAGGTTGATATGCAGCTGGACAAAATCAACCAACATTCCTCTTTTTGGCTTTTTCATGTACCTCTTCATAACAACTATAAATTTTTTGATTATTCTTCCTTGGTTGATTTTACATAGGTCTGTTGCAATCATATTTGAGTATTTAATTTCATTACTTGTTAGAATTTGGTTAAAGAAGAAATATTGCTCAATATAAAAAAATGTAGCTGTTAACACTTGACACCAATTATTTTTTTTGGATGTCTTTTACATATGATGATGAGTAATAAAATGAGTCATATTGCCTTTCAGGTGATTCATCATATAGTCATTTTTTTTTTTTTTAATCATTTCACTCCAAGCAAGGCATTCCACTGCCACTACTGTGCATGGGGCTACATAGGAGAAGGTAAAGAGAAGGAGTGGTTAGACATAGGGAATGTCAGGAGGAAGGTGACAGATGAGTAAGGATAGCGAGGATGAGGGTTGGGCAGATGGGAAGAGTGTTTGATAGAATGGGAGCAGGTTAGTGTGTTAGAAGGTGTCTATTGACCTTACATTTAAACTCCTGGAGATTGTAGCTGTCGGGGAAGCAATCGTGTGGAAGGGAATTCCACAGTCGGAAAGTGCGAGGAAAGAAACTGTTGGAGTAGAAGTTGCGGTTACATTTTATCAGTTTCACTGTAAAAGGGTGGGATCTAGTTGCTAATCTAGTATCTCATGCAAATTCGTATCTAGGGGGCACCAGTGATCTAAGTTCATCGGAGCAGAAGCCATGAAAGTATTTATAGAAGAGACACAGAGAAGCCACGTCGCGCCTGTGGGAGAGAGACTGCAGGCGGTCTGCCAAGTCGGTATCTATCACATTACAGACCCTCCTCTGAACCTTATCGAGAAGCCCGAGGAGAATAGCAGGGGCACCGACCAGATATGGCAGCAGTATTCAATGCACGGGCAGATGGTAGATTTATATATGTGCAGGATAGATTTAGACGGAAAAAACTTCCGGGCCCTTCACAGAGAACCGACTTTTATAGCAGCAGATTTAGCAATGGATTTGATATAGTCATTCCATTTGAGGTCCGCTGAAAGTGTGAGACCAAGGAGGCGTAGTGTTTTACTCTCTGGGAGGCAAGCCTGGTCCATGCTAATGGGAGGTAGGTAAGATTGTCGATGATGGTTAATTGAGAGTAGCTTCGTTTTAGAAGCATTAAAATTTACTAGCCATTTCTTACCCCAGTCCACTATGGATTGGAGGTCTTTTTCAATCTCGGCTGCGAGGTTAGCTTTGATGCCTACACCAGATTTTTGTAGGAGCCGAGAGTAAACTGTGGTGTCATTGGCGTACAAACCTACTTGGGCTCTTATGGAATCAGGGAGATCATTAATGTATATCAGGAAGAGTGTAGGACCTAAGATGGAGCCTTGTGGGACACCTGCATTTGTATGGTAGTTCTGGGAGGCATGTCCGTTTAATACCATCTTCATTGTGCAGTTAGAGAGGAATGACTGGATTAGTTCAAACAAATGTCCAGTTATACCATAGCTCCGCAGTTTACATAGAAGGCCAGCATGCCAAACTCTGTCGAACGCCTTAGATATATCCAATGCAACAGTTTGGGCTTCGCCATTCCTGTCAAAT
This sequence comes from Ascarosepion bandense, assembly GCA_037127315.1. NCBI lineage: Eukaryota > Metazoa > Mollusca > Cephalopoda > Sepiida > Sepiidae > Ascarosepion > Ascarosepion bandense. Next base: position 1,845,559 of record JBBBDQ010000212.1, on the reverse strand, counting down.
GCCTGATATATGTACTCGGTGATGGTCGTTAGCATATCAGCAGTAGACCTGGTGAAGCGGAAACCATATTGCTTGTCCGAGAGGAGGCTGTGTGCTGTGAGATGCTGAACCACCTTGGCGTTGATAATGGCTTTGAACATTTTGCCAAAGATTGGAAGAAGGCTGATAGGGCAGTAATTTGCAGGGTCCGAGGGTTTTCCAGTGTTTTTAGATATAGGAACTACAGAGGAAGATTTCCAACAGGCAGGAAAGCAGGAAGCAGATAGGCAGAGGTTGTAGAGCTTAGAAAGGACAGAGGAGAGTTCAGGGGCACATTTCTTTAAGACTATGGTTGGGATTCCGTCACCACCGCTCGCTTTGTGAGGGTAGAGACAAGTGAAGGTGTAATATGGACATCATTCAGTTGTACCTCGGTTCTAGGTGAAAAGTTGGGTGTAAAAACTCCAGATGAGTCCAGACTCGAATTGTTCGAGAATCTGCGGGCAAAGCATTCAGCCTTATCTGCTGGGGAGGTGAGGACCTCAAATTTGTTGATTAGCGGGGGTATTGTGGACTTGCTCTTGTTAAGTACTCTTTTACAGAGTTGCCAGTAGTCTTTAGCATCGAATTTAGAGCATGCTATGTGTTGCTTCATTCTGGCAGCAAACAACATCTTAGCTTCGTTAAGTATCTTTTTATACTTATTACGAGCTGAAGTGAAAAGGCGTCTGTTTTGGTCCGACGCGTAGTTACGATAGAGTTGGAAGAAATGATTCCGGTGGGCAATGGCAGCCGAGCAAGCAGGTGAGAACCATAGAGACGAATGAGATTTAAGCTGGAATTACCTAGCAGGGATGAAGGCATTGATGCCAGCCTTAACCCAGGGGGAGACCTCGGATTCACATTCTTCGATGGGAAGACTAAAAACGTTGTTCCAAGGGATGTCACAGAGGAAGTCTCGGAACGAATCCCAGTCTGCTCTTTGATAGCAGTAGGATATTCTTCTTGTCTGGGTTTCATGGGTTGGGTGGGAGTGGAGTGAAATATTGACGGACACTACAGTGTGGTCAGAGTTTCCGAGTGGGCAGAGTTGTCTGGTAGTGCAAGAGTCTGGGATGGAAGTGAAGCAGAGGTCTAGAAATGAGTCCCTTCCGTTAGGGTTGTTGGAGAAACGCGCGAGGAAGTCCACTACTTGCGTAAGGGATTGGGTGATTGAAAAGTTCATGTGTGGACACCAGCAGGGTCGGTGACAGCGTTCTCCAGCCACTTGGTGTGGTGGGCGTTAAAGTCACCAAACACGAATACATGGGCAGAGGGATGGGAAGAAATGGCTTGGTCGATATTGTCAGAAATGATGTCAAGTAACGAACAGTCAGGGGAGGAAGGAGAGCGGTAGAGAAAGAAGAGATAGCTAATCGAGCTGAGAAGTGAGAGGCGGAAGCACATGAAAGAATGATCTGGGGATTCAAAAGATGACACCCTAGCTAAGGGAAGGTGTTCGCTGACATAGACACCAAGCCCATGCATATGAACATTGGAGTCCTTCCTGAAGAGGGGAAGGTAACCAGGAATGTAGAACTCAGATGAGGGGATAGAAGAGTTAAGATTAGTTTCACATAGGGCTAATATATCAGGTGAGTTATTATGGAGGAATGAATCTACGCTGAGGAAGTTGATGCGGATGCCGCGTATGTTAGTGAAAGAGATGCAGACAGGTTTACTTGAGTTAACAATTAAACAATAGTATTGAATCTTTTATGACATGAGAAATGCTAGCTTGAATAGTGTAAATCTTTCTTTGATAAGACCTTTGCCATGAACTTTAGATAATTTCTTTTTATTCAGAAATAAGTAATCATTGTACTGTTTTCATTGTTTGTTCTTACCAATTGAAAAAGTTATTTGGTCTTCATAAACATTCAAAATTGTCTTTAAAATTGATATTTGCATCCTGAGAATAACTCAATAACTTTTAGTAACATAGCAAAAATAATGACTAATTTTAGTCTATATTAATGCATTAGAAAAATATCAGCTTTCAAACTATAGCTCTGCTTGCTAAAGTGGAGATAAATCATTTGGAAAACAGCATTTGCAAATTGTTAATCAATAATAAATCACTTTAGTTGCCTGAATCTCAAAATCTGCTGAGTAAAGATGATTTTCTCTGAGAGATATGCTGAATTGTTTAGGTTTGTGCCTTTTCTAAAGGCACAACTGTAGGCATAATTAGTACTTCTTTTAAAAATCAATATAAAATGCTTATCTCTCAATTATTGATATTATACCTTAAACTTCTCAGCTAAGTGAAAGAAAATATGTCCTATATTACAAACATATGGTATTTTGATTTTCTACATTTGTGCTTGTTTTGAAATGTTGATTACTTTTTTTTATGAAAATACCTAGGATTTATAATTTCCATTATCACTGGATGATAAATGCTCAGTATATATATTTTTTCCTGTTATAATATTGATGTACCTTTCAAGCTTTATCAACTTCAATGAGTTGTTAGCAAATAATTCACTTCTGAATGTAATCTCAAATTACTTTGATGAATCTTTTTTACTTCCTTAATATATTTAAATTGTATTATATTTGATGATGTTTGTTGCAAAAATTTATTTTTGAAAATGAAGTAACTTTGTTCACTACAACAAAATTTGGTGACAATTTGTTTATAGAATAAATTACTACTACTGAAACCATTAAACTAATTCAACAGAACTGAAGAACAAAGATGATTTTTCTGAGACTTGCTCATGCTGAGGTGTTTAAGTTCATGTCTTTCTTAAAAGGATCAGCCTAGTGAATCCATAATTGGTATTTTTTTTTAAACAGACTATAAATGCTTCACTGTGGTGAACATTTCAACTCACATTTTCCAATTTTTGCAGCCATAACAGTATCACTATTCATTAAAATGCTTGTTTAAAGGAAGAATTATCTGTTGGGGAGAAAGCATTTTATAGACTAAAATCCAGAGCATTGTGGGTAACAAATGTCATTATAAAGGAGGGGAGGGGGCGTAGAATTTATTCATTTATTTATTTTTTTTGTTAAAAAATGAACTTTCGAATACTAGGCTGGTAAAAGTATTATTGCCATCATTAAAAAAAAGTATAGAGAACTACAATCAGCAATAGAAGAGAAAAGAGACATTCTAAAATGAGAAATCAAGACTTGGGAAGGGAGTTAAAACTCACAGTCCAAATTCTGTTTCCACACTCTTGATTGTTTCTTTGGTAGGAATTCGGTAAGAAAAAGAAGTTCTTTATTCTTCCTCAATTTATTTGGATCACATGGTATAGAGGATTGAGTGGTGAGAGATGAGTTCTTGTCATGAATGAATTAATTGGAATGAATGAATTCATACGTATGTAAATAAAGTTTTTAAAATATTGATTTATTCAATCATTAGCTACTCAAACTGTCATTATAGACGAAAAATAGAAGCAACAAATTTAAAAATCATTTAAAAATCTAATATTTTCCAAATAGATGTTTTTCAAAGTAAACTAGTCAATTTAAGGATTAATTAACCGAATTTTGTAAAGGTAATACTTATTTTTGACTTATAACATAATGAAAATTACATTTATTTCAGCATTAAAGTGTAAAATTTCACTCCTGAGGAGAATGCAAAAAAAATTAAAATGAAAGAAATACAGAACCCCAGGTGTACAATAAGCAGGAAATTGGTATCTAAGGTTAAGAATGTTATCATATGTAATGTAAACGATAGCTGAAGAATATGATTTTGAAATCTATACACTTTTTTATATTATATTACAAAAAATTAATTAAAACTAGTGAAATGATACATTTGTGAGTTTTCATTGTTTTTATTTTCTTGTCTATTTCATATCATAAGATATTTAATTGTATCCCAAGTAGTCCATTCTAAAATTCTGAATTTATAGAAAAGTGTAATCAAAGGCGATAATTCAGCAGTATTATTTGCTTTTTAAAACATCTACACAAAAAAGCTAACAGTTGCTAAAAAATAACAATTTTTTTAAAAGTTTACACTCAAATATAGCATTAAACTTTGTATTTTTCGATTCTACATACGCGTCTTCATTAAATAAACTCTTACGAACACAAACGGGATGAATTTCAAAATCGCATTAAAAAAGTGATATATTGCTTTCGTTTCGAAAAATAAAATGCATCCATAATGCACTTTTTTGTTGGTCGTACCTAAAATTTTTATTACTTGCTACTTTTGAAAAATTTTAAAGAAGAACTTATCCATATAAAGAAAATAATTTTTTTCCTAAATTAAAAGAATAAGTAATGTTAAAATGAACATCTGAGAAATTATTGAATTTTATTCATTTTATTAAAATTGTAACGCCCGTAAAAAACTCATTTACTAGAATATTTTTATAAAGGAGATAACTCGGTAAAAGATGTACAGATTTACTTCCCTTGAATCATGACACTCTTTAATGGTCAGAAGTTTATTCTTCAATCGGCTGCATACACCCTTTCAGGATATTGGCGATCATGACTCTCCACAATTTCTTGTTGTTTACATTGCTTACTAAAGTTTGTTTTTATCATTTCTTCTAAATCCTGTTCTGATAACCATTTACACATGCACGTTAGATTATCCGTTATTTTCCCCAGTCCTTGAATATCAAATTTTCTGAGCCATCTTTCCTTATTATGTACCCTATAAATTTCAGCTGCCTCTTTCTGATAACTATAAGTGTTCTTTTAGATTCCATTTTCTCTAAAACATCATCGTTGCTCACATGGTATTCTCAGAATTTACTGCTGTATAAGAGAACTGACATTATATAAATATTTGGTACTCTATACTTTTCTTTATTTTTTTAAACAAAATTTTCCTGTTTCTTAATACTTTGCTTTCTTGGTAAGTTTAGATGTTTGAAAAATATTCTTTTAACAACCAATTTTTCCTGGGATTTCTTTTTCTCTGAAGGGAATAAGACACATTATTTCTTATAATTTATGCTACTTTTACCATGTATACAATTATATAACAGGGTCACTGACCACTGACTACTTGCCCACTATAAATTTCTTTGGCAGTTAACCATATTTACCTCTGCCTTAGGGCAGAGGCATTGTATTCAGTCATATTTGTCTGTCTGTCCATGGTTAAGATATCTTGCTGGGTGTATTCAGATTAAACTTTTAGGGATGATTGGCTTCATGGCTGGCATGAATGGATGAGATTTTGAGTTTGATCTGGTAGTGGTTATTTTTTTCATTTTTTTTTACTAATATTTTTTTGTACATTTCCCATGTCAAATACTGAATTACTTCCCTAGACTGCTTTATATCATTACATTTTCTGAACACACTATTTTTTCCATTAAAATATTATTTCTAATATAAATTTAATATTTATTATCCAAAAGCAAAAAAAAAGAAAAAAAGAAAAAAAAGATGATCAAGTTCATTGTAGTTATTCTCATTGTAATAATTATCTCTTGTTAATTGCTAAGATGATGTTGGTATTGTTTTGGTGGAAGTTTGCAGTCTTTGACTGCTTTTGTTTAGTTTTGTATTTATTAATAATTTTGATGCATTCCAGATCTCTTTTTACATAGACTAGGCTTAATTATTTTTATTTATCAATGTCTATCTTATAATTTCTTCAGTATCTAGTTAGTAAATTTCCTCCTTGGTACTTCTTTATGATCTATAAAATACTGACCCAACTTATCTTTGCATTTATAAGCATATTCAGTCAATAAATCTGTCATTATTGAAAGAACATAATAGCTGAAACAAAATTATCTTAAATGAATCGACATATGATCATTACAACATTTTGTCTTAAAACTAAAAACAACAAAAAAAAAAAATCATCATTACATTTTTTGTCAATATCCTTCTTTCTTCATTTGATAATCGAAATTTATCCATTATAATCTGATAATCAGTAACTTACTGATGAATTTTAGAATTTGTACAATGTTGTGACATTATGGTTAATATGCATGAAATGATAAGGATGTTAGGTCTTGCTTTTAAGTAAATTTTTTCACTTTTATTATTTGTTGACTGCAATAATTAATCGATAGAGGAAGCTTTATGTTATGAAAAGAAGGTATTTATTGGTGTAGTAGCTAATTCGTCGTAAAAATGCATTTTGTATATGTAAAGATACATACGAAAATTTTCAATCCAAATCAAAAATTAATATTTCAAGGGAAGTAACTCTTAAAATTGTTTCAAAATTTGATTTTCTTGCTAAATTTATTGTTGATCAGTAAGCTGATATTGCAATTGGCCTAATTTTTATTGTTTTTTTTTCTCTTAAAATTGGTTATCTAAGCTTGTGTTAAATTAAAGGCTATTATCATAACATGATTGTGTGGGGAAAATTAATTATAAAATTGATTTCCTTGAGGCAGAACAATATTTATCTTTATGGTTCAACAAAAAATACATGTGTGTGTGTGCATGAGAAGGAAAACTCTGAAAAACCTGCAATTGTAGTGATTGCCTTGGTTTGTCACTGTTTATTAATCATGGAGACTCAGTCACACCCATGTTGCACAAGTGTTTATCACTATAATTCAATGATGTATAGATGACTCAGTATCTTATTTCACTCTTTCAGGATATTGTCATCTTATTCTGGCTTTTCACTGATGTTTCACTATTTGTCTCCTGCAAATCTGAATTTACATAAAATCCCCCTAGTAATGGAGGAGTGGCAACATGTAAAGTCTTGACTGGTTTTGAAGTATATAGTCCTGAATCTGCATCTCGGAGGCATTTAACTTAATGCAGTTATGCTTTCATGAAAAGACTGGTATGGATGGAGTTTCTCATTTCTGAGCAGCCCCTATTTAGGAAGAACACTGCTCACCCAGATTCTTTGGGAAGATGTTAGAAAAGATGCCTGTCAAAACCAAGTTGGTTAGTTCACTGCAGTTAATGACAGTTCATTTAATAAAAGAAAAAAATGAGAACATTTCTGAAACAGACTTAAATTCAATATTGGTTGCTTGAATGTTAAAACTTTTCTAGCTTGTGAAAATACAAACTCTTCAGAATTAGAGCAACTCTTGTCACCAAAGAATTGAAGTGCCTGAACACTGATATAGCTGCTCTCTCAAAAATACATTTATCTGATGAGTATCAACTATCTAAAGTATCATTAAGATACTCTATATTCTGCTTTGGCAAATCAAAATTTAAAAAATGTAATGGTAGTGTTGGGTTTTCCATAAGAACAATTGTTGTGGACAAAGAAGAGCAGACAAGCAGCATAAATTATCAGATAATGAAACTTGGTGTTCCCTTACCAAGGTGAATGTTATCTATTACTTGTCTCTATACCCAAACTCTTGTGGCCAAGGAAAACATGTCATTTTTATGCAACTCTTGGAGATGCTATAAGAACAATTCTAAAAGAAGAGAAACTAATAGTCTTTGGAGACTTTAATGCAAAAGTAAGGAAGCAATATGACACCTGCAACAGACTCCCGGATGACCTGAATTGGAAACATATGTATGCTAATAGTGTTTAAAGTAAACATAATGAATTGAATAAGACTGGAAATTCAAGGTAGGATACATTAATAGAAGCTTTAGGGACATCAACAAATGTGATCATGCCAAGAAAAATGAAACAATAAAAAAGTGTGGATGACAGATTAAATTCTCAGTATGGCAAAAAAGAGACGGTAAACAATACCAAGGACTGGTACAGATTATAGAACAATAAAAGCAGAAATTAAAAACAAATGCAGGCAGGCAAAAGAGGAATGTATCAAGTTTGCAAGGATAGAAAAATGTGCATCATAGATAAGTTCAGACACGTGTAAATAAATACAAGAAATAACAGAACAAAAGACATGTTTATTGTCAGCATGCATAAGAATAAAAAAAGAGAGCACTATGAAGTAAATAAAGAAGAATACTTCAAAGATGAAACAAATACATAAAAGAGGGTAGACATATTGCAGCACACAAAAGCATGGAAAGACCTGAAATATTAAAGTCTGTGATAATTGGCACTAAACAAGAACAAGGAATTTATATACATGTCTGAGGTATTGTAATTATTTGCACTATTTACATGGTTTGGACTGTTGTCATCATCTCTGTTGCCATATACACAACGTTTTTCAGGTGATGAGAATTTCGAACTGAACCCTTTATTTTTGTTCACTGGAGTAGATTGTTATAAGTCATTATGCTTCCAGATGTCCCAGTATCAGTTATCTCCCTTTAACTCTCTAAGTTTTTGTTCACTTCTGCTGTAGCCATGGTCAAGTAACTGGATTCAACCAATGCTTTTATCTGCCAGGCCATGTATCCAGTGTGAATATTTGGGATTTATAAACCTAATGTCTCAACCATTTTTACCAGAGCTCATATTACAATTTTGTTGTTTGCAATTGTTTTTCTCTAGGCCTCTGTATTACTGGTTCCCATATTGTATGGATGACTTAGGTGGAATAGCATATGCGCTAATTTTTTAATTTTTCGTATTTTACAGTGGTGCCCTCTATTATTCCATCTTTATCCCACAGGGGGCGATGATCACCCTTTTCCCTCCATATGTAGTCAGCTGATTTTTTTTAATTTCCCCTTTTGTTATGGCCTTGTGGTGTTTTTGCAGTCTTAAGAGGATGACCTGTTTCTCCTTTATATTTCTTACTGCAGCTGTATGGAATGGGGTACACACAGTCCTGTTCTCTATGGGAAGTCTTACTTGGAAGAGGTGCTTCTGAGGGTTGTTCTGATGTCACATGGGCCACAGATCTTTTGTATTTTTTCTGATAATAATAGAGTGAAAAATAGAACTTGATGAATCAGTGCATATGCTAGTCCACAAAAATTTAAGCTGACCAAGCATAGACATGAATACAATATGGGAACCAGCAATGTGGAGTGCTAGAGATAAACAGTAACACCAAATTGTAACAGAAGCTCTGGTAAAAAAATAGTTACTGATATATTAGGTTTATTAAGTCCCAAAAATGTACTCAAGGACACATGACCAAATGGATTGAAATGTTGGTTGGATTCACTGACCTGACCCAAAGAGCTTGGAGTTCAATAGCTGGCTACAGAACAAAATCTTAGAGAATTGAGTTAAAGAGGGATTACTAATACTGAGATATTTGGAAGCAACATGCCTCATGGAACTAGACCAGTTTACTCCACTGAACAAAATAAAGGGTTCAGTTCAAAACTCCAAACACCTGAAGATAGTCGGGGTGTACAAAGACCGAAATGTTGTGAATATGGCAACAAAGTTGAGGAGAATAATTCGAACAATGTAAATAGGAACAAAGCAGCAGAATTTGATGGGATTGTAAAAGAGATGCCAGCAGCCATAGATAATTTCAACATCAAATCGATTACAGAAATAATTAAAAGTTATATTACAGAAGTGACGTATCAGAAGACTTTAAATCATTTTTTGTAGAAGAAGAAGCCAGATACAAATGAATATAAGCTTCATTGAATAATCAGCTTAATGAGCCATACAATTAAGCTTATCATCTAAATTCTGATGAAGATTACAGTATTAAACCAGAAATAGGACAAAATAGTGATATTTTAGTAAAGACAAACAAGCAACACAATATTTATGATCAGAACAATATCTGAAAGAACAATACAAAAGCTGAAGAACATGTACCTGTATTTAATAAATTATGCAAAAACATTTGATAAGGTATTGCACAGTTGCTTATTTAATCTGCAAGGAAAACTTGATTTATTTGGAAAATATATTAGAATAACCCAGAACATATAATGGGAGTAAATGCCATGCATACAAATAGAAAATGAGTTGGTACACAAAAATAGAAAAAGCTTAAAACAAAGATGTCTTCTCACTGGATTTACTCAACAAAAACAAAGTAAAACAAATCCGAAGAGAAATAGAAGTTCTACCAGGATTTTTTTAATGACCACAATCTTAACAACACAAGATATGCAGATGCTACAGTTTTGATAGCAGATGCAGAAAGAAAACTGCTGTAACTCATTGAAATAGAAAAGAAAAGTGGGAAGGAAGGATTAAGCATCAATTGTAAGAAGCTATAAAGCATGGTTGTCAGCAAGTAGAACAAACCAGGACGTGATTTATAAATTGGAGGTGTTAAAATGAAACAATTATGGAAATTTAAATATCTGGGAAGTCTTTTAACAGAGGATCGAAAGTGTGACACAGAAATCAGAATGTGTATTTGTTGAGTAAAAGAGGCCCTACAAAAGCTAAGCAAAGTATTAAGAAATAAGAAAATTTAATTGGAAACAAAGAAAAGAATGCACAACTATGTAATATCAGTCCACTCATATAGCAGTGAATGCTGGACAATTTCTTCACAGATGAGGAGACTTGAGACAATAGACGTGGTTCTACAGATGGATACTGAGAATGCCATGGACGAAGCAGGTGAGTAACGAGTAAGTTTTAAGAAAAATGGAAACAAAAAAAGACGCTAATATTTAGAATAAGAAAAGAACATTTGAACATTCTTGGACACATAATGAGGAAAGGGGACTTGGGGACTTTGTCACTCATAGGACATATTCAAGGGAAGAGAGAAAAAGGGTTACAGTAAGTAACATACCTGAAGAGCTTGTGTACGGCAGAACAGGGAATGGCTGGAATGATTAAACGACAAAATTTTATAAGAGATACAAAGAATAGGAAGTTCTGGAAAACCATGATCGCCTAAGTCCTGAAGGACTAACTTTGCAATTGTGGCCTAGTTAGAAATATCTTCAAGTTTGGTAAAACAATCCGTTCAGACGGTCTCTGATTCAGGTTTTTCTACCTCATCCTTCAAACAGAACACCTAGTCATGATGCTCCCCAACATACAAAGATTATTATAATTATTTAACTTAGATTGACCATCTAGTTGAAAGGGGCGAAAGACTTCTATAAATTCAAGTTGGGTCATAATGAAGCTGAATTTGTAAGGAATATAAAATTAAATCAATGTTTGAGGATAATTCTGTTAGGAATAAGATTTTGACTCAAAAACTTCAAAAACTGGAAAAGAAGTCGGTCAAGGATGAAAATGTGAAGTTTTGAACACGCTTGTATGCAGCTGATTATCTATCTGTCTATCTATCTATCTATCTATCTATCTATCTATCTATAAAGGTAGCGAGAAAAACATGCTCGCTAACCAAGACCTGTTTAAACGAAGAAAAAGAGGCATAATTATAAAGACCTGCATTCACTGTGAAACTGATAAATTTTTGTTAGGAACAAAGAAAATAGTACGTAATTGTTAAATAATGTCGGTCCTCCTATATGACTGTAAATGCTGGATAATCTCCTCACAGATGAAGAGATTTAAGACAACAGAAGTGGGGTTCTTCAGAAGGATGCTGGGAATACCAACAAAGTTTTGAAGAAAATGGAAGCAGAAAGAGCGCTTAAAATTGAAATACAGTTGAAATGTCTAAGGTACATAGTAAGGAAAGAGGGATTAGAAAATTTGACACTCACAGGACATTGACGACAAGATCAACAGATAAAAAAGCGCATAACCCACCTAACACGCTTAGCAGAACAGCAATTAGAAGAGATAACGAAAAGTAAAAATTTACTAAGTGTTACAAAGGACAGAAAATTGTAGAGAGCGATGATCGTCCACATTCCGAAGGGATGTGGCACAGGTCTTCTAATAATCACTCCTCATGATAAAAATGGATGTTGTATGAGCATGATACCAGGGCAATAGACTTGAGGCAAAATTCTTAGGGATGACAAGTTAAAAAATTGTTTGTGTGTGTGTGTATATATATATATATATATACAGAGAGAGAGAGAGAGAGAGAGAGAGAGAGAGAGAGAGAGAGAGAGAGAAGCCGTGAACGTTTTCTTTAGAGTGTATATTTATTGTTTTTGTTATTTTATTTGACTGATATTATTTATTTTCTTATTTTTTCTACTTACATATTTATAAAACAACAACTTGGCCATCAGAAACAAAAGGAACTCGATACATAAAGCCACAAATTTATTCGCCTGAAGAGAGTCAATTTTAGACTCGAAACACGTGTAGCGTCACAAATACCATTATGGACACTTAATGCATCATAACAATAAATATACACCTTAAAGAAAAAGTTCACGGCTTCTCAGACTTTTTATTCTATACCAATTTCTCTCGTTGGAACAACCTTATTTCTTTATCCAACACACACACACACACACACACACACACACACACACACACACACACACACACGGTCTCTCTCTCTCTCTCTTTCTCTCTCTCTCTATATATATATATACATACAACTTCTTATAAATATTATATTTAATTTTATTAAAATCTACTACCAGTTATGAAAGCTCTTGTCGCGAGTTCGCTCTTTAACAGTGTCTTGTTATTTTATTTCTATTACAATAATTATGTCATCGACTAGTGATATATATCCCTCCTGTCACGTTCAAGGTGGTGGGGAGTTTGATTATTTGATTATTTTTTTCTTATGTCTTAATGTAAATATACTCAATAGTAGATACATCAATATAAATATTTTGCTGTCATTTTTGACGGCACGGGCCCACTTTTGCTAAAAAAAAAAAAAACATAAATCAGTAGTCCGCCCTCCCTGTTACGCAGTGCTCCAGTCACTAAAAATGTTTATCCAGTTAACAAACTTTCAAGGGTTTCTTTAAATACCGAAGATACGGGTGGTAACTGGAATGGAGAGGGTGAATTTGCATGGGCTCAGTTTTGAACTGTTTCAATTGTTAGTTGGCAAAAAAGTTTCTCAAAATTAAAATTAAAAAGTATCAGATCTACAATGAATCAAGAACAACCGAGTAACCTAGAAATACCATCAACTGAAAGATTTCAATACTGTCAGCTGAAAGATTTCAAAGGAGAATTTTGGAAGATACTTTATTACTGTCCAAAATAAGGGGACCCAAACTTGTTTTTTTTCTAGACACTGGCAATTCACGCTATACCGTTAGTTGCATAATAATTTTCTGGCTGATATATAACTGGAGAAAATTTGAGCAATGTTTGGATGCGAATAAAATGTTGACCAAAAACTATGATCTCAGCTTTGGAAAGTTATAGTCTGGGAAATAAGTGGTTTCATGAATCAAGGCATCCTTCAGAAAGGTTTCGCATAAATATGAATAATCATTGAAAAATAGTGCATTTAAAACTTTAAAAAAGAGAACATAGAAGCCCCATTAGCGGAAATGATATAATTTGTCTGCATAATAAATTACACCTTCATTTTGGAAAAGTAACGTGACTGAATTTGAATCCTTTAAAAATTATGATTCTGTTGTATTCTGCCTATTCGCCCAATTATAATTGTTTTTTTTTCTCTGTCATCTAAACTAATTCTTCATGAACAAGAACTTCTCCAATCAATATATAAAATTGAAGAAACCGTCAATGAATTTTTAACACTTCATCGGATGAGGTTATGTTTTTGAGAAATTAATTCGAAGCGGGGGTTTGGTTGGTTTTTGATTGAATAAATATTTTACAATTTACCGATTTATTTACAGAAAATCTAATATTTTGCTCACCTTATATTATACAATGAATGCGTTTTATTTCGTTTAAATTTGATGTAAATCTACTGGACAAATGAAAGAGCATCAAATACAGCGTAAAACGAACGCTTTAAGACGATTTATTTTGTATTTTTGGCCGATTATTCACTGTGACTGATTGAATGAAAATAAACTCAATTTTTCTCCGGTAAAAAATCATTAAAATATTCTCTAAGTGAATTTATATTTTATAAGTAGAAGAATATTTTATATTTACTTTAAAACATGTCTCTTGAATTTTTTCTCGGCAATATGGATTGTAATAAACGCCATTAAATGATACACTTGTACTCATGTTGTTTTGCTCGTCGTAAAAAGTTAATAGCGATTTCTTCCCTTCTTGAAGATTGTACGATAGTTCATTGTCGACTTTGTACTGAAGTGATGAAATCCAGATACCTTGGGTACTCCATTTTGGTATTTCACCAGTGAGCTATCGCGCAACAAATGTTTGTATCAGGATTATCGATTCATCTTTGAATTTTGGCTTGTGACCCCGGTGTGAACTAAAGGCGTAATTGATACTGAATTATACCAAAATTATTTTTAAAGTAGAGGAATTAACTTGTGGGGGCGGTTCGACGTAGTCTTAGGATCTGTTATAACGGGATAAAAAGATCATTCATAGCTGATGGTTACGGAGGGAGATAGATGGTATTGTTTAGTGACGTTCCACTCACTTAACAACGGAGATATTTTCTCAGTCTAAGACTAAAAATCTCACGGATTATTGAGAGATTGAGGAAGAGATTGAGAGATTAAGATTGATTTCTCAGTCGATTAGTTTTGGGAAAAATCTTGTGCTTAAAGCCAGACATTATGGTGTCTCTAAAGTTCGTTTTTGGCTAATGACTAGCTTTCCAACTATTTTTTATAACAACAACAATAACAAATTTTAACCTGTGAAAAATTCACGGTTTTCCTAGTTTAATAAATGAATATGATGATGAATTCATAAGTTAATGACTGAATAAGTTCATAGGATGTGCGTTGTGGTGCATTGGATATCGGCTCGGAACGAGAAATCGGGGAGCCGAATTCATTGCATTCACTTACGCGCAAATACCCTTGGGAAAGGTATTAATCCGTCTATTCCTTCCAGTTATGGGTTAAATAACAGTACAGATTGGGTTCTATAGCCTTGGTCGGCAACCAGTCTACCTCAGAAAGCAATGGTAACCTACTGCGGGATAATCTTCTGCCCAGTCAGTCATGTCTCTTTCGAGACATGATCGCTCAAGCGTGTATCACGTATGGCACTTAACTGACTGAAGTTCATAGTTTTACAACATCAAAATATCCGTAGAAATTCCTCTGTCGTATCCGTCGACACACCACCCGTAACACCCATATTGCAACGTTAAATATTTGAGCGGAACAACTTTAACGAAATACTTCAAATGAATATGAATGCTGGTCGATTAAGAAGTGGGTCCAAATGAAAATTGACAACTTTTTCCATTTCATTGAAACCAAGTAGTGTTTTCCCTTCTTTCTACTCGATCAAAACGGAATAGTCCAGTCCATTATTTATGTGGTACTGGCAGGGTGTAACGGTTGTACGAACTAAGGGAAAGATAAGCATAATTATAATAGCATACTCCTGCAAAGAAAGAAAATATATTTTTTTCATGCACGCATACACGTTTAAACTTAAGAACCATACCTTCACATCTCGTTCTTTAGAACACTCATCGCGATACAACATTTCTTTACAAATGATTTCAGCTGTCGCTTAGTTGCTCCCAATCTTGGTTTGAGACCAGTTAAGCCAAAACTAAACAAATACTTATCGCCCCTCTCCACGCACAGGTTTCATTAAAAATGACAGACATCGTATTATAATTAAATAATTTTTTCATGTGATCTTACAATTTTTTCTTTTCAGAACTTTATTAATAAAAAGAAAAATCCAATATTTAATATCAACTACGAACACGGCAGCAATGTTCTTACCGTGTTCGGAATATGAAACACTCATGCACATGACTCTACACACATATATAAACACTACGCATATTTAGTTACACGTAGAATAAAATTTATCAGTGATAACGGCTAAAAGTATAGCCGAAAGTGCCCGAAAAAAACAAAACATTCGGACAATTGTTATATAATTTATGTTCTGAAAAGAAAAAAATATATAAGATCTCAGGAAAAATTATATAAAAATCTTAACCATAATACCTTGTCTGTCATTTTAAATGAAACTTGCATAAAAAGATTGCTGCCAAAGTACACTATATATCCACTGAGCTCTCTATACAGATATCATTAATATTTTATATTAAATTGATCTTTTTGGATTATCCTCTCTGTTTACGGATTGGACATATTACCTATCTATATATATATGATAAACTTTAGCCAGGAGGAGTCTTCTGTTTTTAATAATTTTTTGATATTGTTTATAAATTTTTGTATTCCTTTTTTTTTGTGCAAACTCGTGTAGATGTCACATCATATTTTTTATCCTTATGTCCACAAATTTCTAAAATCATCTGTTCATGAATTAGAGGAGAAAGAACGTGTACTTTTCCACAGGGCATACATTGCGGGAAATACTCTCTCTAAATATGACAAAAATTATATAAAAAACATAGTCTTTTACAACAACAAAAAACACATTAAAAAATTACACACTAAATTTAAAAAATTAATATAATGGTTACGCATTTGAATTTACTGTTCCTTTTATTTTCTTAAACATTGAAATTAATAACAAATCTAAAAGTTCTACTAAAGAAAAAATGTGCGTTCACAAGAATTGAGCCTGTATTCTTTTTTACCATAAGGAAAAACGCTGCCATACCCGAAACATGCCGCTACCAATGTGGTCACGGGAGATAATCTTGATAGTTCACGTTACCTATTTGACGAACGCACCTCTTACGTTGTGACTTCTACGAATCTATAAATCCTAGTTTTCTTTACGCAGCTTAAATGTTAAAGGGTAATTTTTAAATGAAATTTTAAAAAATCCGACATTATTTCTTTAAAGAACATCCGATATTTTCTTGTATTTCTATAAAAATAACATTTATAGTAATAAGAAATAGTTGAATTTTTAAAAAATTAAAATATTTACTAATATACACAGCGTACAATAAAGAAGATAAACTGTCTATGATAATTTTTAATGCTATATTCATTTAGAACGTAAGCCTTTTAGAGTTTTCTTTTCTTTAATATCTGTGAGTTACCGTGACTTCTAGGGAAAGTTAGTGAAGTGGCTTCTCATTGCTTTATCCATGCTTTTGAATTGAGAGTAGCCCTTTACTTAGACTGGCTGCTGCCTAAGTATAGAGAGGCCAGTCTACCCTACGATTTATCACCATATCCGGTAGAAGAAATGGATTCAAAACATTTTCAAGAGTTTTTATGTGGAAGTGAACGTAACAGACGCAATCAGAATTTGAACTTGGTTCACCGATTTCATTTTGTGTGGCAATAGCCGTTACGCTGACTTTCCACCCACTCGATAAAAACAACATAAAAGGTTTGAATGTTCTGAAAAAAAAAAAAAAACGTGAGGGAGGTTTTAAGGAAAAATTGTATGCATTCTCATTTTCTTTTGCTACATACTTTGCGCTCGGAATTAAAAGACAGTTTCTTTTTCCTAACGTAATTTCCAATGCCCTGAGATTTAATTTTTTTTCTCCAGATATATTATCGACAAGTATAAACATGTAGCATTTAAAGAAATAAATCTATGTAAAGATTCCGATTTGATTATTTGTTTAAAAGGCTTCCGGCTAAATAATCAGAATTCATGACAGTAAAGTTGATGGAATGATCGATGTAAAAGTTTCTATTCTGTTACTTGTCGATATAACTCAGTATTAGAACATTAAACCTGTTCTAAAACCTGTGGTTGCATTACAAATATTTAGTTTTTTGTGTTATTTTTTTTATATAAATCGGTAAAAAAGAGGGAAAAACAGATTTGAAATTAGATAAAAAATAACATTCAATAAAACCCCATAACATTTGAAGTAGTCAAGCATGGCAGATGGATCTAAATCCTGGATATTCCCCCCTCTGAGGAAAAAACATGTCCATTGCAGTAAACTGGAGGATTGTGGGGGTTGCCCTGATACTTTTGCGACTCAGACCTCTGCGGAAGGAACAATTGTTGGCTCTATTCATTTATCCATGGGAGTTCGTTTCCACATTAAATCCGTCTTTGCTGGCAACAAACCCGAGGAAACATTTAGAACTTTTGTGAAGTTCATACTTCTTGTCAAGTTCGTTACACAGTTTTTGCAAACATACCCTTGGGAAAGGCATGAATCCATCACTTTTCTACCCGGCCCTATCTGGTTTTAATAGTAGGGATAATTTATACTTATTCTTCATAAACACTGCATATGTTCGTGCGTGGTTTGGAACAAGACTTGACACGGTAAGCGTTAAAAGCAGAGGTCATGGTGCGCAGGTCGAAATAGTTTAATAGTCGAACAATCGAATAAACAGTCATGTTTAATCTCCTCTATTAGAGTAAAGAAGTTTATTTAATATCTTAATCGATACAAAACAAATTGCCACCAGTCGACCTACAATGAATAATGAACCATTAATTTCGATCAGATATGAGCATCAAGAAAATATAATCACTTTTTAATAGCAGCTATCTCACTGTGAAGATAATGAGACTTGGTTTGCAGCATCTAATACTTTTAAAAATCCGAATGAAGAATTCAAAAAGGGCAGCTCAAAATGCCATTTACAGATGAGGGACTCTAAAATCAAGCAGGTACAGAAATTTAAATACCTAGGAAGTGTTCTAACAGAAGACGGAAAGTGCTACACTGAGATCCGAAGGCGAATTGGCATGGCGAAAGAAGCATTCCAGAAGTTGAGTAAAGTATTAAGAAACAGGACAATTTCACTAGAAACAAAGAGGAGAGTACTGGATTGCTATAAGATGTCGGTTCTTCAATATGGCAGTGAATGTTGGACAATATCTTCGAAGATGAAGGAAAAACTTGATGCAGCTAAAATGTGGTTCTACAGAAAGATGCTGCGGATATCTTGGACAGAGCATGTGAGTAATGACGAGGTTTTGGAAAGGATGGAGACGAAAAGAAAATTAATACTGAGCATTAGGAATAAGTAACTAAAATTCCTGGGACATGCAATGAGGAAGAAGGGCTTGGAGAACCTGTTACTAACAGGCCAGATAGATGGAAAAGCGACAGAGGAAAGCAGCGGACAAAAATTTGAAGGACCTGATTAGGTGGATGAAGGAACGAGGGTTGCATGATGCAACAGGAGAAAGCGTGCTAAGAGCCACCAGGGACAGGGAGACGTGGAAAACCATGATCGCCTACGTCCTGAAAGGACATTGCACATAAAAGAAAAAGAGAAGAATGAAGAATGAACAAAACTGACTTTAGTGAGAAAAAAAAAAAATTACAAAATAAATAAAATAAGTTACTAGCATTTGTAGGACTAATATGCTTGTAAGATATTTGAGTTTTTTTTAATAAAAATCTGTTACTCGTGATATCACTGGTAAGATTTATTAAACGAATGTATTTAAGTCATTTTAACCGATTGCATGTAGAGCAAATTCTCATGACAGGAGGAGATATGAAACAATCACGGTTGTATTTTAAATCCGGTTTATTTCGGTATGCATAGGCTTTATTGCTGTCCACTGAATTTAAACATAATTCCCGCCTCTCTCGCTTAGCTTTATTTTCCGCATTAGCAAACTAAACATTTCTAAAAACAATGGAAAACAAGTTTGATGATAAAACTCTTTTAAAGTTTTAATATTACTTTTTGTTTTTACTTAAAATTCGTTTTTAATAAGTCCTAATAAACGAGATTTATATTGTCTTGGACACCAGGAAAAGAGATAGTGACCAGGAATTAAACCAATTGCGTGTAGTACAATGGCTATCACTGTGGAAAATAGACTGAGTTAAAATTTTAAAGATTGTTGCTATACTTTGCTTTAATGATCTTGGGAAAAGGAAAAGTTTCTTATCCCACTTCAGGTCCGCATTTTCTATACTTGCCAGGGCTATCAGTTTGGTATATATATATATATATATATATATATATATATATATAAACATTCGGAATTCAAAATATCGAAAAAGGCTACGACAAATCCACCAATATCTATCTCCAGAACAGTTCTGATTTCAATTAGAAGCCATTATTTTGAATTTGCAACTGTCATATATATTAATTCAAAAGTTTCGTTTGGTAAAACCTTTCATTCATATAAATTAATTGTATTTTTATTTCGTCAACAAAGAAATTTCTCTGCAATTCTTACCTTAAGTCATTTTTTCAGCTAAATTGTGTATTCGATCATAAAGAAACGATTCATTTTTATATTCGAGTAATTCTTCAATTATTTTCCTATTTATAATTTGCTGGAATTACTGGTCTGACAAAGAATATTACAAAGAGCAAAACAAATGTTAACCCTCTAGGGCCATTCGTATCATATTTGATACAGTATGAAAACAAGCCTTGAAAGAAATATTTTCCTGAAAAATTTTTTAAGAGAAATATTTTATAAATTTCAAATGAAAGCAGTACTGACTGCTCAGTCAATGAATACGAAATGTTTCCTTATAGGGAAATACTGTATCAAATATGATACGAATGGCCCTAGAGGGTTAATCTGAAGGTGGTAAGTTTGGAGAAAACGCCATGAGTTGAAGAACGTCCGATACTCCATAACTATTTGCTGCATCATATTTGCAATGTAATACAATGCTGATATTATACCGCGAAATTCAACATGTCGATTTCCTTGTTAAGCAAAAACTTATTTTCTATTCTACTGCCTAATTGAATAAGTCGGCTCCATAAACTGACATTAAAATCATTCTCGGTCTTTTGAATTGAGATACAATGAGTCTAAATCACCGAGTATCAAAAGAGAAACGACTATCATTTATTGTTTACGCTACATTAGAAAAAGACGCAGAAATATGTACCAAAAGTCAATTCAAATATTTATTCAAGACATCTTTCTTTCTTTCTTTCTTTTCTTGGTTCTTTCTATTTCTTTTTCTCTTTCTCTGTTTTCTTTTTCTTTCTTTTGTACTTCCGTTCTTTTCTTGGTTCTTTCGTTTTCTTTTTCTCTTTTTTTTCTTTCTTTTGTATTTTCTTTCTTTTCTTTCGTCTCTTTTTTTCTTTCACATCAATAATTCTCAGCTGTCCCATATACTTTGCATGCTTAATTCTTTTCCCAAACACTTTCATTTTGTTTGCTTCTTTTTTTTATTGGCATGTTCAGTTTCTTTTGTATATATTTTATAACACGTGGTTTTCATTATTGTTTTGGTGCCAATCTTGTTTCTAATTAAAGCCCAACCTTTCAAGTTAAGGGTTTTCTGTGGCACATTCAGAAGACAGAAATCGTCCTACCGCGTCTTATCGTAGTTGGTGGTCGTAAAGAGTCTTCGTTCAGAGTGCAAGAGTAAATCTTAACAGTTTTATTTCATAAATGACGAGATCTTACAAGTGTAGTTTTTTTAATCTTCGAAGCGTTAAATGTATTTTTCAATCGTTAAAGCAATTGAAGAGGAGGGAGCATGTGTATGCGAATACACAAAGATTATCTAATAATCTTATGGAGAAAGAGATAAGACGACCATGTAAAACTAAAGATGGCAAAGAAGATGGAGGGAAACTGCAGAGAGAAAGAATAGATAGAGAAATCGAAATATAGAAAGCATGCAAATGTTGAAAACAATCGTTCGTAAGAAATGGAGAAAAAATAAAAAAAAGTGTGTGTGTATGCAATATGCAGACGATAAAGACTAAAAAGAAAGTAGAGATAAGAATGAGGCCGAACAAGAACCGAACGAGAGAATTATATGAACAGAAAAGGAGACGCGTAGAAATACAACAAAAGGAAACAGATATTTTACTTTCAAACAAGAACTTTATTCAACAAACTAAACGAATAACAATATTTTATTAAAAATTGGTGGACTACAGATTAGCAGCGTTTTAAGTATCGACTTTATCATATTTGTTATTTGCTCTTTTGTGAAATATCCTGAATAAGATTGTAGTGGAACTGGTCTTCAGTATCTATCCTATACCTAGCTAACACTATTACGACCTAATTACTCATTACAATTTGCACATTCATCACAAGGACCCATTCATCACCTCTCAATCCTCTACACACCACAATACCACATATTTACAAGGGACACCTAAAAAACGGGGAAATAAACCCATGATAATAAAAATGCAGCTGTGTACAATATATATATATATATATATATATATATATATATATATATATATATATATAATCTAAAACATTTAATCAAATGTGAAATGATGGGAGGGGGTGGAACCCAATAACAAACTAAAATGTAACGTAATTTTTAAAATAAAATAAACGATGTTAGTAAGACCCGTCCATTCCACAACAAGAGTGGCTGCTGTATTCTGCCAAACGGTGAAATCAAGAGGCACACTCGCTAAGGGAGCGGGGAGGGGTTAAAATAATTAAAAGAATGGGAAGATCGAAGGCTAACTCATCCGAGATAAAAAGAAGGCCAAAACAAACTGGGGAGGTTTGGAATCTCGAATTGGATCATAACAAAAGAGAAAGCTCGGTACAGACTAGGAACACATTAATTCACATTAACTAGGTACACAAAAGAGAGCTACCTTAACCAGGGGAGGGTTCCAAAGGAATCCACTCCGATGTAACCAGCAGATCTAGAAGAGAAAGTCAAGGCTAGCCCCGTTCACGCGAACCAGGCTCGCCACATTTACCCATTTTTTTGCTGAAGGCTGTCGAGATCAAACGTTTCCAATCAGTTCTAATCTTAATTTTGAGCTGGTGCTCAAAATATCGGATCAGATCCTGATCTGAAAGACGCTGACCTCGAAAGACTTCCACCTTGCGTGTCGTCCAAATCACCATTCGAGTCGTGGCTAGCAGCGACAAAAACACCATACGCTCCATCCCAGAGAACAGGGTGACACATTATCACAAGCGAATGCACGATCAATGAGCACAAGCTCTTGCAGCGCGATACGAGCAGTCAACTCGCCGACCCGATCACATAGAGGGCGAACCCGCGAACAATAGTAAAAGGCGTGCGAAGCTGTTTCTTCCAAACCAAGGTTGCAGCGTTCACAATCTGGCAAATCTGCCGCCAGGCCCCATATGAGGAACTTGTCATTGAGAGGCAACCCATTCCGAACCAATCGCCAGGTAAGCGAAAACTCAGCGTTGCTGAGATAATCGGTACCTGGTGCCCAAGACCAGAACAAGCGAAACTCATCCCCTGACAAGCGGAGAACATCACGTAATGAATACTTCGCGACGCCCTACACTAACACACGATAGAAGACTCTCCTAGGCTGTGAAAGGTCACTAGACCGTAGAATGGCCCTCAAGGCCGCCAGACATTCGAGGAGAAAACTCGATCGACCTCGAGGCTTACAACACCGCCTCGAGATGAGGGGAGTGATAGTAAGGCCAGGGAACATGTCCCTCACTATCCCTACCAGCAATGAGTCTTCCAAAATCGCACACCTGAGAAAAGCCAACCTTAAAGTGACCTTATGGCCCATGAAGTGCGGCATTCCCAGACCCCCATGACACGGACGTTAGACACAGACACGTTTGTTGACGTAGTGTTTGTGTCCTCTCCACAAAAGGGAGAATAGCAAACGCTAGATCGCCTCCCTACGTTGCTTACGTGGAAGTACTGACAACCTGTAAAGGACAATGGGAAAGACGTATGTAGCACACGCCTCAGCCAAACCCTTTTAGGACAACCTTCTTCCACGCTAAATCTCGACCGACGCGCCGACCTTTGCCAGTACTTGTGACCAATTTTTCTCCAACTGGAGGTCGGGTCGAAACCACACTCCAAGAATGCGGAAAGGGCCGTCCGTCCAGTCAAAGGGACCCGGGAGAGTAACACCCTTCCAGGCACCTAACAGCAAGCCGGACAACTTGTTGCGGTTAATCTTGGCCTCTGTGACCTGTTCGTACCGTTCAAGCGCCTTCTGTACCACCTCGATGTCACTCCGGGAGGACACGAAAGTAGTGACGTCATCGGCGTATGCGGAAACCCTGGCTCGAGCACCACCAGGGACAGCGATTCCACGTAGGGCCGGACTGCACTCTGTTAAAAGAGATACCGAGTGGATAGCGGACGCTTACGCAAATGTAGCAACCGTTCATGGCCAGATGAAATGCTGGTCGAACAAGGAAAAACGTTAACTGATTAAAATGGCTTATATTTGAATCCGGAACAAATGCGAACGCGTTTCGCGTGCAGAATGCCGGAAGTGAGCAAGAAAAGCAGGAGCGTCCTTGTTGAGGCAAGTTTGAGTTACGAACGTTGAGGAAGAAACGAATAATTTCGGCAGGTGGACGGTTCTTTTTTGCTTGGGTTGGTCGAGCTGTTCTGTTGAGTGTATCGGCGCGGAGACTAACAAAGAATTGAGAGGCTATTAGAATCTATTTTTCTCCATCCACAAGAAAGATTCGTTGAAAATATGAAGTATATCTGGTGTAGAAAGATTTTAAATATTATTTCATAATCAGAAATGACCTAGATATGTTTAGTAGGATTCATTGAATTAGTTAATAACTTCTAGGAACAGCCATTTTGGAGCTATTTTTCTTGTACGAGGGTCAACTGAAAAGTTCATAGACTGACCATAATACTCTTATGAAATTTAACCAAATGAGGTTTATTTTTCAACATTGTCATTCTTGCGCTCCACACACTTCTTTCATTGGTTTCGCCGTGCTTGAATTCGATAGGTTAAGAAGCTATCATTCTGCTGTTAAAAAATGTCAATAACAGCAGATATGACGTCATTATTACTGCAATACTAGTTTCCAACCACATGGGGCCAGATCAGATTAATAGGGAGTGGAATCAACCAGTTCAAAGCCACAGTCACGCACATAAATTATTGAAAGCAAGGACCTTTTTTTTTTTTAATCATCTCACCCCAAGCAAGGCATTCCACTGCCACTATTGTGCATGGGGCTACATAGGGGAAGGTAAAGAGAAGGAGTGGTTAGGCATAGGGAATGTCAGGAGGAAGGTGACAGATGAGTAAGGATAGCGAAGATGAGGGTTGGGCAGATGGGAAGAGTGTTTGATAGAATGGGAGCAGGTTAGTGTGTTAGGAGGTGTCTATTGACCTTACATTTAAACTCCTGGAGATTGTAGCCGTCGGGGAAGCAATCGCGTGGAAGAGAATTCCACAGTCGGGAAGTGCGAGGAAAGAAACTGTTGGAGTAGAAGTTACGGCTGCATTTTATCGGTTTCACTGTAAAAGGGTGGGATCTAGTTGCTAATCTAGTATCTCGTTCAAATTCGTATTTAGGGGGCACCAGTGATCTAAGTTCATCGGAGAAGAAGCCGTGAAAGTATTTATAGAAGAGACACAGGGAAGCCACGTTGCGCCGGTGGGAGAGAGACTGCAGGCGGTCTGCCAAGTCGGTATCTATTACATTGCAGACCCTCCTCTGAACCTTGTCGAGAAGCCCGAGGAGAACAGCAGGGGCACCCGACCAGATATGGCAGCAGTATTCAATGCACGGGCGGATGGTAGATTTATAAATGTGCAGGATAGATTTAGACGGAAAAAACTTCCGGGCCCTACACAGAGAACTGACTTTCATAGCAGCAGATTTAGCAATGGATTCGATATAGTCATTCCATTTGAGGTCCGCTGAAAGTGTGAAACCAAGGAGGCGTAGTGTTTTACTCTCTGGGAGGCAAGTCTGGTCCATGCTAATAGGAGGTAGGTGAGATTGTCGATGATGGTTAATTGAGAGTAGCTTCGTTTGAGAAGCATTAAAATTTACTAGCCATTTCTTACCCCAGCCCAATATGGATTGGAGGTCTTTTTCAATCTCGGCTGCGAGGTTAGCTTTGACGCCTACACCAGATTTTTGTAGGAGGCGAGAGTAAACTGTGGTGTCATCGGCGTACAAACCTATTTGGGTTCTTATGGAATCAGGGAGATCATTAATGTATATCAGGAAGAGTGTAGGACCTAAGATGGAGCCTTGGGGGACACCTGCGTTTGTATGGTAGTTCTGGGAGGCATGTCCGTTTAATACCACCTTCATTGTGCGGTTAGAGAGGAATGACTGGATTAGTTGAAACAAATGTCCAGTTATACCATAGCTCCGCAGTTTACATAGAAGGCCAGCATGCCAAACTCTATCGAACGCCTTACATATATCCAATGCAACAGTTCGGGCTTCGCCATTCCTGTCGAGTGCCTGGTATATGTACTCGGTGATGGTCGTTAGCATATCAGCAGTAGACCTGGTGAAGCGGAAACTATATTGCTTGTCCGAGAGAAGCCTGTGTGCTGTGAGATGCTGAACCACCTCGGCGTTGATAATGGCTTCGAACACTTTGCCAAAGATCGGAAGAAGGCTGATAGGGCGGTAATTTGCAGGGTCCGAGGGTTCTCCAGTGTTTTTAGATATAGGAACTACAGAGGAAGATTTCCAACAGGCAGGAAAGCAGGAAGCAGATAGGCAGAGGTTGTAGAGCTTAGAAAGGACAGAGGAGAGTTCAGGGGCACATTTCTTTAAGACTATGGTTGGGATTCCGTCACCACCGCTCGCTTTGTGAGGGTCAAGTTTTAAGATTATCTTAGAGACAAGCGAAGGTGTAATATGGACATCATTCAGTTGTGCCTCGGTTCTAGGTGAGAAGTCGGGTGTAAAAACTCCAGATGAGTCCAGACTCGAATTGTTCGAGAATCTGCGGGCAAAACATTCAGCCTTATCTGCTGGGGAGGTGAGGACCTCAAATTTGTTGATTAGCGGGGGTATTGTGGACTTGCTCTTGTTAAGTATTCTTTTACAGAGTATCCAGTAGTCTTTAGAGCCGAATTTAGAGCATGCTATGCGTTGCTTCATTCTGGCAGCAAACAACATCTTAGCTTCGTTAAGTATCCTTTAACACTTATTACGAGCTGAAATGAAAACGCGCCTGTTTTGGTCCGACGCGTAGTTACGATAGAGTCGGAAGAAATGATTCCGGTGGGCAATGGTAGCCGAGCAAGCAGGTGAGAACCATGGAGACGAATGAGATTTAAGCTGGAATTTCCTAGCAGGGATGAAGGCATCGATGCCAGCCTTAACCCAGGAGGAGACCTCGGATGCACGTTGTTCCAAGGGATGTCACAGAGGAAGTCTCGGAACGAATCCCAGTCTGCTCTTTGATAGCAGTAGGATATTCTACTTGTCTGGGTATCATGGGTCGGGCGGGAGTGGAGTGAAATATTGACGGACACTACAGTGTGGTCAGTTTCCGAGTGGGCAGAGTTGTCTGGTAGTGCAAGAGTCTGGGATGGAAGTGAAGCAGAGGTCTAGAAATGAGTCCCTTCGTTAGGGTTGTCGGAGAAACGCGTGAGGAAGTCCACTACTTGCGTAAGGGATTGGGTGATTGAAAAGTTCATGGTGTGGACACCAGCAGGGTCAGTGACAGCGTTCTTCAGCCACTTGGTGTGGTGGGCGTTAAAGTCACCAAACACGAATACATGGGTTGAGGGATAGGAAGAAATGGCTTTGTCGATATTGTCAGAAATGATGTCACGTCACGAACAGTCAGGGGAGGAAGGAGAGCGGTAGAGAAAGAAGAGATAGCTAATCGAGCTGAGAAGTGAGAGGCGGAAGCACATGAAAGAATGATCTGGGGATTCAAAAGATGACACCCTAGCTAATGGAAGGTGTTCGCTGACATAGACACCAAGCCCATGCATATGAACATTGGAGTCCTTCCTGAAGAGGGGAAGGTAGCCAGGAACGCAGAACTCAGATGAGGGGATAGAATGGTTAAGATTAGTTTCACATAGGGCTAATATATCAGGTGAGTTATTATGGAGGAATGAATCTACGCTGAGGAAGTTGGTGCGGATGCCGCGTATGTTAGTGAAAGAGATGCAGACAGGTTTGGGAGTTTTCAAATGAGCTGGTTTAGTTTTGCTTTTATGTTTGCTTTTTTCCATAGTGATTCAGTTAAGGAGAGGTCTTAGAATAGAATCAGACGGTCAATCGTTTGCAACTTGTGAAGGATGGAGACTGGCGCGGCCTACAACATAATGTGGCCTCGGGGTTGCCCACCGAACGTTCATGCAAGGACGCCCGTCCATGCGCGATATGGCACTACAAGAACCCCGGTATTATTCAACTGTTGATCAGAGCAGCCTCTCAAGACGCTACGCAAGAGTTCGGGCTCCTAATTACCAGTCGGAAGCAGCAACCAGGAAACTGCCAACCCGGTATCCTCAGAATGTAAAGACGTTGCCACCATACTCCGTAACTGCAAAGAGCTTCCAGCTGAACTAACACTAAGACCGGAGAAGGGGGATGAACCGGGAACCCCTTCCTAAACAAGAAACAAGGCGATCACCTCTAAACTCATTCAAAAGAAGCGGGTGGAGTGTGAGACCGGGCGATAGTAGAAACTATCTACTCCAATTAAAAAAAAAGAAAGAAAAAAAAGTTACTGAGGTTTATAAAGTTTTAACTTTGTATAAGTCAAAAATAACCTTCAATTGCAAAATAATTTACACTACGTGACAAAAAAAAAAAAAATCAAAACGAACAAAAAACGAAGAAAAAAAAACATTCCAAAAATTACAGAAAAACAGACTGAAAAATGGACTGAATTCCGGTTGACTTACCACAAGCAGCTAACACTGTAAAGTTGATTTAATTACATTTCTGAAGACAAAAATAGAAATTAAACCATTTTTTTTTTTACTTGTGTACTGGAGCATTGTCCTGATGAAACAAGACCGCTTTCGTCAGTTTTTTTCTGGGCGTTTGGTTTTGATAGCCTTTCGTAACTGCCTTAGCAAGTTGGCATAGCATTCATTGTGTGACCCTTTTGAAGATAATCAATAAACACAATACCTTTTGCATCTTAAAAACTGAGGACATCACCTTCCCTGCTGATTATACGACCTTGGCCTTCTTTGTAGCAGGTTAGGAGTGGTGTTTCCACTGCATGAACTGTCCATCTCTGGTTCAAAGTGATGAACCTGACACTCATGCTGGATTAGGAAACGTTCAAGGAAATAAACTGGATCTGCCTCAGATTTTTTCAATGTGATCAGACTGTTGCGCTTTTGATCAGGTGCCAGAAGACATGGCACCCAATGTACAGAAACCCAAAGTTTATTGTAAACTATATTCTCAAATCTCTCACGGGATGGGCTTTGCATTTATAGTCAATCACCTGTCATTCGTCACGATGTGGTGGACACGATGTTTTCCTCGGTGGTGGCAATTACAGGACGTCAAGACTATGGATCACCTTCAAGATTCTCGCTTCTTCTCGTAAATTCAACTGCTCACTTTTGCATTGTTGATAAAGCTGGAACATCACTCAACCGAATGTAGCAATCATATCAACATAAATATCCCAAGGGGCAAAACTACTTTTTTGACGGTTACTTGTAGAAGAAAAAGTGTGTGAAAATCGACAAAAAGAAGAAATAATCTTCAAACACAAGCCCTACAAATTTAAATAATGTTATTAAGTATAGAAGATAAGTTGAATGAAACAAGTTATAGAGTTCCTCATAAACAATGTTCATATGAATAAATTATTTTTTTACAACGCAAAAGAAATTAATTTGTGTTTGTATATGGTAAAATTGTTGTGAAATTATAACAGGAAACTTCACAATTTACGTTATATTATGTGTGTATCAGTCAGTTAAGTGCCATACGTGAAACACGCTTGGGCGATCATGTCTCGAAAAGAGACATGACTGACTTGGCAGAAGATTATCCCGCAGTAGGTTGCCATTGCGTTCTCTGGTAGACTGGTTGCCAGCCAAGGCTATGGAACCCAATCTGTTCTGTTATTTAACCCATAACTGGAAGGAATAGACGGATTAATACCTTTCCCAAGGGTATTTGCGCGTAAGTGAATCCAATGAATTCAACTGGAATTCGAACTCGGTTCTCCGATTTCTCGTTCCGAGCCGATATCCACTGCATCACAAGACACATCCTTGTGTATACAGCGCATGTGTGTATAGAGCGCAAAATTTGCTGCAGGTTATCAGCCGATTGTTATCAGTATGAATACAATTTTGTTTATGCGTCGCTTGGGTATTTTTGTAATGTAAACTGTGTAAAGTGGTTTATGAAAATAATTTACAAAAGGAACTGAATAAGTTAATTTAAATATGCGACAATTTGAGTAAACAGTATTATTTACATCCCGGTCAAAGGTATACTAATTTAATTTACGTTACGTTGTTTAAACAAAAATCAGATTATAGGAAGCTAAAAGTTATATTTATTAAACACAAAGTTTCATTGGTTAATAAATATATTTTCCAATTTTTAATACTGACTTTTAGTAGAGAAAAGAGCGTTCTTGTTTTCGCATACGGCGAGAAATGGTTGTCTGCTATTTCGAAGCTTGAATTGTATTTGAGACAACCTCGTTGATTGGTTAATAAATGCTGAGTGGAATTTGACGTTTGTGCGATCCTACTTTTTTATAGAATTGAGATCTTAGTTATACTACTTAAATCTATTGAATTTTTCGACAATTTTTATCTGGATTCTACATACGTGATAACACCAGAATACCAAATTTTGTTCCTTTTCAAGAGAAGTCGGTAATTTTGAAGTTCTCTTTGGACAATCAGATAGTTAACCTTGAAAGACATAATGCAGTTATTAATAAGAAGAGTTGAAATTAATACATGCAAGATTTCACAGCAACATTCTTTTCATCGTCAGCCTATTTTTAGTTTGTAAGATTTTTTTTTTTGGTTTTTATGGTTTAGTGATATGAGATACAGTTAACCCGTTGCTGGGAGTGGAGAGGTAGATCCATACCTTTTCCAAAAGTATTTGTGAATAAGTGATTTAACGATTTAACAAGAATTGGTACTCTGCTTTCCGATTAACAATTCCAAACCATTATCCATTGCACCATCAGCAAATCCAAGTTGGTATTTCCAAGCGGCCACACATCTAAGTACTGACCAGCCTCGATGTTACTTAACTTCGTTGATCGTACAGGGAATGGTGTTTCAACGTGATGTAGCTGTAAGCCCCGTAATAAGGTCTCGTTTGATTGGCTGCCAAGTTACCTCAAGGCTGTGTAATTGGTTCTCGATATATTCGAAACGGCTGAAGACATTCCAGAAATAATTCGTATACCGGTTTCAATATGTTCGTATCTTAGTTTGGATGTGTGAAGATCCTTTGTTTACAAAATCTTTTTATACACTGTCTTTTGACTGAGGCCTTTCGCCTTCATTTTTTGTTTGTCAGTATGTATCCGTTTATTCGTGAATGACAAAGTATGTGTATACAGTCAGTTAAGTGCCATACGTGATACACGCGTGGGCGATCATGTCTCGGAAGAGACATGACTGACTGGGCAGAAGATTATCTCGCAGTAGGTTGCCATTGCTTTCTGCGGTAGATTGGTTGCCGACCAAGGCTATAGAACCCTGCTATTAACCCATAACTGGAAGGAAGAGACGGATTAATACCTTTCCCAAGGGTATTTGCGCGTAAGTGAATACAATGGATTCAACTGGAATTCGAACTCGGCTCCCCGGTTTCTCGTTCCGAGCCGATATCAACTGTACCACAGAGGAGGCTGTAAAAGTACGTATGCAGTTAGTATTATACAAGTATTATGATAGTAGTTCAAGGATTCATTTAATTCATTAAAATTAATTTTTATTGTCATAATTTTTATAATATATTTATTACATGTTTTTTATTTTTCAAAATATGATAAATGTTTTTCAGGTAAAGAGGAGTGTGTGAATGACGGGGACAAACAGTTTGAACATTTGATAGATTCATATGTTTATTATTTAATCGCGTTTAACACAAGCATGGCAGTAAAGCCACTAAGACGCACCACGTGGGGAAGTATTATAAAACTTTTTAAAACTACACTCTCGAAGATATGGCTAAGAGAACTAACAGGAAAAAAAGACATGCTTATCAACAACATGCATAAAATCCAATGACGCAACATTTACATTGCAGAAAGAATAGTTTAGTGTTTTATATTCATAATTTTGTGCATGAAACTAATTTATTTATGGCATGTAGTTCGTAACAAACGCGACACAAAAAGGAAGTAACCGATAAAATGTCATAATTAATCACATGATCAATAAACAATAATTGCAAGCAGTGGTTTATATTGCATTAAATTCGATTAATTTTGTTGTAGCACAAAAACAATAGTTTGTCGCCATAGGGACTCGTTTATATCTTAGTGCGTACGTGCAAGAAATTTGAATTAAACAAATGAACGCACAACCCATGTTTTAAAACGCGCTTGCTGAACTGAATCTCACCAACACAAAAAAACTGTTAAAGAAGTTGATATGTTTCAGTTGGGCTTTTCCTGTCTTATTCGCTGGGCCTCAGCTTTATTTTCAAGCTACAAACAGCAACGTGAAAAAGGCGCGATAACAGATCTACTAATCGAATAGTTTCGTACAAACTGTATTTTACGAATAACCCCAATTTAGTTATTTTTAATACTCGGAAATATTTTAGAAGCCTTTGGACATATGTACCTGATATATCCCGAAAAGGAAACCAGTATAAATAAGTCAGTTGAAGAATGGTACTCAACACCAGGAAATAAGATATACCGATTTATTGTACTAAGGTACAATTAACAATAATACACATATAGGCAAGCCTCGAATTGGAGCGGAATCGACTATCGAATAGTGAATGCCTTCGCCTAAGACCTTTCTGTATTTACTAGCCTTCCCACGCAAGGCCAGATGTGACACATGGTCATTTTATAGTGGGTATTCCCGGCAATATAGCCGGGCCAAAAAATTTCTGTCTATTTTTCCCCAGTCGTGATTCTACCCTTCGGCGGAACCACGACTGGGTTTGTGCTTTCTGCTCGGAAGCAGAGAGCTGACAGTGTCATAGAAAAGTCAGGCGAATGCCTAAGACCTTTCTGTATTTACTAGCCTTCCCACGCAAGGCCAGATGTGACACATGGTCATTTTATAGTGGGTATTTCCGGCCATATAGCCAGGCTAAAAAATATCTGTTTATTTTTCCCCAGTCGTGATTCTACCCTTCGGCGGAACCACGACTGGGTTAGTGCTCTCTGCTCGGAAGCAGAGAGCGCCCTCTACCCGAAGGCAGAGTGCTGACAGTGTCATAGAAAAGTCAGGCGAATGCCTAAGACATTTCCCCGTTCGTACCGCTCGTTACTGTCTTTTATAAAGTAAAGCACTCTATTCTCGGGGATGGCAGGATGTTCTACTATAACAGTATCATAACTATATTGTGATTGTCAGTTTCATGCCTCCACGCAATCAACTGGTACTATTTTTTAGCAGACTATAAAGAGACTGAGTGTATGGGTCGAGAAGGGGTTGAGTGAAAGGAGGGAAGACCGGCTATCTTCAGTTTCTTTTTTCCCCATTTTAGTCTTAACGCTGATGGTTACATGTATTTAGGGCCTTCAGAGTGTTTATTTGTGCTGATTGAGTGTGTTGTATTTGCAAATAGGGCAGGTCTAAAGACAGTGATCATAAACAGTCGTTAGTGTTTCAATCGTGGTGGAAACTAAGATTTCATATACTAAGAGATTTGAATACTAAGAGATTTATAGGCAGATGTAAACATATAATGACCGATGGTGACATTAATACAATGTCAAATTCAAAATGATGAAAAGGAAGATCGAAAGTAGCATTAGACAAAGTGGGTGACGAAAGCAGGAAGAAACTTCATCATCAACTGTATGAAGACAGAATGCATGGTTGCTAGCAAAAGGAACAATCTAAGACATTGTATGATATACATTGGGGATGTAAAAATCAAGTCGGTGCTGAACTACCGGATCTGTGTAATAACAGACGACGGAAAGTATGACAGAAATTCCAAGGCGCAAGGGAGTAGCATACTTTTCAGAAACCAAGCAAAATATTAAAAATATTAGAAGCTAAAAAAAAAGAGTCCTGAACTTCTATGTAACGTTTACGCTCCTATCTAAACTTATTTATAAATGGAACTTTGTCTCTGTGTGTGTGTCCGTTACTTATAGACTCCGAAACGGCTGAACCGATTTTCTTGAAAATTTACACAGTTGTACTATAAGCATCTGCGAGTGTTCTTAGCTAGGTTTTGTGTCGAGATACCTCCAATAAATATCGAAAATCGATAATCGAAAAAATCGGGTTATAGAAGGAGTGGTCCGATTTTAATCAAATTTGATACACTCATAGACAAAGGCATAAGAAACGATATTCAGAAGTTTCAAGGTTGCAGTTCTTACAATAGTGCAGAAAATTTGATATCGATACCAGGAAATCAAAATTTGACTACATCCATTAATTTTTCTTTCAGTTTATGGTTTCGCTTTAACTGGAAACAACTATTGCTTTTTAGCCTTTCGTGCCAACGTCCAAAGAGTCTGAGCTCCAGGACCATGGATTAGTTTTAAAGCTTTCATTACACCCGAGCAACGCCGGGCTATACTGCTAGTATGACAGTAAAAGTGGGAAATTTCCGCCACAAATGAAAAATAAAAAAAAGACCAAGTAACCGACTTATGCTGAGAATATCATGATCGGATGTAAAAAATGACAAATTTTCATGGAGAAGAACTACAGAAAAAATATTACTAATAACCAGAACTTAGATTTTAGTGATACATAACGAGGAAAAGAAACTTGGAGAATTTAACACTCCCATGACATATCCAAGGCAAGAGAAGAAGAAAAAACTCGCCAAGGAGCTTATTTGACAAGTGTAAGCAAATGAATGGAGGAATAAATGCAAAGAGTCGTAAAGAAACAAACATTGCTTAGAGCAATAAAAAAGTTGTGGAGAATCATGTTCGCTCATGCCATGAAGAGACAGGTAAACGCGCGCACATTCACAAAACGAGCGGCCGTCACTTTGTGTGATAGGTACGACACGATATTTTGATGTCACTTGAAAAATCTACAGTACCCACGGACTATAAATAGCCCCCTTGACAGTTAAGGTAGTAGCAAGTTTACCATTCGGCGCTAGTCGTACAGAAATTTAAATGCTGATTTTAATGTAAGCCAAGTCATTTTCAAAATACTGATGCTACATAGTCTTCTTAATCCGCGAGAGTCACTTTATTTGTGTAATAAGCCCAGCAGTGATAATCACTCGGTGTGTTTAGTTCTGTTAATTTGTTAATCTCGCTTTCAGTCTGCCATAGTTGTCGGTCAATTCTTATTATCTAACCTTTGAAGATTGATTTTCTCAACACAAATTGATCCAATCAGGGTTTGAGGAAATTAATATTTTTTTCAAGGAAATGTCATTGGCTGCTTTTGATTTCATTGCGACCAATTGAAAGAATAGACTAGAGATTGAATGCAAGGTATGTAAAATATTTTTTGTCTATTAATGCTTTAAGAATTACTTAAACGCTGTGTCTAACCTAACTTTTATTTTGTTTTCTGGAAATGATGATCAGATGAACTCTGGAAAAAGAATTTAGCAAGATTAATTCTTGTGAAAATGCAGATTAAACTTATATTACATACAAGTAAGATATAAAATCCATGCTATTATTCTACTTGTGTGGATGTACGACCATTAGCATTTTTTTCTCGATCCTCGGTTCTTCTGAACTGGAATCAGTTACGATTTCCGACCAAGAACTTAACACATCACTCAATAAATCCCGGCCTTAACTTATAAAACAACAACTTTTAGGCAAAGTTCGACTGTATTCATCAACATAGTCTCCTTCAAGGGAGATATACTGATTCCAACGCTTCTTTAACAATTCGATACCTTTTTTGCAGAACAATTTGTCTTTGGCTCCAAAATACGCCTCAGTTTCCGATATCACTTCTTCATTGGAGCCAAATCTCTTTTCCTGGAGCATTCTTTTGAGGCCTGCAAACAGCCACTAGTCGCTGGAGCAGATCTGGAAAATGGGGTGGATGCTAAAGCATTTCGAAGTGCCATTCATATAGTTTTGCTATCGTTGCGATCGACTTGTAACACAGTGCGTTGTCTTGGTGAAAGATCACTTTCTTCTTCATTTGTGGCCGTTTTTTAGTGATTCCTTCCTTCAAAAGTACCAATAATATTATATAATATTCGCTATTGATGGTTCTTTCTTTCTCAAGGTAATCGATGAACAAAATACCTTGCGCATCCCAAAATACCTAGACCAAATCCTTGCCTGTTGATGTTTGCGTCTTTGGTCGCTTTGGACGGCTTTCACCTGCTGCTGTCCACTCAGCTGACTGCCGATTTAACTCCGGCGTGAAGTGGTGAATCCGTGTTTCATTCATTGTCTCATATTTACGCAAAAACTCCTTGTTGCGTTGAAAGTTGCAAACAACGCTCTGAATCATTGACGCGTTGTTGTTTTTGGTCGACTGTGAGCAAACGTGGCACCCGCTTTTAACACAACTTTCTCATTGACAAGTTTTCATGCAAAATTGTGCACATATTATCTTCTGGTATGTTCAATTCCTCTGCTATCTCACGCAACTTCAATATACGATCAGCTAAAAGAAGTTTGTGGATGCTTTTGGTGTTTTTCAGGACAACTGCCGATTTTGCGCGATCTGAGCGTTCAGCATCATTTGTGTATGTACAACCGCGTTTAAGGTAAGCATACCACCACTTATCCGTTGTTTCCGACAGATCAGAGTCCGAATAACACTTATCAAGCCATTGCTTTATTAAAACAGTATTTTCCCATTAGAAAGCAATGCTTTATGAAACACGAAATTCGTATTTTTCCATTGTTTTGAAAATTTGCAACAGTAGCTTCACTTAAATAACCGTAATTTGTAAACTAATAATCCGACTGTGCCCAAATTTTGTCACCTGTCATTTGAAGGTTAGTACTTCATAAAAATGATATAGATTTTTTTTATTAGTGGTGCCATCTATATGTCAGGTCCGGAATTTATTGAGTGATGTGTTACATGATAAAATTAAACGAATTGGGATTTGGGAAAAGCAAGGATGTTGTGAAGTAAATAACGCATCCCCGGTGATTCAAATGAAATTGTCTAGAAGCTTAAATTAAGAACTCCAAGTCGTCTAAAAATACTGCCGTTGGAGTCAGTCTTCAGAGTATTTCTTAGAGACATCACGGCGAGTGCATAAGCAAGAGTTGATATTATAACCAATAGATAAGAGTGCCGACGAGGATCGACTCTCATATGGGTTACAACTAGAGTTACAAGGATATGTGAAACTTATGCTGTGTATTACAAGTGTAAATATACTTGATGCTTTGACGCACAGGATATCAGTGACGACGAGAATTTGAACGACGTTCGTTAAATTTTTTCTCTTTTTGTGTGTAGAAAAAAAAAACAAAAAAAAACAAAACAAAAACAAAAAACAAAACAAAACAAAAAGCAAAACAAAACCCAAAACAAAAAGAGAATAGATATTCCTCAAAGATAGATGAATAGTAGTACAAATTCAACAACATCAATATCAGCAGTTGTTGGAGCAGAAGCAGTAACAAAAGTTGGTTGAAATGATACGGAGAAAAACGAAAAATGCTCCGACTTCTTTTACTTCCGACGCTCTGGAAAATACCATACCTGGATTAACATACAATCTAGCTAGTGGACTTACCTTACTGCGTATTTTCGAAGATAGGAACAAATTTTCAGTGAAGAATTCAGCATCAGGGAAGACGAGAAAATAAACGAAACTTTTTTGAGGGAATTAGTACCGGTAGAACAGAAAAAATACTGTAACTTTGTACTACTGAGAAACGAGATTTGTTTTGAAGAAATGTTTTGTAATGATGTTTAATGTCAAAATAACTGTTTTTTCAGTAGTTTATTGATAGAAAGGTATTTTAGGCAAACAGGTTCTTTCTTTGTCAAAGTGCTTGATATCATGAGCGTTAATCGAATATGGAGAGGTTTTTTACTTAAACTTTAATATATATATATATATATATATATATATATATATATATGGGGGAGAGGTTTTTCACTTAACTGAGCAGTGTTGTTTCAGTCATGCCGCTTTCGAATTTTGTGAAAGCATTACTGTGATGTCTTTACTCTTCAGGGACTTTGCTTTTCTACTGGTGTTTCTAATATTACCCACACAAAGATATCAAATTACACCAAACTTCATATAAATACGAAAATAATATTTGGAAAAGAACATCAGAAAACCCCTGACCTGTGAAGGCATCACACTAATGCTTTCACGAATCTTTGAAGTCGGCATCACAGTTAACATCACTATACAGTTTAGCACTTACATATATAAAATGCGTAATTACCAAATTTGAAACAAAAATAGAAGGAAACAAAAATTATATGTAAAGGAAAATATTTTAAAAATTAAATAAGTAGAATTAATATTTCTCAACAGATTAACCACCGTTTTAAAATAAAACTTTTCAATTTCTGATGAAAACTTCGAATAGCATTTTCATACATTTTACCTCTCATCAAACCTTCTTTATTTTTTTAAAATAAAATTCCTTAAATCTTGATGTGTTTCGAATTTTCTGTTGTAAACCACATTATTTATAAAATATAGATGTGTAATATCAAATGACATTTGCGGCCTAAATAAGTAGGCCCAATCTCCCTAGACATCAATGTCGTAATTTTCTAAACTGAAAACTCTCTGACGCCACACTAGATGTACCGTCCTGTTGAAAGACCGTGATTTGCAAAGACTCTTCGCGCGTGCGTGTGTGTGTATGTGTGGAAAAATTGTAAGATGTTCAAGTAATTTTCAACTGTGATGTTTCAATGTTGAACAGTCCGTAAACTGTTACTGATGACAACCCTATCCAAACATTTACCGATTTTTTTCCCCTGGGTGGTTTACTCTTTCAAAAACGTTTTCTTTATTGCTTTAATTTGTTGGTAATTTTTTTTATCATTTTGCTTTTCTATCATTTCTAATTTAAAATATGTTGGTTACTTTATTTACACCGCATACACACGCACGCACACACACACACACACACACATACGCACATGCACACACATATATAAAGAGAGGAAAATTGTATGACAAAGTTGAAAAACTTTACTTGAGACGCAAATTTAGTACGAAGGCTTTTTTCCACTGTCATATAATTTTCCCAATATTTTTATTGATCTATCTATCTATCTATCTATCTATCTATCTATCTATCTATCTATCTATCATGTATATGTGTGTGTGAATTGTTATCAGAAAATTCAATGTATTTATTCATAAAAAAAGTACAAAATTGTCCTCTTGAGCATATATACAGTTATATTGACCATCAAGGATTATAGCAAAAGTCCATACTACATTCAACTTGCGCGTTGCTTACATTCTTGGAATCGTTGGCAGCGTTAATATGCGCGCATGTATGTATTTAAATGTACATGTATATATAGTTAGTGTTATTAGAATGTTCGCTGTGTATGTATGGTCATTCAGTACGATTAGAATGTTCACTATGTGCGTATGTGTGTATGGTTAGTTTCGGTTAATTTTTTCTGACCATGAGATCCGAGTTCGAATCTCACTATGGTCGTTTTATCAGGAAAGTGTAGGGCGACTCCAGTATGCAGCAACTTTTGAAAGTGTCTGAAAAGCATACTGCTCTTTGACCCAAGTCTTTTGAATGATGTTGTGTAATCGGAACTGTTTAGGAACCGTCGATGGTTGCATGAAGTCACAATGCATTGTAACCGAGCAGATTGGCATTGTTAAAGCTGCTGATCATGACATCATAATGCGCTCTCTTCCCAGAGACTGTAACTAAAGCTCACTCGGTATAGTTGCAGCATAAATCACAAGTGGGCTTTGTGGATGTTAAACAAACAAAAATGTGTCTGAACGGGTGTCTGTGACTGGGATTGACTAACCACTCTAGCAGACAGATGTGTTTGAAAAACTCGAGTAGCCGGTTATAGTCATAAAGTAATTAATTATCAGTCACTAATCAATTTATGATCAGTGAAGACAATGACAGAAAGAAAGAAAATAAGGCACGAATACGTATAGCTATATTCTCTTACAATTATGCGCATGTATACACATATACTCACTTATTTGATAAGTTGGATTAATCCAAATCTCATTTTGTCTGCTGATGGACATTGAATATCTATTTAGAGCTGCGCACTCAGCCAATAATAACTCACATCGAAGACTTTCATTTCCAAGTGATTTGCGCCAAAAGTGAATGAGTCCATATATCCCGGAGAGTTTTAGGAAGTATTTCCTGGACTAAGTGTATATTGCGATAAAAACAAAAAACAAACACAACAAAATTATTCTGCTGATAGAAAAATAATTGATCTGAAAACCATATTGTAAAATGTAAGTTAATGCTGGGTTAATTTAAGAAAGATATATCCGAATAATTATAATTAAAACCTGAGTTTTAATCAATGAAAATAAATGTTAGTTAGTTAGTTAGTTAAGTGCCATACGTGATACACGCTTGGGCGATCATGTCTCGAAAAGAGACATGACTGACTGGGAAGAAGATTATCCCGCAGTAGGTTGCCATTTCTTTCTGCGGTAGACTGGTTGCCGACCAATGCTATAGAACCCAATCTGTCCTGCTATTTAACCCGTAACTGGAAGGAAGAGACGGATTAATACCTTTCCCAAGGGTATTTGCGCGTAAGTGAATACAATGGATTCAACTGGAATTCGAACTCGGCTCCCCGGTTTCTCGTTCCGAGCCGATATCCACTGTACCACAAAATAAATGTAGAAAGATAAAATTACAATGTTTATTCTGTACAAGGCCCAGGAGCCACTCGAGGTTACTGAATGAAAGGTACAGTTTATAGGAATAGGTAGGGAAGATAACAATTAACCCTAGATTTGAACAGGTTATCATTGTAATGATTGGGTATCCTCTTGGGAGTTGGTACCACGAAGCAGCGGTTCATGGGAAGAAGTTACATCTTCTCAGTTGACAAAGAGAACGAAAGCTACAATATGCATAACATGGTGGATTAGAACTGTTGAAAGTAAGAAATGTAGTTCATCTGAACACTTTTCATGGAAATGGCGATAGAGCATCATGAGGCTTGCAACGTTTCTTCTACAGGAAAGGAGTTGGACAGATCAGAACCTCTAAACGCCAAAAATAATTCATGAAGCACATAGACTTTTAAATCCATTTAATGGAAAACGGAATGTTTGTGTAAGAATATCCCAAGAACTGATAAGAGAAAAACAGGTGAAGTTTGTTTACGGTCATGTACATTGATTATATTTTTTATAATGGCTTCAGCTGACTGTTTTAGACAAAAGGCACGTTTCATTAAATTTTGTATCTGCTTCTTTTACCAAAAATAATCTGAAAGAATCCAAGTACAACAGAAATAGACTTTTCTATTTATTATTATTTCTGTATTTATTTTTGTTTTAATAGATAAATTTTTTTTACAATAAAATGCCAAAACGTTATTCATGTCTTGAATTATTTTTTTGATAACAGATAAATGTTTTTTGTAATTGATCGCAGTTCT
Source organism: Ascarosepion bandense (assembly GCA_037127315.1). Classification (NCBI taxonomy): domain Eukaryota; kingdom Metazoa; phylum Mollusca; class Cephalopoda; order Sepiida; family Sepiidae; genus Ascarosepion; species Ascarosepion bandense. The sequence goes on along the minus strand of JBBBDQ010000212.1, from coordinate 1,804,489 downwards.
TATAAATTAACATAAACTCAAATATTCTCATTTTCTTGGGGCGCGGGTAAGGTGAGCACACATACCAGAATTTATTTTAGTTGAACAAAGCTTTAACGACGTACGTTACACATAAGACACTGGTTCGGAAAGAAGACTGAATATAAATAGACAGTCGCCAAGGAATCCAAGAAATACTCTTTATTTCTTGGATTCCGTGGCGACTGTCAATTTAACAGTAACTTTAAGAAGACAGAATGCGTGAATGTCAGCAAAATAGGGAAAACCAAGGTGCAAGTTATGTGTTAGGAAGATCAAACTAAAGCAGATACAGTAACGTTACCATCTGGGTAGGATAGTAACAGGTGGTGGAAACTGACGGATTCAAATGTGCATAGGAGTGAAGTTGCTTTTTTAGTGACTGAACAAATTATTAAGGGGTCGGAAAATGTCTTTAGAAGAAAAGAATACTAGACTGGTATGCAATGTCTAATCTCATATAGTAATGAATACTGAACAATTTTCCCATAAATAAAGAAATATTTGATTCAGCAGAGATGTAGTTTTACCGACGGATTTAGAGATGAGCTACAGTAAATATCTCGTAGAACTACACATCTACAAGCAAATCTACAAGCAGTATTCGTACAGTTTTAATAAATGAAATGAACACGGTGACCTAAAAATTGATTTCTATTTTCAGTTTACTATTCAAATGTAAACTAAAGACAAAATCAATTTGTAGAATATTTGCATAACTTTGTGAAAGTGACGATTTTGATTGTCCATCTCAAAAGAAGATTGACTTGTAGATTGACTGACTTTAACGAATTCAGCATCTCACCGCCCACAAACTGTTCTCCGACAGGCAATATGGATTCCGCTTTGCCAGGTCCACGGCCGACCTGCTAACAACCGTGACGGAGTACATGCTACAACCTCCAGAAATTTAAATGCAAAGTCAATACTCATCTACTAACCACTGGACTCTAGCTCTCTCCCCACCCCTGTATAACCTTCCCTTTCTCTCCACCTATGTATCTGTCATCGCACCTGCTTTCTATTGTTCCTTTCTAACTAGTTTGTACTCCTCACTCTTTTCTAATTAATCTTTTTACATTTATGTAGCCCCCTGCACATCAGTGGCGTTTCCGCCTTGCTCGGGGTGAGATGATTAAAAAAAAAAAAAAGAAAAAGCATGTACTTGAGGGGATGATGCACTGTGTATCTCCATTCATAAGCAGAAGCAGTTAAAGAGCATCATGACTATGTCGAGAGCTTTTTTTAGTTCGAAGACAACAACTTAGGAATCACATCTAGACACTTGAGAACATCTCAATCGCAGATCGTCTGAGTGGACTGGGTTCACCCGATTTGAAGGTATTCGTAACTGGGCTCTTCCAACAAAAACATATACCGCTTTTAAAACAATTTTTTGCCCTTTATTGCTCTTAATAAATTTTGTAGTAATTTTGTCATCTCTTCTAAAGCCTGTTATCAGTTTACACTGTCGCATCTTTCTTCTTTTATGTGTCCTGTATCTTAAGAATGTTAGCGATAATAGCTCTTCACAATTTCTACTCTTTTGTAGCTTTTGATAAATTTCGTCTTTTGTCATCTCTTCTAAAGCCTGCTCTGCCATCCATTTACACAGGCTCATTTTCCTTCTATATACGGCGTGTTACGTGTTATACGTTGTAACAAAAGAAAAAAAAATGATTGACCAAAACACAGAGCTAAATCACAGACAGATATTTAATTGACAAAACATAAAATAAAAATATTTACAAATATACAGTTTTTGCATCTAAAACAAGCATCATAGAGTTTACTACTGGCAGGCAAAGTATTACGAAGGGGAAGAGAGGTGTCAAGTATCTTTATCCAGTTAAGCTAGCAAAGCAGTTTAAGTGCTATACTTTTTGGAAATCCTCAAATGTGTATATAAAGAATAATTATTAGTTTGGTCAATGTAAGAGTCAAAACTTTTTATTTACCCATTTAGTTTCATGAGGTTCTCTTTCAGATTTCAGTTGGTCGGCAACTTTTAGTAGAGATTCTTTCGGCTGGATATACAAATCCTGAATCGGGCCGGAGTTGATAATGTCAGCAAATCCTTTTGACAACTTTACTCTCTTCTCAAAACCTATTTTTATAGGGACTAACACTTAATTTGCATATTTCTAGAATCATTTCGAATTATCTAGATCTTTCCCGAATTTTCTGGAATGATCTAGAATCTTTCAAACGTTCTATTTCTAATTTCCTTACTTTTTCAACTACTTCATGAATTAAAACTTTTTTGTAATAACAAGTAGGACTCAGTAGAATCCCTTACTATAGATTTTAACTTTTTTGTGGATTTCATTAATATATTTTATATATAAATGCATCCTCGTAACACGTGTCTCTTTAGGACGTTGCTGATCATGGTGTACATTTCACTGTGATGCATGTGCCTTGCATACAGTTTCAAACTGAGAATCTTGACTGTTATCTTCGGCTTATATATTTATATTTCAGTGTCATTTTGTTGTTATGCTTCTCTCTCACTATATAAAAATAATGTATGGGGTTTTTAAGTGATAAGCGAGAATACAATATTCAAGAAGAAGCGATATTAATAATATATTAAATATTAATTAATAAATTTAATAATTTTGATATAGAAAACCTAAAAATATAGACACAACGCAAATTATTATTCAAAACAATAAGCGGTAATTTTTTTCTGAATTTTTCAAATGATTATCATTATTTACACTATTTATATTCGGACTATTGTCTTCATTGTTTGTGCTGTAATCACAACTAGATGATATCTCTAGACATAAGCAGTGGAACGAAGTCTACCCCTGTAGATTAAATAAATGGTTCAGTTCAGAATTCTTTATACGTTACCTTGAGGGATATACACCTGCAGAAGGTCGGAGAACGCAACAGCCAAAACGTTGGGATTAGGACAATAGCCCGAATATAAAAGTGTTAATAATAGCAAGCGATTACAGCACGTGTATACATTCCATATGAGGCAATCAAAAAAACCCATTCTCTTTTTTTTTATTCTGTCAAGTTCGTCAGTCAGTGCCATACGTAATACACGCTTTGGGCGATCATGTCTCGAAATAGACATGACTGACTGAGCGGAAGATTATCCCGTAGAAGGTTGCCATTGCTTTCTGCGGTAGACTGGTTGCCAGCCGAGGCTATAGAACCCAATCTGTCCTATTATTTAACCCATAACTAGAGGGAAGGGACGGATTAATACATTTCCCAAGGGTGTTTGTGCGTAAGAGAATGCAAGGAACTCAACTGGAATTCGAACTCGGCACCGAGTCGATATCCACTGCACCACAACGCATATTCTTTCGATTTTTTTGGGAATCTTTTCCCGATGCGGTAAAAAGGGATAGACGTTGATTTCATCGCTTGTGTTGAAGCCTTAATGCAAGCATCTGTCAGGTTTGAAGCAGATAAGATTCAGCACAAATCCTCAGTTTGATGCAGATGAAATTCAACACAAATTCTCGTTCATCATTATCAGTAGCCATCCTTTACGTGATGCATTTTCAAGTGACCTTTTACTTGGCTCCTACTTCCGAACCTCTTTTGAGCTGGACAAGCAAAATCGTCACTTTCACAAAGCTATGCAAATATTCTACAAATTGATTTCATTCTTTGTTTAATTTTGAATTCTAGACAGAAATCAAATTTTAAGCAGCCTTGTTTATTTCATTTGTTAAGATTGTAGGTATACCGTTCAGAAGGTTAACTGGATGTAAATGATGTGCATAATTTTTGTGTTGCCGAAAATGAACTGCTTTTATTCGAAGACTTTATCTTTGGGGCCACCTGCCATATATCAGTTACTGAAAGGTTCTCGGCCTAACTAAGAAGGCATGTCGAGAGTCATGAAACCTACATTCTATTTATCGCATTCATCACGTAGTTCAACATTCGGCACATCGTTTTTCAAGTTTCTTTAAATTTATCCCAAATCAAATTCTGATGTCGGGTCATTGAAATATTTGAAATTTGAAAAATGGTTAGTCAAGAACATTTCAAAATCCGCTAGTATATATAATTTATGCATTAATATGTAATATTATATAAATGTTATATTAATACTATATATTATAGACATATCAGCAAGAAAATTAAAAAAAGGGCCTTCAAATGAAGTACTCTTCATCTGAAAGTCATTTTTTATTTCTTCCTTCAGATGAATGCACATAAAATAATCAAGTTGTAATTATCAATTTACTTTTTAAAAGTGTAGAAAACATTTTTCTTCATCTCTTCTTCCGGCTTTTTTTTTTTTTTTAATGGAAAGGCTTTACAAGGCTTTACTCTTAAACATTTTGAGATTGCCATAGAAAATCAGTTTAAGAGATGCAAATGTTAACACCCATTATCAAACTCAAGTAAATTTAAACATGACTGACATTATTTGGTATACCGTTTTTTTTTGTTTTTTTTTTAGCATCTCAGTTCAGAAATGTTCAACAAGTTCACTACTGGAGGAGTGACCATACGCCAAGATAAGCTATTTAGATTAACTCAGTATGACACAGAATGACAATAGTGAGAATCAAACTTGCTCCGTTATCATTGTTCGATATAATGTGAGTCCGAGCAAAATAAGTAACAAAACATGTATGTTTTCAGAAACTAGTATATATAAATATATTAAACGGATATATTACAAAATGAGAAATGAGTTGTCAAGAGTTCAAAGCAACCTTCTGAGTGTGTATCCTACATGCCTACAGAGAGAGATGTGGGTGTGTATCTTACATGCCTACAGAGAGAAATGTGGGTGTGTATCTTACATGCCTACAGAGAGAGATGTGGGTGTGTATCTTACATGCCTACAGAGAGAGATGTGGGTGTGTATCTTACATGCCTACAGAGAGAGATGTGGGTGTGTATCTTACATGTTAGCCTAGAGAGAGATGTGGGTGTGTATCTTACATGCCTACAGAGAGAGATGTGGGTGTGTATCTTACAGGCCTACAGAGAGAGATGTGGGTGTGTATCTTACATGCCTACAGAGAGAGATGTGGGTGTGTATCTTACATGCCTACAGAGAGAGATGTGGGTGTGTATCTTACATGCCTACAGAGAGAGATGTGGGTGTGTATCTTACATGCCTACAGAGAGAGATGTGGGTGTGTATCTTACATGCCTACAGAGAGAGATGTGGGTGTGTATCTTACATGCCTACAGAGAGAGATGTGGGTGTGTATCTTACATGCCTACAGAGAGAGATGTGGGTGTGTATCCTTACATGCCTCACAGAGAGAGATGTGGGTGTGTATCTTACATGCCTACAGAGAGAGATGTGGGTGTGTATCCTACATGCCTACAGAGAGAGATGTGGGTGTGTATCCTACATGCCTACAGAGAGAGATGTGGGTGTGTATCCTTACATGCCTACAGAGAGAGATGTGGGTGTGTATCCTACATGCCTACAGAGAGAGATGTGGGTGTGTATCCTACCATGCCTACAGTGCCTACAGAGAGAGATGTGGGTGTGTATCCTACATGCCTACAGAGAGAGATGTGGGTGTGTATCCTACATGCCTACAGAGAGAGATGTGGGTGTGTATCCTACATGCCTCACAGAGAGAGATGTGGGTGTGTATCCTACATGCCTACAGAGAGAGATGTGGGTGTGTATCCTACATGCCTACAGAGAGAGATGTGGGTGTGTATCCTACATGCCTACAGAGAGAGATGTGGGTGTGTATCCTACATGCCTACATGAGAGAGATGTGGGTGTGTATCCTACATGCCTACAGAGAGAGATGTGGGTGTGTATCCTACATGCCTACAGAGAGAGATGTGGGTGTGTATCCTACATGCCTTACAGAGAGAGATGTGGGTGTGTATCTTACATGTCCACAGAGAGAGAGAGAGACGAGAATGTTTCGTCGCTGCCAAAGAAAGAGGAAAAGTCTTCCAAATCTCGTGCCGCCTGTGATTATCGTCAAATCCAATAATTCTTTATTTTTTTTCCATTCAGATATATTTTTCATTCGATAGTCTTAAACTATGACATGATGTTGCCCTTTCATAAATGTTTTGTTTTGAAATTACGTATTCAACCATTTCTTCATTTTCGATCAAAAGCATAACGCGGACTTAAATTTGATTTCATTTTTAAATATATTTGTTCAAAGAGGCATCATTACTCAAGGAAAACTTTCTGAACTACTTAATCGTTTTCAGATAATGATTGACAGTGTATCCGCATGTTATTTACAAGGATTTGGATTGTACTAAAACTGCAAATCGTATATTTCAAGGCTTGAAACGCTTCATATTTGCTATCAGACAGTTATGAAACATTTGAACCATTTATAGAGACAAAATCTTGACCAAATAAATTGCAAAGACAGTTTACCAAAAAATAAAAATGAAAAAAACAAACAAAAAAAACAAAACAAAAAAACATTTCTTTTGCAACTGTCTGCACCGAGTTACTTGGCGAAAACTGAAAAGAGAATAAGAATTAATTTGTGATGACTATTTTCACTTCTACATTTCGACATTGTTTATCATTTGAACCAAACAAATTATCCAAAATTTCTATTGATTCGTATAGCAGTCACAAGCTTCACAATTTGGGGGGCGCCATTTTGGATGTACTCCATAGCCTTTCAGTTTCAACACGAGCTATCAGCACTTTTAAAATCAGACTGAAAGACAAGCATCTCTTCAATCTAAACAGTTACCTGCCAACGACCTCACAAGCTGAATGTTTCCAATTGATAACAAATAGAAAAGACAGAATTGTTTAAAAGATCGTCCACACTAAAGCATCGTTCGTCTCCAAATATAGAAAAAAACTTAAAGGATGAATTTCCGGAATGTTATACGAATGTTAAATGAAATTAAAAAAAAAAATCTTGAAATGAAAAATTAGCCGATTCTTTCTTATCGTTATTTTTCTTTTAAACAATTACATTCAAATCTCCTTAAAGATTTACCAACAGACGAAAAGTAGAAGATTCCCTTGTTTAAAGTTAACTTTGTGGAAAGTGTGGGCAAAAATTTGGTGATTGTTAATATAACATTTTTGTTTATAAAATACATGGCAATGAATTTTTACGTTTTTTTAAATATTTAAAATCTTTGAAATTATATTTAATAATAAATGACTCGGTTTATGAGAAGTTTTTCTTTTAATCCAATTTTTAGGCTTTCCTTTTAACAGATGTCACTTGGTGCTTCATTATCTGTTAAGGGTTACAATTACTGACAAATTATAGGAATACCAGAAATACGAGCAATTAGAAAATCTCAAGAAAAATAGCTAATACAAGGAAACTTACACTACCAATAAGAAATAGTTGAAATTTCTTGGATATAGGAGAAAAGAGTGTCTAGAGAATTTAACACTCCTAGGATATACTGAATCTGAATGAAATAATGATTGAACTATTTAACAAATTTGTGTAAATGAATGGAAGAATAGAGACAAGGAGGGATGGTAAAGGGTAAAAAAATACTTTGTTGTGGAGAGCTATGATTGACCGCATCTTGGAGGGATTTGGGGCATAAAAGGTATTTTACAATTTTTCAGACGAAAAGTGTGACAGAGATTCAGAGGCGCATCAAAATAGCGAAAGAGGCTTTTCAGAAATTATACAAAGTATGAAGTTATAGGAATATCTTGTTAAAAAGAATGCTGAACTGCTATATCATATCTATCCTACTGTATGGTCGATCCTCACTGGATGTCCCATACTTACGGCCTTGTGCCACATCTAAGTTGCGCTTAAAAAATCACTTGGGCACTTCCACGTGGTGTAATGGTTAGCAAGCCTGTCTTGCTAGAACCTATTACAACTGAGTAGTGAGTTCGATCCTCACTGGGTACCCCATACTTTTGGCCTTGTGCCACATCTCAGCGGCGCTTAGTAAATCAACTATCCTACTGTATGGCAGTGAGTGCTGACCATTTTTCTTGCAGATCAAGAAGAGACATGCTTCTTTTGACGGATACTTAGAATGCCATGGACAGAATACATAATGAATCAAAAAGTTTTAAATAAATTAGGAACTAGACTCACTTAAAATCAGAAAGAGACGACTGAGATTCTTGTGGCTCATTATGAGTAGGGTTTAGAATTATAATATTCACAGGAATGAAGGAAAATTAGAGGGGGAAATGAGCAATTTATCTAATGAGCTTGTGTAAATGGATGCCATAGTCGCTCACTTCCTGAAAGGAAGAGTTTTTGAGTTTCAGTTTTGTTTAACGGCATATCAACACCTATGTGGGTTATTTAATGCCAAAAAGATGGGGGTTTAAGGTATTTTTTTTTAAGTCTTCGGTTATAGGGAGTAAGTTGATTTAGTCAGATTTTAATGAGAATATTTTTATATATATTTTTTTTTTAGAAAACTGAAAATGTCTTCTAGTTTTGTATTAAAAATGTTTTGCTGGGAATAATTTTTTCTTCAAAAAGTGAAATGAATTCGTCTATTGCTGGTGGTTGATAAATAGTGTCTCTGGTGGTTTTCGTTATGTTTTTAACATTACTGCTTCCTTAAATGTACATATGCATCCTTGTAACACGGACATCCAGCAACGACTGCAGTAGTTCCGTTGCACAATATGGCATTACAACACCGAGCCTACAAAATAGGCTGAAGTAATTTCTTATTTTCCTTTCTATATTAATCCTGTGATTTATCGTGTGGCTGTTATCTTCTGTTCTGCTTAATTAAAGCAGGTTATCTGACATAGATTAACATTTTTTTAGTGTAGATTAGTATTATTGACTCTGAGTGTTCACACCAGTAGTAACATATGTACCTTATTCTGGAAAAGAAGTGACAGCAAACATGTTAAGTACTATCTATTTATCTGATCGTTTTCAAACGAACACATCTTACCAACCATTTCTGTAACATATAGCTCTACCCAGGTCTTCCTTTGTCGTTTAAGAGTTGATCGTTGAATGTTCTTGCTGGTCTACTTATTCTTTCCTCTAATTATAGAAAAATATCCTTAGTACTATAACATGATCATTATTATAATTATTATTATTATTATTATTATTATTCCTACTACTACTACTACCATACTTTTCCCGCACGGTTTTTCGTTTTCAACCTGAGATATTGCATTATGGGTGTTCTTCATCAAGTCTTCCGGCTCCATAAAAACAGTACCTGTCGCAGAATATTTGCATTGGCAAACAATGCATCCTTCTGAAGCGATGGAATACAAGGCTTTATTCGGATTTTCTCATTGTAGGATTGTGGTGCTTAACCCAATGCTCCAATGATAACTATAACAATAGTGGTTTGAATGTCCCGCATACTGGCGATTTCAATTTGGAGTTCGGTTTATTTTTTGAGCTTGTCATTTTGTTTACCATATTATGATCATCAAGAACAGCCATGTTGATGAGTTTTTATTATTATTCCTATCCGTTTGCATGTTTCGATATCTAGTGATCACTAACGACTAAGTAACAGCAAGTCTCCACAGAACTTCAATCTTCTTGTAATGTAGTATTATGGACAGTTTTAAACTTTTCTTCCTATTTTTAACTCCTATACCCTCAATTTTAATGTTTTCGACATGGCTCCAAGTGCGCCTACTATTATAGACACAACTCTAACCGTATTTTTATCTCCCGGGAAGGTTCCTGCTATTTTTTTTTTCAATTTCTTTTGCATTCACTTTATAGTTTACTGTTATAGCCACGTCAACTATTTGGTAGATCTTTTTTTATCTAACGACGAGCAGGTTTAGTTTAATGGGAGTGGTCTTTATTGATATCAAAAGACACATTTTATTTTCGACTAATAGTAACCGATAGATTTCACCGGAAGTCAAGTAAAAGAAAAAGACATCTCTTCAATATTCCAGAACTTTTCTCAGTATTCTAACTGATTTTAGTAATACAGTCGTCTGGATTATTTAAATTTTTCCTCAGATTTATAATTATACTAACTTTGCACGACTCATCACTGCACTCCAGTAATGATCGGTGTAATTGCTACTATTATATTTAAGTTAAGTTTTCTTTTAACATACAGATATCTTTTCAGCTTTCTATTTTCTAGCAATTTTAGTCAATGACTGTAGTAGAATTGTTAGAGAATTCGTATTGGCTTAAATTGAAGCTTTAAGGAACTCGGTATTTGCCCGATCCTTCCCACAAATGCAGGATTTGGCACAAGGTCGATTTTAACGTGGGACATTCTGAGTGCGTACTCTAGGGCAAAAATTCCACGTAGACCACGCATATGCAAGGTTAGGGTCTTGTCTATTTATCCCAAAGAAGACTATAGCCTCTGGCATATCCTCGTCTGGATTTCTCTCCGATCGAAGGCTGAGAGTGATATTTACACATGCTCTCTCCTAACACACTGAGAAGAGATGTTACACAAGGTAAGGTTTAACGTAGGGAACCCGAGAGCATACACGCGGGCCATTGGTCAAAATTTACTTAGCCCCCGCGTACGCAAAGCTTGTCTACTCGCGTCAGTTGAATCTCCGTTCGTAGACAGAGCCCAGACTGAGTCGAACTCTACCCGAAGACAGAGAGCTTGTCTATTTTTCTCAGCCGAGTTTCAGCCCGTAGATCAAATCCAGCCTGAGTCGTTCTCTGACCGAAGGCATAGACATATAAGACAAGTTTTGGCGAACTCGGCATTTACCCGAGTCTCCCCCACAAAGGCGGAATATGGCGATTTTTACGTGGGATATTCCTAGCGCGTACGCTCGGGTAAAATTTCCCCGTAGCATTATAGTCAGCTTTTCTCCAGATGAGACTCTGCTCTTCGTCATAGCCTCCTTTGGGTCCCTCTTCACCCGGAGACAGAGTGTCCGACTAATAGTGTTGGTGAAGTGATTTTTGCCGCCTCACTTAGGATTGATGTGGCACAAGGCCGAATTTTACGTCGTAGATGTGAGCCTTTAAGCTCGGGCAAAAATTTCCGGTAGACCCTGTATAAGGAAGGGTCAGGCTTTTGTCTGTTTTTTCCTCAACGAGGTTATCCCTCGGCGGAACTTCGTCTGAGTTTCTCTCCGCCTGGAGGCAGAGAGTCCGATGAAGAGATTTTCGATGCACGATGAATACGAACAGAGTTATTCTGAATGTATATGTTCAGGACAGATCTATTAATGGGAAAAATCGATCATACTATAGACCCGTGCAACATTGACAATTTGACAGTTTTTTTCCTTCTTGATTACAGTTACAAACTAGACTACTCGTCCGGGTGGGTAATGCGCTGAATTTCGAAGCTTAATGATATTGTCATACCACGTTTTCAACTGGATAGGAGTAAAAAAAACAAAATAAACATAACAAAAGCACAAGTACTTCAAACATTTATTTGTGTAAGTAATAACAGTTGATAACTCCTTTAGTTATTTTCATGATATTTGTAGATACCAAATAACAAAAACATTTCAAAGAAGTCTGGCGCCTAATACCTCATAAATAGCCTATCGCTGGCCCATTCGAGGTAGTTGGAGTTTGTTAAAACTGAGAATTGAACACTTAATCAGTTCTGCCCGCCTCAAAGATATTGGGTTTCTATGTCAAACTTGACCTCTGATCTTTCATCTCTTTCGCCCATTTCACGATTTGTGACCCTTGCTAAGCAATACACCGCTCTCTTTTTCTTTTCTATTTTTATACTGGAAACTGAATATCTGGAAAACTGGATATTTTGTAGGGACATCCACAAAAAAACAAAAAAAAAACAAAAAAAAAACAAAAAAAAAAACAAAAAAAAACGCGATATCTAAAGTTTAAAATTAATTTTTATAAAAGAAAAATCTTGGTCTTTTCTCTTAAAACTAAACATTTTGACGATAAAACTTTGTTTCGGCTTTTATTCATCATGCTAGGCTCTTTATTTTAGCGAATGTTTGGAAGAACCTATTTTTGCACATACCCAAATACATTTCCACGGTGTAATTGTTACCGGCGCGGAAAGTGAAGTCATTATGCCGAAGCTTAATGATACTGTCATACTACGTTTTCAACTGGGTCTCTTATGTTCACTTAAAGCTGAGGTCCTTTGGAAAAGACATGATCATCTAAGAGGTTACTGGTTAAATAACCGAATAGACTGGGTTCTCTTGTTTTGAGTGGCAACCAGTCTATGAGAAGGAAAATGGTATTCCTTATATTGAAAGTTTATCTGCTATTCATACCAACTGATCCTCCACCAGTGGTACTGGACCTCATCTTGCCATTGGATCCTGGAGGGAATGTCAAGTGAGTAGGCTTTAACTTATGCAAATTCTTCTTCTATGCGCCATGTCCCTTCAGGACGTAGGCGATCATGGCTTTCCACATCTCCCTATCCCTGGTAGCTCTTAGCACGCTTTCTCCTATTACCCCAACCAAACCCCGCTCTGCCATCCACCCGCTCAGACCCTTCAAATATATTATTCGCTGCTTTCCTCTGTCTCTCTTTCCCTTTATCTGACTTGTGAGTATCAGATTCTACAAGCCTTCCTTCCTCATCAGATGTCCAAAGAACTTCAGCTGTCTCTTTCTGATGCTCAGTATTAATTTCCTTTTTGTTTCCATCTTTTTTAAAACCCCGTCATTGCTTACATGCTCGATCCACGTGATATTCGCAGCATCCCTCTGTAGAACCACGTTTCAGTTGCTCAAGTTTTTCTTTCATCTTTGATGATATTTTTCTGTAGTCACTGCTATATTGAAGGGCAGACATCACATAGCAATCTAGGACTGTTTTCTTTGTTTCTAGCAAAATTTTCTGTCTTTTAATACTCTGCTCACCTAAAAACCCACACAGTCACACGATGTTCATTCTTGAAATAAACCCAATCACTTGGAATGGATAGTATTTATTTTTTATAGTACATACTAATACTTGCATACGTAGGTGATCCTTGGATAGTTTTCATAGTCACGGTCATAGTGGTATCTAAAAGCCAGTTTGGACAGGCTCAAAAATGAAGCTAAACTCCTTTTAGCATGATTGTGATTATTGCTAATATGTTTGGCATATCTTTCATCAGATGTTTCTTGCTCTTCTATAGTTTGCTGCATCTATTTCTCTTCCTGCTTGCACCTCCTCTGAAGTTTGAGGTTTCTATGGTTTGTAGCATCTGCTTGTCTCCTAGTTTGTGTTCCCTCTCCTTTAGATCTCTGGTCTTTGGATTTCTCCATGTCGAAGAAATAACTTTGAATTTCTCAATTCACTTCATGGAACTCAAAAACCTCACTTTAACTCTGATTCAGGTTAAAAGTCCAATTCCAACCAAAAATTGAGTTCTTCAATCCCAAACTCTGAACTTTGGCTTTGTTATTTTTTTGTGGGGAGGGGTTACTAAAATTTCACTGATCTTAAACTTCAAATAATAAAAAAAAATCTTCAAGTCCGAGCACTTTCTACTAAACTAGTAGCCATTACCAAAGATTTTTTTTGTTTGACTAAATATGTAGCTTTCTGTTATTTTGATTATTTCTACACACGGAGTTGACTGATTTTTTTTTTTTTTTTTTTTTTTTTTTTGCATATTCATGTGTTGGACTGCGTTTCTATTAAAAAAAAACAAACTACCTCAATTCATCAGTTTTCAAGTTCCAAGGTCAGCCAATATGTTTATCTTACTTTACTTTCAAATGATCCAAACTGTTTTCGACTCATGTTTACACCTGCTACATCATTAACAGAAGCTTTAGAGATTCACTGCCCAGCTTCCGTTGCAGTTCTCCCAAGATAATCCATGAAGAGTAAACAATATCGAATGTGAATGTTATTTTCGGCAATGATTTTCACCAAATTAAAAAATAGTTTATCACTTTTCTGGAAACGATTATTTAAGAGAATTCAACCTAGAGTCAAATCATGCTGAAACGCCGGTTCTCATTCGATCACCGAAGTTAAACCTTGTCGAGACCAGTCAGTACTTAGAAGGGGACCGCTTGGGAAAACCGGATATTGTAAGCACCCACTTACAATCCGAAATACGTTTCAGCTTTAAATAATCCACAATAGGTCAATAATGCATAAAAAAAAATCAATCATTCAAGACTATATATACGCAAGAAATAAAATGTTAAGTAAACTACAAAAGTTTTAAGCTTTTCTTAATATTGAGCCAAAGTTTACGAGTTAAACCATTACAATAACCTAAAATATACACATGTTTACGTACACATGCAAATACACATACATATAAACATGCATACATTTATAAATAAACACATATGCACACGCATTCACATTTATATGCACACATGCAAATGAACATATATCCACACGCACACACAAACAATACATATTGTTTGAAGTTTAAATTAAGATCATTGAAATTTTAATACCCCCCCGCCAAAAAAAAAAAACAAAAACGAAAACAAAGTTAAAACGGTTTTCCTGATTTATATAGCAAGATAGATGCTGCAGGTGTTGCGAAAAGAAATAAATTTGGTTTTGGTCATTTTTGTTTAGGCTCATATCAACCTCTTACTTAATGCCGAATTCTAAATATTTTGTACGCAGTTGGCTTCAGGTCCAGCTACATATTTTATGTATGCATTTTTATGGATTCAGCTAAATATATTTTATTTATACATTTTATACATCATTCAACCACGGCAGTGGTTTTGAAGATATTCTTAAATCCGACATTGAGTGAATCTAGGCAGCTTTCAAACTTTACCACTAATTCAGCTCTCAACCAAATTTCAAACAGTTTATAGAGTTAGATTGGACACCTCCTTAGCTCCATTTTGAAAAAAAAAATTGAATTTTGGTTTAGTAGGAAAAAATTATATCAAAATATGTGAAGTTCGAAAAGGGAGGCTAACTACATAAGTGAGTGACTAACGCTTCTAATAATAAATCTTATTCTTAATAACTTTTTCTGTTTAATATTTTAGCATGCAGTTTTCAACATTTAAATTCTGATGATATCTTTTATCATTTTTGTCAATCAAACTTTTCTTATCATTTTATCATAATTGATTATTAGAATTAATTATTAATAATCAATTTTTTATTGTTTTTTTTTTAATCAATTGCATATAAATATTTTTCTTTTTAATATTTTGAATGAGGTTTTCAGGATTAATTTTATATTAAATTAATAGCAATGTCTAGAAAATCATGGATTACATGGAAAAATGCATGCATGAAAAGTAATATTCTTAAGATTATATTATACCCGGAAAAAAACAAAACAAGATATTCTAGTGAAGTAAAAAAAAAAAAAAAAAAAAAAAAAGAAAAAGAAGAAATTTCTTACTTAAAATAAAATTTGAATTATTTTTAGCTACAATATTTTAAGAAATTTCTTTTTTTTTTACGCATTTTCCATGTATTATGGTTTTAATTACGTATATTTTGTACATAATACTATGGCTTCAGCTACACACATTCTGTGCATAATTTTATACTTTCAGTTTAAATCCATGTTCTATAGATATAGAGTTTGTAGATAATGTATTATAGGTGTTTTATGTTTTGGCATAAAACTATTGCTTTAAGGTAGGGCATTCAATATTTTCAAATAGTTTTCTCATATTGTTAAAACACTACGCCTGCTTGGCCTGACACTCTCAGCGGACCTCAAGTGGAATGACTACGTCGAATCCATTGCTAAATCCGCTGCTATGAAAGTCGGCTCTGTGCAGGGCCGGGAAATTCTTTCCGCCTGAATCTATCCTGTACATATATAAATCTACCGTCCGCCCGTGTATTGAATACTGCTGCCACATCTGGTCGGGTGCCCCTGCTATCCTCCTCAAAATACAGCGGAGAATCTGTAATGTGATCGATACCGACTTAAATGACCGCCTGCAGTCACTCTCTCACCGGCGTGACGTTGCTTCCCTGTGCTTCTTCTATAAGTACTTTCACGGCTTCTGCTCGAATGAACTTAAATCACTGGTGCCCCCTAGGTGGGAATTTGCACGAGATACTAGATTGGCAACTAAGTCCCACCCGTTTACAGTGAAATCGACGAAATGTAACCGCAATTTCTACTCCAACAGCTTCTTTTCTCGCACTTCCCGCCTGTGGAATTCCCTTCCGCATGATTGCTTCCCCGACGGCTACAACCTCCAGGAATTTAAATGTAAGGTCAATAGACACCCCCTAACACACTAGCTCGCACCCATTCCCTCAAACATTCTTCCTACGTGCCTCCTAACTCGTCTATCATCCTCCTTCTGACATTTCCTATACCCAATCGCTCTATGTAACCCCCCTGCGCCATAGTGGCAGTGGACTGCCTTGCTTGGGATGATATGATTAAAAAAAAAAAATTATGCCTTACTGGGACTAAGTGCGTAAATTCAATTAAAATGATTTTCATCGTGAGTGTAGCTTGTCATGTTGAACATGTTGGTTGATCTTCATTCATCAGTACGAGAAATGAAAGAAAAACACTCCCATAATTAGTCATATTTCTTTTTAACTGGTCCTTTCTACATGTGTGTAGAAACCTTATATAGTTCTTAAAAAATAAAAGGAAAAAAAAAAAAAGAACGTTCTGTCACATACCACATATAGGTAATGACAAATAGTTCTTAAAAAATCCTCGTTTTGTTTTTCCGAACACGTCAAGAAATCATTCCATTCGTTCATAATGTTAATTTCTGCCACAAAAAATGGGAATAAATGAAAGAAAAATTTAACCACTAGTCTGGCAATACCGAAGTCTGTCATCAAACACTTCATTTGATGAAACATCTGTCAGTTGCCGGGCGTATGCATTCAAGATAAATTGGACACTTCAGTCAATGCTCCGAACATGGCTTATTTATACAGAAGATGACCACATCTAAATTTCGATAACAAATAATGCTCTTCGATTGTTTCGTAAATAAATATCTATTTACTAATTTTCTAAGGCTACGAGTCGAATATTAAATTCCCTTAAGAGTCAATATTCAACGGCGAGAAGATCACAGATATTATATAGGAAAAACTACTAAAAAGTTTTAAGTTTAAAAATGTATTTTTTTGAAAGTATTTATTTATTTCTCTTATTATATATTATATTTGATATTTCAGACCGACCTCGGCCTTTCATCAGAAACAAATGATTTTGAAATTTAAACTAGAAGCGTCCGTCGCGAGAGCGTTCATTGAGAGATGTTTACATCACGTGACGTAGAAAGCGGTAGAGTTTTTTTTTAATATTTGTAAACGTAAACCTATCTCTAATCATACTTTTAAATGTTGTTTTAAAGAAAATTTTTTAAGTGTATCTAAAAAAATTGTTTAACTATTGAAATATTTATAAAGATTCAAAACACCTAAGTTAAACCTATCTTATACGTATTTAATTTTAAAATCCAGTATTTTTCTTTCTTTCTGACAGACGCTTCTAGTTTAAATTTTAAAATCATTTGTTTCTGATGAAAGGCCGAGGTCGGTCTGAAATATCAAATATATATATATAATAATAGAAATAAATAAATACTGTCAAAAAAATACATTTTTAAACTTAAAACTTTTTAGTAGTTTTTCCTATAAGACAGTATACGTGGATCATCATTATGCTATATATATTGTACTGGTGTAATTGAATTATGACCAAAAACTATATTTTTTTAGTTTGAGTTTTGTTTAACGGCATATCAACCTCTGTGGGTTATTTAATGCCAAAAAGGTAGGGTTTTAAGGTATTTGTTTTTAATGTTCGGTTATAGTAAGAAGGTTGATTTAGTCAGATTTTGATGAAACTTTTTATTCTAGAAACTGAAAATGTCTTCTAGTTTTGTATTAAAAAATGTATTGCTGGTAATAATTTATCTTTCTTTCAAAATGTGTTATGGTAATATTTTTTTCTTGTTGGCAATATTTTTCATTCAAAAATGTATATTTTTTTTTATAAAAGTTTATTTTTATAATTTCATAGTGTTTTGACCCAAGTTTGGGGGTAACTATATGCCCATAGCTGGGACCCTAACAGGTGCTACCACCCCGGGTCAAGGTGAACCTGGGAATAACAGCAACAAAGAGGTGGTTCCATGCTTGTCACAAACTTCCAATCAGAGGCCTTGCTGCCGAATGCAGTTTACGGTCATACCCAGGACTAACACACACACACACACACACACACACACACACACACACACACACACACACACATATATATATATATCATAACTTATATTTTAGAACATGTACACATTTTTTTATATATATATATCCACTACAAACTGTACATTTTGTTTCAACATTGGACTTCCAATGCCTGATCAGGTGGGATGGAAAGGAATGAAAAACCTCTTTTCTTATATTTGGGAGTTGTGTGTGGGATGTTGGCGAAGGTTAGCGATAAGGGAATAAGTCTTGTAAATTGTCCGTTAGAATTTTGAAGAAAGTGGGGTAGGTAGGGGATATTGTTGATCCATGAAAGTGTGTTTTATGACCTCCTGGCTATATATATATATATATATAGTGATGCTGATAGCTTTTTAATTTAATGTCCCGGGACCCACGGATTTGATTTAAATGGGTCCAAATGAAATTCTGTAGGTCCCCAGAAAATTCTATTGGTCCAAACTAGGTACCTCTACTCATTTTCGATAATTAATTTTAAATTGAATTCTTAAAAATATAAAGATTTTCTTGAAACTTTTATTTTAGATTTAATTGAAAGCTAAATGATTAAGTTTACTATTTCCAGTAAGCAAAATAGTCGGGTGTTTTTCAAACAGAAATTATATTGATTAGAATCTCTAAAATTAAGATTTTTTTTCAATTTTTTAATTTTTCGGCAATTTTTGAGCGATTGACACATTTGTAAACGAAAGTTAATTCTTGATCTTAAAAATTTTGCAAAAATAAAATATACATCGGTGATACGTTAGGGGAAGAGACCGTGAAACACATGGCCTTTTAATGTACACATACAAATTACCATACAAGAAAAAAAAAATTTCAAATACATCAAAAAATAAAAATAACAAATTATTTTAAAAATACGAAGGCACGACGATTTGGACTAAATTTTTCAATTTTCGATTAGTAAATTTAGTCTTGGCTTAATAACTTAATAACTTTACGTCAACAAATCTTTGAGTTATTTTAAAAATATTTTTGAAACTTTATAAATTATTATAATAAAGAAATGAAAACAGTTTTTTTTAAAAAATTCATTAATAAACGAAAAAAGTTTCTTCAGACGATAATGTCGTCAATATATATTATTTATTAAAGCAATTAAAAACTTATCAAATTAAATAATGTCAATGTTTTGCTGCATTTTTTAATTTTACTATTAAGAGCACATTTTCGGAAATGAATGCAATATGTTTAAAAAAACTAATAGATGATTTCCATTCCCTAATGAATCCTGTGTTAAATATTAAGACCAATTTTTCCAACAAAATTTAATGTCTTGAAATTTCATGAATTTACGTGGAGTGGGGCCAACATATGTAAAAAATATATTTTTACCAAGATTTTTAAAAAATAATAATTTAAAAAATAATTTAATTCATTTGGGAGTAAATCCTAAAAGTTTCATTAAAATCCGATAATTATTTGATTTTTGTAAGAATTTCCAAATTAATGTGTTTCTCGCCAAAAAAAAAAAAAAAAAAGTTACAAGAATTTACATTATCCATTGTAAACTCTTGTAACGATTTGGTGAATCGCTAACCAAAATCGAAACAAGATGTTTTACCAAAATTTCAAATATGTTAAAAAGGATTCAATCAGTACACTGATCTTTTCTCTTAATAACAAACATTTTGTTAGAAAAAGTTCGTTTTTGTTATGTTTGAGGCATTTTTTCTTCATACTATGCTGTTTTTTCAGCGATTTAGTGAAGTAGCTAGTCCAAACTACAGGTTTTTTTTAACCATATGCCCGAAAAACAATTTTAATCGTTCCGAATCACTAAAACTAACAGAACAAAAATGTTTTTCTAAATTAAATTCTTACATTTTAAACAAAAACAGTATTTACACTTTCATGTAAGTTTCGTTTTCGATAGCCCCAAACTATTTTAAAGAAAATGAATTTAATTTGGGAATTAGTTCAAAGCAATTTATTTTTTTCTCTGTGGAAGAGGATGGGGAAAGTATATATATATATATATATATATATATATATATATATATATATATATATATATATACACTCAACTAAGTTTATTTAGAAAAAAGGTTATAGAAGCGGAGAATGAATTTTCTGCCCAAACAATGGTCTGCGAGATTGTTTTTCATACTCAGTTATGGTTCAAGAGTTATGCTTGTTAACCATAGCACTAAAACATGCGATAATTTCTGGGGTATGTACTTTAATTCTGTATAGTGTCGTATGTAGATGATTAAGATCTTGTGTAAAGCAAGTATTAATGTGTGTATGATACAATTTAGCGCGCGTATAAATTTGGTAGTTCGTTTATAGTGGGGAAAAAATTATGGACAAATTATTAAAGACTATTCAATTCGCATGAATGTAGAGAATGAAAGCATCACAGCTGGGCTCGATGGCTTAGATATAGCGTCAATAGAAGATTTATTTATATATGCGAATGCAATTGCATTCTTTTAGGTTTGTATCGAAATATACAAGAGAAAGAAATTAGTGATGACATCCATAAATAATTTTGCTCAAGAGTAAGCACAGTACATCTGCACTTATGCACTTGTGTATATCCCATAATGCTCATTTTAGCGTTGATACAAATACATAAACACATACATGCACTGCATGAATAATATATGGCGTATTATTCTCAAAGGGTTCAGTGCATGTTCACATTCGTAGACATTGTTATTATTATTAAATAGTAGCAGTTTTGCGGAACTGTTTATTATTGTAGTTTTATAATTCTGAATAATGAAACTTTCTTCAAATATTTCGCAAAAAACGTGATATTAAATGTTCAAATTACAAACTAAGTCATTAATACTGCTATTCTTATGAAATGGGCCGAAAAAATATGGAGTTAAACCTTATTTCTCAAAAAATTTGTCGTTGGTGTGGTACAGTAGTTACTATACTAGTCTCATTTGCCTCTACTATTGACACTGTCAGCTCTGCCTTCGAGTGGAGAGAGCTCACTGCTCGAAGGCAGAGAGCACTAACCCAGTCGTGGTTCCGTCGAAGAGTAGAATCACGACTGGGGAAAGATAGACAGATATATATACTATATGGTCAGAAAGACCCACATTAAAAAGACCTTGTGTCACATCTCGCCTTAAGTGGGAAGGTGGGTAAATACCGTTACTATACTAGTCTCGCAGACTATTATTACTGTAGTAAAATTGATATCCACTTAGGACTCCATACTTTCAGCTTTGTGTGACGCTAAAAAATGAATGTTAGTTAATTCTATAACAACTGATCGTTGCCACTATTTATTATACAATTATTTTTTGTTTACGTGTACAATCGTTATACTCAATAGCTGTTTTTCAACTGACAAGTATCTGTCATCAAAGTGGGTGAACGACATGACATCTTTCTTTCTCTTTTTTCCTTTCTTTCTCTCTTTGTTTGTATTTCTTTTTTTCTCTTTCTCTTGTCTCTTTCCTTCTCTTTTTCTTTTTTCTTTTTATTTTCTTTCTTTATTTCTCTTCTTTCTCACACTTCTTTCTTTTTAATCATGGCTTGTAAAATTGTGTAAATGTTTGTCAACTAGATCCTTATTCCATTAATAATGGCAGCAATATGCGAGAACAATGGTATAGAAGTTATTAACATCCATGAAAATTTTACAGACTCAGCTAATAATAATAGTAATATATAGTTTTATACAATTTTTGTGGGGCTGGTGTCGAATTTCAGACACTGTTATCAGTATTATTGCCAATTATAAAAGTACAGCTTTCATAACTTTCCGTATCATCTCTAACTTTTCCATTTATTTTTGTAAGTCTTTGAGAATTTGACCAGTACTCCGATGATTGCAAATACTACCGTCACCATTATTTCTGTACTTTTTCATTCTCCTTGGAATCGCTGGAACAGCAACGCTCACTATTCGTTCTTATTATTACCATTATTTTAATCAGAATTCTCGGTTGAGCTTTTTACTCGGGTTAGTAACGCAAGTTCTTCTCGAGGACATTTTCAATACCTTCACATTGTAATCCTATTTCCATTTTCTTTTAGAAACCTAATTTTACAGCTTCTTTTTAAAGAACTAGCAGTATAGTCTGGCGTTGCCCGGGTGTAATGAAAGCTTTAAAACTAATCCATGGTCCTGGAGCTCAGACTCTTTGGACGTTGGCACGAAAGACTAAAACGCAATAGTTGTTTCCAATTAAAGCGAAACCGTAGACTGAAAGAAAAATGAATGGATGTAAGTCAAATTTTGATTTCCTGGTATCGATATCAAATAAGTTTTTTTCGTCGAAAACTGAATTTTGAAGGCTAAATAAGTCCTCTGAGTAAATGGTATCATGGCTGACACTAAGAACTACAATTATACCTACTTAGAGCAAAACCTGAAGCAAAAACTAAAATAAAAGGGCTGAAAAAATACAGGCAGATAAACAGACACACATACAAACATCTTGACATTATATATATATATATATATATATATATATATAATCGATTTTCTGCACTATTGTAAGAACTGAAATCTTGAAACTTCTGAATATCGTTTCTTATATCTTTGTCTATGAGTGTATCAAATTTGATTAAAATCGGACCACTCCTTCTATAACCCGGTTTTTTCGATTATTGATTTTCGATATTTATCGGGGGGTACCTCGGCACAAAACCTAGGTAAGAACACTCGCAGACGCTTATAGTACAGCTGTGTAAATTTTCAAAAAATCGGTTCAGGTAATGGACACACACACACACACACACACACACACACACACACACACACACACACACACACACACACACACACACAGTTTCATTTGTAAATAAGTTTAGATATACAGACAATTCACTGTTTACTGACTCTATGAAGGCAAAATAGTAATTTTATTAAACCATAAATTATGGATATTAATACTGTCTGAATCATCAGGTGGAGTAGCGGTTAACAATCCGGAAATTGGAATCTGTGAACCGAATCCGAGTTTCGGCTGGAGGGGCCTTATATAATTTTAACAGGAATATTGTTCAAGAAAGAAGGATAAAAAAAAAAAATCACGAATACATCCAACCCGTCTAACATTCTGATCCATCGCCTATAAGTCATTAGCATGTAACGATAACCGACAGAGAAAGAGCCTCAGTTATTGACTACACGTCGAAGCCATGCTTTCATATTTACCTTATCTGCTCAGGTAATGACATTAAATAATAAATATATACAAGTGAAAGCCAGTCCTTCTGATTACGTCAGTATACATTGGCTTCTAACGTTCTTTCTTAAAGTAGGCCCATAATTTCTTTACTGTTTTACATTGTACTTATCAAATTGTAGCACAGAAATAACAGTAAATTAAATTGGTAACAGTCATCATTTATCTCCAGCTACTTTTACTTTTCTCATTTTTAATGCAAACCTCTATTTGTTCACAGTAGAATTTGTCCTCTGTTAGTACCTCTCTCCACTTTTATAGGCGAAACTTTATTCAGTGAAGATCTCAATTGATATCATGGAAAAGTGAAATCGAACAACTGAGTTCATATTTTTGGTGAGAGAGTTTATGTTCCCTTTGCACTAATAGCCCCCGTGAAAGACATAAACCAACTTCTGCCAGTAAATCAGATCAGGAATTACTCCTTGTAACTCAATACAACCTGTTGATTGCATGTTACCTGAAGAAGGAACAAGGCTGACTTGAGTATTGCCATGAAGCATGCAGTATAGAATTTCGGCAGTCTTCTAAGTGATTGAATAATTTCATTGTTTGTCATCCAAGTTAATAGAGTTCAATAATAATAATAATAATAATAATAATAATAATAATAATAATAATAATAATATGAAAATGAAGTCTTATCAAATAAAGAAAAAATAAAGCAAAAAATCCAACTGAAGGCTCAAAGAATTAGACGCTATGAAAAAAGAGCAAGATTTTACAGACAAAACAAGATTTTTCAGACTGATACAAAGAGATTTTACAGGGAAATAGGTAAAAAAAGAATTGAAGTGACAGTCTCCCCCCAGAATGGAAGAGGTCACACAGTTCTGGGAAGAGATATGGGCTTGCCCTAGGGAACATGGCAAGGAAGTACATTGGATTGCGCAAGAGATAGAACGAATGAAAAATAAACCAGAACAGACATGGTCTGGAATTACAGAAGATGATGTTAAATTTGCACTAAAAAAAGCACACAATTGGAAATTCCCAGGTATAGATAAAATTCCTAACTTTTGGCTATATTATTTAAATGCAGCACATAAAAAACTAGCCAAAGAACTTCAGGAAATGGTTGACGATCCCACTAAAATTCCTGCATGGATGACCAAAGGAATTACATTTCTTCTACCCAAGAATGGTGACATAAACAACCCGAAAAACTACAGACCAATTACATGTCTTCCGACAACATATAAACTATTAACATCTATTTTAACAAAACAGACATATTTATTCTTAAAAAGAAATGACATGATACCGCTTGAACAAAAAGGGTGCAAACGTGGCTGTTATGGTAGTAAAGACCAATTGCTAATTAACAAAATGATCCTGGAAAACTGCTACAGTACAAAGAAAAATCTTAGTACTGCCTGGATAGATTATCGAAAGGCATTCGATAGTGTGCCACATTCCTGGATTTTAAAGACTTTAAATATATACAAGATATCGCCCGTCATCATCAATTTCATCAAACAGTGCATGTCTATATGGAAAACAACCCTTTACCTCAATCATATAAATGGAACCTATAAGTCTGATGAAATAAACATCAAAAGAGGTATATTTCAAGGTGATTCTTTATCTCCCTTACTATTCTGCATATCATTAATAGCACTAACCAGTCAACTTAATAAGACAGAATGTGGTTATAAAATAGGCCAAAAGAAAATAAGCCATCTATTTTATATGGATGACTTGAAGTTATATGCTAAGAATGATAATGAGCTGGAAGGTCTTCTGCAAACTGTAAAATGCTTCAGCGAAGACATTGGAATGAATTTTAATTTGAATAAATGTGCTAAAGCTACAGTTTTACGTGGATCAATACAAGAAACATCCTCAATTAGCTTAGACCCTGCTGTAACAATAAAAGAATTGAAACCAGAAGAAGCTTATAAATACCTAGGTGTAAATGAGAGCGAAAACATTCACCATAAAAAAATGAAAGAAATAGTGCGTAAAGAGTACTATAAAAGGCTACGAATGATATTAAAAACTGAATTAAATTCACAGAGCAGAGTTATGGCCATTAATAGCCTTGCAATCCCAGTTGTCCAATATAGCTTTAACATCTTAAACTGGACTCTAAACGACATCAGGCGAATGGATGCTAAAACAAGAAAGCTTCTTTCTAAGCATAAGATGCATCATCCAAAGGCTGATGTAGACCGTCTATACATACCCTGTAAAGAAGGTGGAAGAGGTCTTATTCAGCTGGAATTGTCATACAAGACAACAACTATTGGCTTACTAACATACATAGAAACAACAAAGGATTGGATGATACAATTAGTAAGGCAACATGAAGAAAGAAAAAATATTCAATAATAAAAGAAGGCAATAAATACAAACAAGATTTACAGTTAGTAGATTCTGTAGAAAAGCAAAACAGAAGCCAAGAACCAACTATTGCGGCAAAAATATGAAAATGAAAGCCAAAGATAAAGCTCTTGAACAGATGAAACAGCGCTGGCAAGACAAACCTCTGCATGGCCAATATCCAGAACGTGCCAATAAATCCAATGTTGACAAAGTTAATACTCATCGATGGTTACGTGCATCTGGATTAAAGTCTGAAACTGAAGGCTTTATTCTTGCAGCACAAGACCAAAGTCTTTTCACTAGAAACTTTCAGGCAAATATTATGCATAATAATATGGATCCAAAATGCAGGTTTTGTGATAAACACCAAGAAACAATAGACCACCTAATCTCAGGCTGTTCTGTGCTTGCTCCAAATGAATATAAAAATCGCCACGATAGAGTTGGGCAATATTTACATTGGACAATTTGCAAACATTATGGAAAATCTGTAAACAAACACTGGTATGAACATCACCCAGCACCGGTTACAGAAATAGAAGATGTAACCATTCTATGGGATTACACCATCTACACAGACAGAAAAATTGAAGCAAACAGGCCAGACATTATTGTTAAAAACCAGAAAGGAGAAAACTTGTCTATTAATTGATATGGCTTGTCCAGCGGATTGTAACATAGCAATCAAGGAATTTGAAAAACTATCAAAGTATAAAGACCTGGAAATTGAAATAGAAAAAATGTGGAAATTGAAAACAAGAGTTGTGCCAGTGATAGTAGGTGCACTTGGAATGATAAAAAATGGAACAAAACAACACATTGAAAGAATCCCTGGAAACCCCAGCTTAAGAGATATGCAAAAAATTGTCTTATTAAGTACAGCCCACACACTAAGGAAAACTTTATCTATGTAATGCTAGGGATGATAGGGAAGATTGAAAAACATGAAATGGAGCCATAACAACACGTCACTACCTGCCTTAGGTCTCCCCGCAGACTTGGTTGGTAGTGAGACCAAAGCAGAAATCGAAATATGATGAAAAATGACATAATAATAAAATGGAAAATCTGTAAACAAACACTGGTATGAACATCACCCAGTACCGGTTACAGAAATAGATGTCACCTTTCTATGGAATTACACCATCTACACAGACAGAAAAATTGAAGCAAATTGGCCGGACCTTAGTGTTAAAAACCAGAAAGAAAAAAGACTTGTCTATTAATTGATATGGCTGTCCTGTGGATTGTAACATAGCAACCAAGGAATTCGAAAAACTGTCAAAATATAAAGACCTGGGAATTGAAATAGAAAAAATGTGGAAATTGAAAACAAGAGTCGTGCCAGTGATAGTAGGTGCACTTGGAATGATAAAAACGGAATAAAACAACACATTGAAAGAATTCCTGGAAACCCCAGCTTAAGAGATATACAAAAAATTGTCTTATTAAGTACAGCCCACACACTAAGGAGAGCTTTGTCTATGTAACGCTAGGGATGATAGGGGAGATAAAAAAACATGAAATGGAGCCATAACTACACACCACAACCTGCCTTAGGTCTTCCCGCAGACTTGGTTGGTAGTGCGACCACAGCAGAAATAGAAATATGATGAAAAATGAAATAATAATAATAATAATAATAATAATTCCCAGGTATAGATAAAATTCCTAACTTTTGGCTATATTATTTAAATACAGCACATAAAAAACTAGCCAAAGAACTTCAGGAAATGGTTGACGATCCCACTAAAATTCCTGCATGGATGACCAAAGGAATTACATTTCTTCTACCCAAGAATGGTGACACAAACAACCCGAAAAACTACAGACCAATTACATGTCTTCCGACAACATATAAACTATTAACATCTATTTTAACAAAACAGACATATTTATTCTTAGAAAGAAATGACATGATACCACTTGAACAAAAAGGGTGCAAACGTGGCTGTTATGGATGTAAAGACCAATTGCTTATTAACAAAATGATCCTGGAAAACTGCTACAGTACAAAGAAAAATCTTAGTACTGCCTGGATAGATTATCGAAAGGCATTCGATAGTGTGCCACATTCCTGGATTTTAAAGACTTTAAATATATATAAAATATCACCCGTCATCATCAATTTCATCAAACAGTGCATGTCTATATGGAAAACAACCCTTTACCTCAATCATATAAATGGAACCTATAAGTCTGATGAAATAAACATCAAAAGAGGTATATTTCAAGGTGATTCTTTGTCTCCATTACTATTCTGCATATCATTAATAGCACTAACTAGTCAACTTAATAAGACAGAATGTGGTTATAAAATAGGCCAAAAGAAAATAAGCCATCTATTTTACATGGATGACTTAAAGTTATATGCTAAGAATGATAATGAGCTGGAAGGTCTTTTGCAAACTGTAAAATGCTTCAGCGAAGACATTGGAATGAAATTTAATTTGAATAAATGTGCTAAAGCTACAGTTTTACGTGGATCAATACAAGAAACATCCTCAATTAGCTTAGACCCTGCTGTAACAATAAAAGAATTGAAACCAGAAGAAGCTTATAAATACCTAGGTGTAAATGAGAGTGAAAACATTCATTATAAAAAAAATGAAAGAAATAGTGCGTAAAGAGTACTATAGAAGGCTACGAATGATATTAAAAACTGAATTGAATTCTCAGAACAGAGTTATGGCCATTAACAGCCTTGCAATCCCAGTTGTCCAATATAGCTTCAACATCTTAAACTGGACTCTAAACGACATCAGGCGAATGGATTCAAAAACAAGAAAGCTTCTTTCTAAGCATAAGATGCATCATCCAAAGGCTGATGTAGACCGTCTATACATACCCCGTAAAGAAGGTGGAAGAGGTCTTATTCAGCTGGAATTGTCATACAAGACAACAACTATTGGCTTACTAACATACATAGAAACAACAAAGGATTGGATGATACAATTAGTAAGACAACATGAAGAAAGAAAGAAAAAATATTCAATAATAAAAGAAGGCAGTAAATACAAACAAGATTTACAGTTAGTAGATTCTGTAGAAAAGCAAAACAGAAGCCAAGAACCAACTATTGCGGCAAAAAATATGAAAATGAAAGCCAAAGATAAAGCTCTTGAACAGATGAAACAGCGCTGGCAAGACAAACCTCTGCATGGCCAATATCCAGAACGTGCCAATAAATCCAATGTTGACAAAGTTAATACTCATCGATGGTTACGTGCATCTGGATTAAAGTCTGAAACTGAAGGCTTTATTCTTGCAGCACAAGACCAAAGTCTTTTCACTAGAAACTTTCAGGCAAATATTATGCATAATAATATGGATCCAAAATGCAGGTTTTGTGATAAACACCAAGAAACAATAGACCACCTAATCTCAGGCTGTTCTGTGCTTGCTCCAAATGAATATAAAAATCGCCACGATAGAGTTGGGCAATATTTACATTGGACAATTTGCAAACATTATGGAAAATCTGTAAACAAACACTGGTATGAACATCACCCAGCACCGGTTACAGAAATAGAAGATGTAACCATTCTATGGGATTACACCATCTACACAGACAGAAAAATTGAAGCAAACAGGCCAGACATTATTGTTAAAAACCAGAAGGAGAAAACTTGTCTATTAATTGATATGGCTTGTCCAGCGGATTGTAACATAGCAATCAAGGAATTTGAAAAACTGTCAAAATATAAAGACCTGGAAATTGGAATAGAAAAAATGTGGAAATTGAAAACAAGAGTTGTGCCAGTGATAGTAGGTGCACTTGGAATGATAAAAAATGGAACAAAACAACACATTGAAAGAATCCCTGGAAACCCCAGCTTAAGAGATATACAAAAATTGTCTTATTAAGTACAGCCCACACACTAAGGAAAACTTTATCTATGTAATGCTAGGTATGATAGGGAAGATAGAAAAACATGAAATGGAGCCATAACAACACGCCACGACCTGCCTTAGGTCTCCCCGCAGACTTGGTTGGTAGTGAGACCAAAGCAGAAATCGAAATATGATGAAAAATGACATAATAATAATAATAATAATAATAATAATAATGCGGATCCAAAATGCAGGTTCTCAGGATGTTTTGTACTTGCGCAAAATAAATATAAAAATCGTCACGATAGAGTGGGGCAATATTTGCATTAGACAATGTGCAAACGATGTTTTGGAAACGATGTTAACAAACACTGGTATGAAAATCACTAAGCATCGGTTACAGAAATAGTAGACATCACAATTTTATGGGATTACACCTTATTTCCAGACAGGAAGACTGAAGCAAATTGGCCGAAAATAATTGACAATAATCGAAAAGAAAAAACTTGCCTTCTAATTGATATGGCTTTCTTAATGGATTGTAATATAGCAACCAAGGACTTTGATAAACTATCGAACCATAAATAGAAAAAATATGGAAATTAAAAACAAGAATATTAGCAGTTATAGTGGGTGCACTTGGCAGGATAAAGAAAGGAATGCAGCACATTGAAAAAAAAAAATCCTGAAAACACTAGCTTAAGAGAAATACAAACAATTGTCTTGATACGACAGCTCACACATTAAAAATAACTTTGTCCATGTAACGCTAGTGATGTTATGGGAGTTAAAAAAAACAAATCATGAAATGTAGCCGTAACAACACATCACTACCTGCCTTAAGTCTTCCCGCAGATTTGGTAGATAGTGTGTCTATAACAGAAATCAAAATACAATAATTATAAGTTTTTTAATAGATGCAGCCCCAACTAATAAAAACATATATTTGAAAATTAGTTCTTAAACTAAGATCCTCCAAATAGAAATCAGTAGAATGTGACATTTCAAGACAATTATATTATCTGTTGTTATTGGGGCTTTGGAAATCATATCTAAAGAAGCAAAAAGATATGTGGAACAAATTTCTGGTGGTCCTAAAATATATGAAATGCAAATATATATATATATATATATATATATATATATATATATATATATCCTACTAATGGGTACTTTACACATCTTGCGTATATTTTTCTCTCCCTGGTTGCGTTTCACCGCGTCTGTTTGGATATTCTGGGACAAAAACTCATCTCTTGAAGGATTTGGTTGAGGCTTGAGGGCAACTCACACTGCACGAAGCAAAGGCTATAATAATAATAATAATAATAATAATAGATAGATAGATAGATAGATAGACAGACCTTTCTTAGAGTCTGAGAAAGATATGAAATATCAAGGTTAGAATACTGTCCTTAATGATATATGCACTTGGAACTATACTCGAAACACTTGAATCGATAATGTATGATTTGGAAATCCGAGAAGACTGTAAAAATCACAGCGTTGTTGGAAGTCTGTGAGGATTCAGAGAAAGATACTGAATATCTGAGGAGACCTGACTCTTATTCTGTCCTAATTGATGACCACCATGTATAAATGTAAACATACAAATGCATTAATAATAATAATAATAATAATAATAATAATAGTGAAATTTGAGATTTAACGTAGAACGATGGCATGAGTTTTAGTGAGTGGAGATGACAAAGGCAGTAAGGAGACTAACTAACCACTTCCTACGTCTTGTAGCCAGCACATTAATGTCCGAGTAATGTCTGTAAATATTAAATGGTAAGGTGGAGTACAGTGACTTCTACTCCAAAAGAATTCGCAGGAGTGGAATTCTGGTCGTCACTTTTAAATGAATTTGCATGAAAAGGACTTGATTCTGTATTGATACAGTTGATCTGACTTAAAAGATTTTTCGTGTTACCGAAATTCAAGTTAATTGGCTTTAGAATCTATTTTTTAAGATGTCTGCTTCATTAGTCCATTCATTTATTGAGGAATACAAAATATTTATATCTGAAATATTTTTTCTTGCATAATCAAACAACTGACTTGGTGTCATTATCTTCATTAAACGGTGGCTACAGACTTGCTTTCGCTGCTAATCTCTTAATAGTTAGCCTAGTCCTTTCTCATGAGATGTAGCAAAAAAGTGCTACTCTGCATCAATACTAAGGTCGGCCTTATGGTTGCACAAATCGATTAAGTTCTTATAATGTGAAGTGTCACCATCAGAGAAATAGATTAGATTTTTTTTTTCACTACTGCTATAAGTTTTCTTTAGAACAAATGAATTGATACTATCATGCCTGTGACAATCTGATATAATTACAATATTAATGTGCTCTACCTCGTTCTCATTTCTGTAATAACAGACAAATGAATATAATGTGACTTGAGAATTATTTCAGTGGAAGCTTGTACAGCATCCTTCAAAATAAATGAATAATTCTCAGCAAAATCTGCAACAATTATAACTTCACCATCCATCAAAGAACTTTAAACAAGAGAGATGTAGTTCTACAGGAGGATATCAAGAACCTTATCGGTAGAGAAGAGAAGGTCTTCATTTCCAATAGTAGTAGATATGTTCGCCTATTGCCCGGTTTACACTCCTTGCTGGTTTTTTGAACAGGTGTAGAGGTTTATCACTTGTTTTCTGTTTAGGATTGGGTTTCCTGATTTTTATACATTCTATCTAAACTCTATACTCCTAACGCTGAATATAACTCCACGCAGTAACCCACTACCTTGAGTGATTGTTGAGCCTTTTACTGGGTGAACATTGGTAAAAAAAACAAAACTTTATCCAAAATTTTGAAAACATTGTTGAAAATGATGGAAATGAAACAAAGTTCAATTTTCTAAATACAAAATATTTTTTAAATATTTAAAATAATGTGTGTTGATGATGAGTAAGAAAAAATAGAAAATTTATATCGGTTTGTTCATGTAAATAAACGGTTTGTTTAGCGGCTGAGATAGTTACAGTCTTTTCGACGATACTTGTCGTTGTTTTAGCTTTGGTAAAAACCTGGATAACGAATGTTGTTTTTAATAATTGGAAGAACATTAATAAAGAACATTATCGAAGAATAATTTTCCTATGTACTTGAATTAAGTGTATAATATTCAATCTATCTATCTATCTATCTATCTATCTATCTATCTATCTACACACACACACACACACACACACACACACACACTTATATATGGTATGAAAATTAACATTTTTTCCCCAATTCCCAATCTGTATCAGAAGCCCTTTTCCTTCGTATAGTAGGCAAGTAAAGTAATTTTCAGTTTATCAAAATTATGCTTGAAGATATGAAGAATAACAATGACTCCATGTCAACTTGGTTGAATTTTAAATCAAAAGAAATTTATTTACTACAGAGAAATCTTTTTTCTTTTACCGGGGAATACGAAAGCTCAGAAGGTCGCTCAGTTTAGTTGGAAGAATGTAGTAATAACGTGAATCATTCGTGAGAAAATCTCTCTCTCTCTCTCTCTCGCACACACACATACAACCCAAAGGAAAGAAATACCCCACCCCCAAAAAGAAAGAGATATATGTGTCAAGAAAAATGATCTTTTACTGCGCATGCACATAAAATTCACGTAGTTGGGCACAAACATACGAACACTCAAGTAAACTAACGCATCCATACATTTATTTAAGTCTCAAACGTGATATCCCGAATGAGATTCATTCTAATCCGTTAAGGCTTTCATAATTTTCTATAATGATCACACACACACACACACACACACACACTAAAACGGCTAATTGTAGGGATAGTGGGGAAAAAAGTAATAATCACGGCTGTGTTTAAGCGACGACAGCTTGTGAAACCGGTATATGTAGGTGAGACTTTGGACTTATCACTGCCCACTAACTTCATCACTACTCCGCCAGTCCCTGGATTAGCTTTAGTATATTAGAATCAATGCAAATATTACTAAAATAATAGCACCAGTTGTTATATATATATGTGTGTGTGTATGTGTGTGTGTAAACAGTTCAGATAGAGTATATTTGTAAAAGGACAATATGAATAAAAACAGAAGGAAAACATTCTATTCGGCTCGTTTCCCCCATTGTTTCTTTTCTTTTGTTTTTGTTCCCCCCCACACACACGAAAGGGTTTTCAGTTTACTCTAGAAACTCTTTTCCCCAAGAAAATGATGTTTGATCATGTGGATAATGAAATTTTAGCACCTTTAAGGACGAAGCTAAATTCGACCTGGGTATAATGGTGCATACTAGTGTTTGTTAGATATTCTAATAAGATTTTCAAAATCTTCAGTCATCTTGTGACGTAGCAATACTAAGTCTGAATTCTGGAGAGTATTACAGAGTGTGATATGATCCAATATGGTGAAATCACAAGCTGCTTTGATGGCAGGGAGACGTTGCATTTGTTCTGTTAGTCGTTCGAGAAAATAATTAGTAGACATCAGGAGGTTAGAGGGTAATTTGAGAATTTTGAACCTGACGCATTGGTATTGGCAAATGTGGCCCAAGGTGTGTCAACTCGAATCATTGGGAAGTATTTAATTGAAGCAAAGACTAATAACGACACAACTATGTCTCTATACAGGTTTCCACATGTTACAATACCATTGTACGTTTTCAATGATGTTACCAGATGGTCAACTGCCATATAGGAGACTGAATAGCGTTCTGTAATGTTAAGTGGATATCGGCTCGTAACAAGAAACCGGGGAGCCGAGTTCGAATTCCAGTTGAATCTATTGCATTCACTTACGCGCAAATACCCTTGGGAAAGGTATTAATCCGTCTATTCCTTCCAGTTATGGGTTAAATAGCAGGGCAGATTGGGTTCTATAGCCTTGGTCGGCAACCAGTCTACCGCAGAAAGCAATGGCAACTTACTGCGGGATAATCTTCTGCCCAGTCAGTCATGTCTCTTTCGAGACATGATCGCTCAAGCGTGTATCACGTATGGCACTTAACTGACTGACTGAATGTTAAGTGATTTTCGTTTACGTATACGACAGAAACTTAAGAAGCAGTATCTTCCCAATTATATAACAGTACATAGACTCGACTCTTGACGTTATAGTGTAGGCTATCATAATTTACAATTACCGTTAGCCTTTTGGCTTTGTAAATGGTAAGATGAACAGCGTTGCATCCGAGCAGAACATTATTCAATCAGTTCTGTTGTTAAAAGAAAGTGGTGTACTGTTCTAACAGTATGTTCGTACCTCCGCCAAACCTGTCACCAGTAAACATATATGGAAGAATACATAAATGGCATTCAACTCGAATACTTAGCCGCCTACACCTTCAGCAGGTGTAAGTAGCGTGTATATATATATATATATATATATATATATATATATATATATATATATAGTCATCCGCAGCTGTATCACAGCTCATCAGTACGGTTAGACTCCGATTGCTCCCTAACCCAGGCTCGAAACCCGACCGAATTGGCGTCACGGGGCGTTCGGTGGAAGAAGGCAGTCTTTTTTAGCGCATATCATATTACGCGCCCAGCAGCCAGAGTAATATTAATTTTAATGAAGGAGCGAGATATATATATATATATATATATATATATATATATATATATATATATTCGCCAGCTGTACGATCGTATACATGCGAGAGTAAAGATCTGTGTTAACGCCCAAGAGGCTATATAGTTTAATATGGGGATGTGTACTGCTGATGGGCATCTTATTTTTCAACCTGTGCATGTGCTACGTGTTAAGTGTAACAAAAGGAAAAACAAATGATTGAGCAAAACTCAAGAGATAAAAAATCACAGACAAATATTTAATTTACAAAACATACCAAATAAAATATTTACAAATATACAATTTTTGTTGCATTCAAAACAAGAAACATAAAGTTTACTACTGGCGAGTGTTACGAGGAGAGAAAGGGAAGGTAAGGCGTCAAATATCTTTACCCATTTAAGTCGGCGTAGAAGTTAAGTGCTATACTTTTTGGAAATCCTTAAATGAAAGAATAATTTTAAGTATGGTCAATGAAAGAGTCAATATGTATTTCCCTTTTTGTTCCATGAGGTTCTCTTTCAGGTTTTAGTTGGTCGGCAACTTTTCTTATAGATTCTTTCGGCTGGATATAAATCTTTGAATCACAAAACGGAGTTGATAACAATAGCAAACCCTGGTAACAACTGACTGTTCTCTGCTCAAAACCTATTTTTATAGGGGCTAACACATAATTTGCATATTTCTAGAACTTTTAGAACTCTCTCGATTTTATTGGAACATTCTGGCATCTTCCAAACGTTCTATTTCTAATTTCCTAATTTCTTTGACTACTTCATGAATTAAAACTTTTTTTTATATAAATGCATCCTCGTAACACATGTAATAATCTGTACATGAGTCCATTTAGTGTAATCTAATTGTACGTTTGAGTAAAGTGAAAAACTTTTCAGGGTTTAAATTATTTGAAGTTGGTCTTCTATTCTTCATATAATTGGCGGTACTGAGAAATTGCTCCTTCAGAGTTTCCAAACATATCATAATCATTAGTATTTTAACCTGAACATTTTATTTATAATCTTTCCATAGTAAATGTATACATCTTTCATATTTTTATATTTTTTAATAAACGTAAATTCTGTATCTAATTACATCGTCCATTCTTTTTCTAGCAAAAATTCAGACATTTCCTTCAAAATAAACATGAAAAAATCAAAATATTAAAAAGGTTTTAACAGAAAAATATTCTAATATATACTTTTATTATCGGCTTATATTATTATTTTTTACATTTATAACCGTCCATTTTTAACACTACTCTGATTACTTAGATAATACTTGATAAAATAGTTAACCATTTTCCATTTTTAGAAAATTTTTAATTAATCGGTTACAATAAAAAATCAATTTTCAGTTACTATGGCTAAACTGAAGAATGTTTTACCACATTAATCGAGTATTATATGTACACTAATCGAATTAAGTGGCATGGTTAAGTAATGGATTGCGACTCAGATTGTGGAATCGGAGAGTTAAGTTCGAATTCCAGACGAATTCATTACATTCACTTTCTCAAGGGTATTAGCACGTAACAAGTCCATCTCTCTCCCCAAGCTATGGAGTAAAAGATACTGGGTTCTGGGTAGCGAAGAAGGGTAAATTTTGAATTCAAACCAGGTTTGGGCTTCGTTAGGCTGTTGTGCCCAAAGAAACAGCACTTCTACTGCAGCTGCAGTACATGTGGTGCCCCTAAGACCCTAATGAGTCGCAGAATATTTGGATCAGGATTTGGAATCGAATTTTGGTATGAGAATTTTAGCGCACTAATCGAAAACGCATTAATCGAATGAATCATATATATATAAATATATGCAGAGAACGTGTGTATGCTTGGAATAAACGCTCCTAGCGGTATTCAAAACAACACGAAAATAAAATACTTATAAAATAGTCAAAACATGAAGAGAAATTATCACTTAAACCCCTCCCTCTAACGAAAATGCCTAAAGAAGTTGCTGATAGCGCTTGGGATAATGGAGAACATGGACAATTTCTGCTCTCTCTTACTCTTGTCAAACTGTAAAATATAAGAACGCTGGAAAAACAAAATAAGAAAACTAATTAAATTTTCTTTGTCATATTTAACGATAGATGCCTAAAAGAAAGGTTTGTGCCTAAGCATAGATTAACTATTTCTGTCTGTCTGTCTGTCTGCCTCTCTCATAGATGACAGAAAGAAAGGAAGAAAGAAAGGACTAACATAAAATTACCGAGCAGCAAATAAATAAACTGATCCGGATTCGGAGATTTGGCAGTTACACCCCCCCCTTCGCCTAAAGCCGGTTTCCATTATCCCTAATACATTCCTGAAAAATATTGGTGCCCTTGTCATACGGGCGCGCGTGCGCGCACACACACACACTCAAAGAGATAGAGAGAAAGAAGTACATAAATTTTCGAGAGGCGAATCTACTCTGACATAGACGTCGGTATTTGGCAGAAGTTTAATATCTTAGTTCTCATGTCCTCCTTTATGGGCTTCGTCTATCGATCGGTTGTATAAGATGAGTCATGCTACATTGAAAAAGCGAGCGATCGTCGTTGTCCCTATGACTCATGTAAAATAACAGACCGATAAAAGAAGGATATGCCGCGAGGGAAATTCTCTTTGAATGGTGGGAAGAGCAGAAAAAAAAAGTAAATTATTTACGAAAAAAGAAGCACCCGACTGGACTTGAACTCTCGAATGTGGTTTCTACTTCCATTTTTGTTTCTCCGTTTACGTAACACCGATGTATTTAATTTGATTTGCACAAGAATGATACATTGTTTGAACCACAAATCTCCCAAAAGGACTTAAGAATGTA
Organism: Ascarosepion bandense; assembly: GCA_037127315.1. NCBI lineage: Eukaryota > Metazoa > Mollusca > Cephalopoda > Sepiida > Sepiidae > Ascarosepion > Ascarosepion bandense. The sequence goes on along the minus strand of JBBBDQ010000212.1, from coordinate 1,766,703 downwards.
GTATCGTGGTTAAGTGGAGAATTAAAATTACATCCTTTGCTACAATATTATTATTAGGTGATTCATGCAAGTTTGGCGTTAGGGCTCAGGTAGCTGTTGAGCAATCTTGAACCTGCAATGTCTGTAACATCAACTTCATGTGTTATAACTTACACATAATTCTATATTTATTGCAACATTTGCCTTAATTTGTTAGAAGCTGACAACCTTTTTTAACTTTATTTTCATTGCATAACAAAGAGTGCCTAAATTGCAAATATAATTTCTTAGTCTTTTCTTTACCACTGAAAACAGTTTACGAGTGCAGCAAAAATGAAAATCGTAGAGTAGGGGTAAAGTCAGTCACCACTATTAAAAAAATTTGCCTCTTCTTGCATTTAAATATCGTTCGAGCATATAACCATGACTAGTTTCAGTTTTTTTGTTTTTATCTTTTTAATTTCAACATGTTGGCAATTATTAGGACGAATAAAAAATGTTGACGCATTTGTTTAATAATTCCTACCTGTTATATCACCGGTTACATGAACAACTACATTGAGTGCAGTTATTTATCAGTTAGTATATATGACATAAAATTTTGTTCAATAAAATACGTTCCTTCAACACAGATCGATGGATAGATACCGATGTAAATTTATACAGAGAAAGTTTTAGACATGACATAATCATTGATGAAGAGGCATATATTTCGAAGATTCTTGTGATGCTGATATTTTCGAATACGGAATCAAAATGACTTCTGGATAAAAATGTTGAAATATAACCAGAGTTTACTTTGTTGTAGTGCATGGCAAATAGAAAATTTGAAAGCAAACAAATTCTTTCTTTGTTTCTTTTTGTTTCTGTTTCTCTTTTTATTCTCCTCTCTTATCTTTTTTCCTCTCTTATCTCGTTTCCTTTCTTATCTCTCGCATTTATTCACTCCTCTAGTTTGTATATTCAATGAAGAAGGAAATCTGTCTCGGTTCCAGATCAAAACAACATACATTATCGATGTTGGCAAGTTGTTTACAAATCTCAGATCAGACACAGCAACAAGCAGTGTGGTTGGCTCTGTTTCCTAATCCAAATCAATCTTTATTTTATAAGAGCAACCCGTGCTTTCCTTTCATCATATATTGTCATTATAAAAGCGTATTGGCAAATATGATGACGGTTATGACTACGACAATAATCAGTTGTTGAAAGTTTGATTATTTTCTTGTATATCGAATTTGGGTTATCAGTCTGGTCTTTAAATTTTGGTAAATTTTCGTTGTAAGTCCCTACGCTTTTCCCCTTCAAATTTATCCCAAATAGCATTATCTCTGTGCAAATGTATATGCTGAACTCAAATCAACTGTTAGTTATTGAAGAAACTTACCTTATTTTATCTAAATGTCCATAAAAAACAAACTATATCTTGCACTTTTTCTCTCCTGTAACTCTCACCAAGTCATGTAATTAACTGCAGAATGACGTATTGCGTATGTGAACGAATTTTTGGCAGATTTTTGGGCAATTTTCTTCATTTACTGATACTTTCGGCGATGTACTTCCGGTAATGAAAGTAATGCGCTATTGTATTTCTACGCTTATTACTTTCATATCAGGAAGTACATTGCCGGAAGTTTCAGTAAAGGAAGACAATCGACCAAAATTCAAAAGAAAATTACTGCCTACGAAGAACGTCATTCTGCAGTTAATTACATGACTTCCTGAGATTTACGGGAGAGAAAAAGTGCGAGATATAGTTCGTTTTTTTATGGACTTTCAAAGCAAAAAAAGTAAGTTTCTTCAATAACTAATTGTTGATTTGAGTTCAGCATATACATGTGCACAGAAATAATGCTATTTTGGATAAATTTAAAGGGAGAAAAGCCGTCGGCACCTAAAACGAACATTTACCTAAATTTTTAGTCTAGTGTAGACTTTCTTACCAAAACATGAAAAGCCGAAGAAAGAAATTGCGCTATGAAATCATTTCGATAGCATTTGATCATAACTGTAATTGAATGTAAGCAACCTACTGCGGGATAATCTTCTGCCAAGTCAGTCATGTCTCTTTCGAGACATGATCACCCAAGCGTGTTTCACGTATGGCACTTAACTGACTGATCTATTTTCCATTTAACATTCATAATTGTATAGGTCAATAGTTCTTAGTATATTTTTATTCTTTAGATATTTGTACAAGAAAAGTCAATGCTACATAATTAGTGTTCACGTTTAGTTGTATTTTAGCAGCATCATTCACCGGAAGTAAGCAGGAACAGTCAAACGGCAATCACCGCGTCAGATCACTGGAACTTCCGGACTTAAATAAATTGCAGTTGCATATAAATATTGAAAATACATCTAAAATGGTAATATAGAAACAGAAAGATAAATAAATGCGTTAGAAATACTGTAATTTGACTTAATTAGTGTTATCTTACCCTATTAAAATTATAGCACCCCTATAATGTCTCTGAATGCATACTGTCCACTTGAGTATTCACAGCACGTGCAGTATGCATTGAATAACATAATATAAGGTATTTCATAAAACCGTATAAATATTTATGAAAAAATGTATCCAATTATAAGGCATGATTATATTATTAGAAAATATGTTATACCAACAACATTGGTTAACAAGAAAAAGAAAGTGATCTGCTGTAACATTATTACATACAATTTGGGCTTTAGTATCTAAATAGTACAGTTCCATGTGCTACTCTAAATTTCGGAAGATATTAAACAGCGCTTCTAGTAGGATATTGTGATGCTCCCTTCTGTGAGCAATTGAGCAAACAATAAGCAAGGAAACACTTTGGTGGATAAAAGTGGAAAATTTGTGTTAAGTAAAAGTTTTCATTTGATCTATCTTGTGTGAACAAAGGAATCAGTACTGCGTGTTGACAGTCATTATACCTTGTTGGTTCATATACCTACCTGGTTTATATCTCCAAATATCCTCTCCGATATTGAAAACTCTTCTCTTTTATATATATATATATATATATATATATATATATATTCCCGACGTGCTTGAGATCATCTTGAGTACAAAGTGCATCAATGATCAAGCAAAACAGAATAAACGTACACACACACACACACACACACACACACACACACACACACACACACATATATATATATATATAAAATTAATTATAAATGGAACTTTGTGTGTATGTGTTCATTACCTATAGACTCCGAAACGGCTGAACCGATTTTCTTGAAAATTTACACAGTTGTACTATAAGCGTCTGCGAGTGTTCCTAGCTAGGTTTTGTGTCGAGGTACCCCCGATGAATATCGAAAATCCATAATTGAAAAAATCGGGTTATAGGAGTGGTCCGATTTTAATCAAATTTGATACACTCATAGACAAAGACATAAGGAACAATATCCAGAAGTTCCAAGGTTGCAGTTCTTACAATAGTGCAGAAAATCGATAATATATATATATATATATATATATATATATATAAGGCAAGATGTTTGTGTGTGTGTCTGTTTATCTGCCTGTATGTCTGTATTTTTTCAGCCATTTTATTTTAGTTTTTGCTTCGGGTGTGGCTCAAAGTAGGTATAATTGTAGTTCTTAGTCTCAGCCATGATACCATTTACTCAGAGGACTTATCTAGCCTTCAAAATTCAATTTACGACGAAAAAACTTATTCGATATCGATACCAGGAAATCAAAATTTGACTTACATTCGTTCATTTTTCTTTCCGGCTACAGTTTCGTTTGAACTGGAAACAACTATTGCTTTTTAGTCTTTCGTGCCAACGTCCAAAGAGTCTGAGCTCCAGGACCATGGATTAGTTTTAAAGCTTTTATTACACCCGAGCAACGCCGGGCTATACTGCTAGTGTATATATATATATATATATATATATATATATATATATATATATATATATAAAATTGATATACAGTTTAATAAACGAGCGACTACACAACTATGGCTATCCAAAATGACTTTCAAGTAAAAAAAAAAAAAAAATGTGTCGGATTAATCAACAAAAATCAATGACTTATTCACAAAATGCTTTTCCTGACGATCCGTTTAGGTGAAACCTAGGTAGGTCTGCCTGGCTCACTAGGTATTCTTTATTTATTCCGCTCTACCTAAGTATTGAGCGATTTTTGTTAGTTGATTACTCGTGTCGGGTTTTTTTCCTTGGGCTACGTGCTGACTCGGTCCGAACTCTTTTGACTAATGTTCATGTACTTAGTTCTTTTTTTTTTTTAAACCATTTTTTCCCTTCTTAGTATATTCGTGGAAGGTTTTTCGACACGAGTATAGTGATAATTTCTTTTAGATAGATAGATAGATAGATAGATAGTAGGGGTGAGAAGAATTTTGAGAAATATTTGATATAGTTCTGTATTATGTGGCTTTTACTTTCTTGAAACTTACACTTGTATTTTGATATAAAAACAATTGTTTAGAAAATTGCTTATTTCCAAGCATCAAAATGAAATAAAATCAAACAAAAGGTTGAAAATTGTATTCGGACACTGCAGATAAATAATTTCCGTAGAGTTCAGTCAGTCAGTTAAGTGCCATACGTGATACACGCTTGGGCGATCATGTCTCGAAAGAGACATCACTGACTGGGCAGAAGATTATCCCGCAGTAGGTTGCCATTGCTTTCTGAGGTAGACTGGTTGCCGACCAAAGCTATAGAACCCAACCTGTCCTGTTATGTAACCCGTAACTGGAAGGAATAGACGGATTAATACCTTTCCCAAGGGTATTTGCGCGTAAGTGAATGCAATGAATTCAGCTGAAATTCGAACTCGGCTCCCCGATTTCTCGTTCTGAGCCGATATCCAATGCGCCACAAAATAATTTCAGTTTTCGGCAATAGGAGTAAAAGTTCTTTATTTACACTATTTATATTCGGACTATTGTCCTCATCTTTGTCGTCCTGAGTATGACGGTAAACTGCATCCAGCAGCAAGGCTTCTATTTGGGAGGTTGTGAGGAGCATAGAACCACCTCATAATTGCTGTTGTTCCCAGGTCCACCCTGACCCGGTGTGGTGTACCTGTTAGGGTCCCAGCTATGGGCAAATAGTTAACTCCCAAACTTGGGTCAAAACACTATGAAAGTATAAAAATAGAATTTTATAGAAATATATATATAAAAATAGAATTTTATAGAAATATATACATAAAAATAGACTTTTATAAAAAAATATACATTTCCGAAGGCAAAAAATTATTATCAGCAAAACATTTTTGAATACAAAGCTAGAAGACATCTTCAGTTTTTTTAAATTAAAAAAAAAAATCCTCAAAATCTGACTAAATCAACATTCTCACCATAACCGAAAATTTAAAAAATGCCTTAAGCCCCCCACCTTTTTGGCACTAAATAACAGATGTTTATATGTCGTTAAACAAAAAACTCAAACTCATCTTTGTGTCAGCACAACGTTTAGGCTCTTGTGCCCTCCGTCGTTCCTCAGATTCCCCATACACTGTATACCGTATACTGTGTACCATATATGAGTAAACCTACAGGGAATTCTAAATTGGGTGATTGATTCAATCTACGTAACGCGCGGGTGGTGGAGGTGTTAGACTTTTCGTTCCACTGTTCATGCCTCAGATTTATTATTGTTCAGTTATTGTTTGCCCGTTTCCACTAAATTCAAGTACACACCGCCGGATCCAATAACTGAACTTACAATTACAATATCACCAACTTCACAAACCAATACTTCTATCCTCTGTCTTGTAAGACAATTTACTGCAGTAAACTTCAAGCTATAAACTTTCTTATAAAAAGTAAACTTCGATAATATCAAGTATTTTAAAATGCAATAATACTCCAGAAGTTATCAACTGAAATTATTCGAAGCCACGGATAGAATGAAACATTTTTTGTGCTTATTAAAACCACTTCCTGTAACTTTCACTGTAATTATTATTCCCTTGGCCGTCTATTGTTCGAGATCATTTGAATGACAGACGTGTTCGAGATCATTGGAATGACAGACGTGTTCGAGATCATTGGAATGACAGACGTGTTCGAGATCATTGGAATGACAGACGTGTTCCAGATCATTGGAATGACAGACGTGTTCCAGATCATTTGAATGACAGACGTGTTCTCTTTGCCACCACTTTTTCGGTTTTCTTTTCCCCCTTATCGTTCTATGTTGGAATCTTTCCTTATTTTACTCTCTGCTTTCTTTCTGCCTTTCTATTTTATTTCTTTTGATTCCCTATAATTAGACATTCTGACCTTTGGGGAGCGTCGCTTGTTGGAAATTTGAAACGACTTCTAATGGAGATTTACAGAAAATACTATCTGAATGATTTGTTACGGTGGTTATAGTTACATTTTCCCTTACTTATGTATACCATTTAAACATTGGAGATTTTGTACGTATAAAACTTACTATTGTTGAACAAGACTGTTGTTTTTGATGTGGTTATTATTATTTGTATTTATTTAATTTTTTCTTCTGTTGAATATTATCACAACTTTGTGTTCGTTTTTCAATTTATGAACTTTAATTTAGAATAATAGATATTTAATGGCTGTAGAATTTTAAAAAAGACCTTAATATTGTTCTGGTACCTCCACTCAATTTCGATACCTAACTTTTAAATTGAATTTTTAAAAGATAAAAAGTTTTCTTGAAACTTCTATAATAGTATTAGTTGAAAGCTAAATGATTAAATTTAATATTTCCAGGAAGCATAATACTCTGATGTATTTCAAACAGAAATTATATAGATTGGAATCCAAAATTTTGAGATTTTTAAAAATCTTGCAAAAATAAAACATATCTGTGACACCTTATTTTTGAAAAAATTAGCAAATTAAATTAATTTGATTTACACACGTATTGCTTATTTATAGCTTTAAAGTTAGAATAAAACTATTTCTTAAACACAGTGTTGATTTTTCTAAACTTTCCCCGTATAAATTGGCATGTGATGACAGCCATAAAGATGCGAGATAAGTGCGTGGCAACCAAAAATGCTAAAATTATCTAATTTGTATTTGTAAGGGGAAGAAAACATAATGTACACATAGAAATTACTATACTAAAAAAATAAAACTTCACACACACACACACACACACACACACACACACACACACACACACACACACACACACACACACTTTTTTTTAAATAATTAAAAATACTTTGATTTTTTTTCTCTCAATAATAACAAGCATTTTGACGAAAAAAGTTCGTTTTTATTAAGTTTAGGACTTTTTCTTCATACTATGCTGTTTTTTCAGCGATTTAGTGTAGGTACCAACATAAAGTTTAATTTTTAACTGACATACGTCTTTTCGAAGATGTTTTTCTACGCTTGCTTTTATACTTTGAAATTTATTAGAAATAATAAAACATTTTTATTTTGCAAAGTTACTTTAATATCTTTCTCTAATATTGTTATTATTCATAAAGAACAAGTGCATTCAGAGAACTATTTTTTATTAGTTATGTTTTTAAAGTTATGTTTTTAAAGAAAAGCATAAGATAAACAAATATTAATGTTTAGTTTAGATTTTTAAATTGTCCATTAAAGCGTAAAATAGAACCAATTTTCATATTCTTATTACAAAATTAAAGAAAAGTCATTTAAAGTTTTTTTACGTAAATTTAATGTCATGTAATAAAATTGAATATATTTGATTCGATATTCTAAAAACGCGGCGAACCAAATATTAACTATGCTACTGCTTGCTGCTCAGTCATTTTCCTAGTTTCTTCTAAAGTATTTATTTATTTACTCAAGTTGAGCACGAAATTAATTTTTGATAGAAAAAGGCCGAGATTAAAATGCACTGTGTTGGATTTCCCTACCATGAGGCATTGTCTCAAAAATAGACAAAGCCCTCTCCTCTTGGCATTCCTCTGGAGGGGCATCGGGCATAAACCTAGTCCCCCCTTTAAATCGAGGGGGAGGTGTTGCCTGTTGGAGCAGTACTCTGAGGGAGAACCAGGAAATCTTATGTTCACACGAAGGTTGACGTCAAAAGTTTCAAAACTTAATGAAAATGTTTTTTTCGGTATCTGAAAATACTCTTCAGTCAGTAAAGTGCCATACGTGATACACGCTTTGAGTGATCATGTCTCGAAATGAGGCATGAATGACTGGACAGAAGATTATCCCACAGTAGGTTGCCATTGCTTTCTGCGGTAGATTGGTTGCCAACCAAGTCTATAGAACCCAATCTGTCCTATTATTTAACCCATAACTGGAGGAAAGAGACGGATTAATACCTTTCCCAAGGGTATTTGTGCGTACGTGAATGCGAGAAATTCAACTGGAATTCGAACTCGGCTCCCCGATTTGTCGTTCCGAGTCGATATCCACTGCACCACAACGCACATAATTCAAGTAAAAAAGGATGAATAATACTCCATGTTGAAGTATGTATCAAGAAAACGTTACTGTATCATGGCAAACAACTATTTGGTAAGTCAGTTATCTCTACTTGCTCAACTAGTACTTGGTACAATGTTGATGTTTCTAAATAGGGTCCAAAATTTCTTATAAGATAGATTCCAATTTCAAAATTAACATCAGCCTTTGTATTTGAACAAATTGAGTAAACAGTTCAGGCCTTTACATCATCTGTACCAGATAACTGAGTAGAGCAAGACCGATATATACAAATATAAAAATATTTTAGATTGCATCCACATAGTATTGGACCATCTTGCTTATTATTTATTTAGTCGAATTTGAATTTATTCATTTTTTTTGGAATGACTTATGTCCATTTTTATTACCAGCTCGTTTGGAACAGTCCCAGGCACTGATGGAAAATGTATAGAAGAATTGGGAACCTTTGAATGAATTAAAACTATCTAAGCGACAGCACTATAGCGGGTTATCCATTCTTTTCCTGTTTGTAGTGGGAGTCCGTTATAGTGAAGGGTAGTTGTGTATTGTTGAAGATTGACGGAACTTGGCCTTGTTGTAGATAGCCCACTATAAGTCATAAAATGATTATAAGTGAAGAAAAGCAAATTTAGTTAAAAAATAACCTTTTTATATATATACACATATCAATTAATGTTTTTAGAATTAAAGTAATACTTGAAGCATAGGTCCAACGGACGTTAAAATGTTCATGGCAATAAAATACTGAAAGAGAATTAATGCTTAGGAATGTGGGTGCGTTGGCCGGGAGGAAATGCCTTTGATGTATTCGCTCCTTAAGTCAGTAAGTAGTTTTGAGACAGGAAAGAAGGAAGGAGAAGTGAAGGGAGGAGAGCATAGTAAGCCACTTGACTTCGGTCAAGGGGGCTACTAATTACACTCCTCTTTCTCTGCGCACCGACGACTTTTGGTCATTTGCTTTTTGTCGTGAGCGTGCAAACATCCGGTCCGTCGCTATGCTCGGTCGGTATCACCACAGCATCACTAAAATTAACAAGAATACCAAGGAGAGAACCAGAAAAGTGAAGGCATTTAATATATAGGGAAAGACGTTAGTTACGACTGGTGTGACGACTCACTTAATACAAGTGATAATATTCATCATATGAAATGAGGAGGTATCACGTCATACAAACCAAGAGAAAACCGGGTTACTGTAAATAGGAGAAATAAAATCTGTCAAATGTGAAGGTTACAATTGTAGTTCTCATTATCGTCATGTTTGGAACAGTCTTGAATATCCAAAAGAACTGGAAAGTAAAGGAAGAACTGAAATAATTCAGATGACAGCCTTTTTTTAAAACTAACAAGAGTTCCGAGTCAAGTGCTGAAGTATTGAGAACCATGAAATATGAATGTGAAATCTCAACTCGCACGATATATAATTATTAATATATAAAGATGAATATAACCTAGAAAGATCTGAATAAAAATGAAACAAGCTTGAGTCTGAATGAAGACTGTCGGAAAAGATGATTGAAGAGGTCACGTGACGCTAATCCGAGGCTCGGCGCTGTTGGCGCGCTTTCAAATCCAGCTTTCCACAATGCCACGTATAATTAGGATAACATTAAATCAGATAGTAGCCTTTCATCGAATGATGCTTTTGCAATAGACGTTTGTTAGCGATTAAGCCAAGGACTAGAATCATAAATAGATCCGTGCAGAAAAGAATTAACATTTTCTTTCTTCCGTTCATTTGAAAAAAAAAAAAAAAAAAAGATGGTGACTACGAAGAAGAAACGGTTTTAGCATAGTAATAGTTAAGAGAAAGAAATGATCCGGATTAGCGGTAACACTCTTCTTCAATTTAATATTCAGTCTCTTTTATCAGAGAGAAAGAGAGCGAGAAAGAACGCTTGTCTGTTTCGCCCACTGCCGATAAGAATTTTTTATTTCATAAGTACTGATATGATCTTTTTTTATGCCATGTTCCTTTCAGGACGTTGGCGATCAGGATTCTTCATAGATACCATTTCTTTATTATCTGCGAATTGCCATGCTTTTTTTTTTTTATTTAAGAAAAGATAAGCTATTGATGACCTGTTGCCGTCTCCGTGTTTTTGGAATTCATAGTTTTTTTTTCTTTTCCGATTGGTTGCCACCTAAGCCTAGAGAACTAAGTCTACCCTGCCATTTGACCCATAACTTAGTGAGGACTTGAAGAGACGGATACATATATTTCTAAAAGACATTGGTGGGAAAGTAAGCGCAATAGACATTACCTAAACTTGTAATAAAAATCTAGCACTAAGTAGTCTTAGGTTTCTTCTAAAAAACAAAAAAAAGAAACTGTCTGATTATGTCTATTATTATATAAATCTTCAGTTTTTTTAGAAGGCTGTAAAAAAATTACTCTTCCATTCTGACTAAAGTTTATTCTAGATACAAAATATATTAAAACACCTTTTTATTGTAGATATTTCTTTTATAAAAGAATAATCCAATTTTCTATATCTTCAATAAGTGTCATCTACACTGCAAATATTGTTCCGACAATTAAACACATTTTTTCTTATACTTGATATTGTTGACATAACGTTTCAGTCGATCTATTTCTCGGCCCTAGTTAGGTGTAGATGCCGTGAGGAATGAAAGAAAGCTGTTTTGTTTTGCTTTTTAAAGTAAGTATGTTTACTTGTAGGCGTCGACTCATGTTTCCTGTTACTATAGCAAACGGACTTTTCAACTTAAATAGGGGAGATAAGTATACGTGACTGATAAATACATAAAATTACATTGTGTTTAATATTATAGAATAGTCAGTCAGTTAAGTGCCATACGTGATACACGCTTGGGCGATCATGTCTCGAAAGAGACATGACTAACTGGGCAGAAGATTATCCCGCAGTAGGTTGCCATTGCTTTCTGCGGTAGACTGGTTGCCGACCAAGGCTATAGAACCCAATCTGTCATGTTATTTAACCCATAACTGGAAGGAAGAGACGGATTAATACCTTTCCCAAGGGTATTTGCGTGTAAGTGAATACAACGAATTCGGCTGGAATTCGTACTCGGCTCCCCGATTTCTCGTTCCGAGCCGATATCCAATGCACCACAACGCACATCCTTTACTATAGAATAGTAAAACATGAAAAAAAAGTTGACTTTTGTTGCCCTGTATGAACTAGTTAACTACAAACTCCTCAATCTAGCAGAATTAATATTTTGTTTACATAAACAGATATACGCTTCCTATTGCACTGAGCTAAATTTTACATATAAAGTAAATAGTAAGGTCAGTAAATAAGAACTTTGATTTTTCTTCATTTTCTTTCTCACAAATAAAACTCCTAGATTCAGCATATGTTTTGAATGCTGCTTTAGAATTAATTTCTTGCTTTAATTCGACAGATTCAGTCGACTATACACAGGGACCAATGATCAGTTCAGAGAGGAGGACTTACAGAGAGCAAAGAGGAAAAATAAATATTTGGCAGTGACACAGAAACGTGCCGGAGGTTGGTTTTTGGAACTTTTGGAACATTTCCAGTCACGTGAAATTTTATTTGACAGGTTTATTTAAAAACTGAAGTGTACCGAAACGAAAAGAACAGAAAATATAAATTAAAAGCGCGCACACACATTTGGTTGACTGAAAAGTATCTCCCGTATTTATCATTAGATGATGTTTGGAAGGTATATTTTTTTTTCATTAAGATAGTTAACGGTAGAAAACAAAATCGGCAAGCCGAGTTCAAATCCTGTTCATTTCTTTTTCTTTTACTTCGCGCTAATGCCATTGGAAAAATGACCTGAGGAGGGATGGGCTCCGTCTGACCCATTTACTCTAAACATACTACTACTGCTATGATTACAGTAGTACAACCTTTATTGGCTACAGGATTCCTGTTATGTCAGTTATGAAAGATTGCTTTTTATACAATGCATTAAAAAAATGCAGTGTTTTTATATTGTTTTCTTTTTATGTTCTGTGTATATTCAGGACATGGAAAATCATGCTTCTCTACAACTTCCTATCCTTTGTAGCTTGAAGTAATGTTTGTCTACTTACTTTCTCCCCCAGTCTCTGTTCTGTCACCCATTTACAAAAGCTCATTCGCTATGTTACTCGCTGTTGCCCTCTACTCTTCAATATATCATATGAATGTCAAATTTTCTAATCCCTCTTTCCTCTTTTAACTCTTTCCTAATAAAAAATGTCTTTATTTTTTCCTATTTTCCTTAATATATATATATACAGGGATTAATATTACATTACGTTCGGTGCTTTTTTCTTTATTTTCAACGAAAATTTCCCGTTTCCTTATATTGTGCCTAGTTTCTGGATGACATCTTTAACTACTCCTTTGTGGCTCTAAATAATGTTTGCTCTATTTACACAAGTTCGTTCGGTATGTTACTTGCTGTTTCTTTCAGTTCTTCATGACTGGGCAGAAGGTTGCTATTGCTTTCTGCGGTAGAATGGTTGCCGACCGAGGCTAAAGAACACAATCTGTCCTATTATTTAACCCATAACTAGAGGGAAGAGACCTTTCCCCAAGGGTATTTGTGCAAGGAATTCAACTGTAATTCGAACTCGGCTTCCTGATTTGTCGTTCTGAGTCGATATCCACTGCACCACAACGCACATCCAAGAATGTATCACGTATGACAATTAACTGACTGACTGGAAGTGTTAAGTTGTTTTTGAAGTTCCGTGTTGAAGATTTCTCGTTGAACGATGTTTCACAATCGGGTAGACCACTTGAGAAGGACAGAAATGAGACATTCTTTAAAAATCAACGTTATAGTCCGCAAGAGTTAGCTGACAGTCAAAATATCCGAATCAGTGGTTACATTAGATAGAAATGTTTGGAAAGATAGTTATGAAGTCACCTGAAAGTTGGCTGAAGATAGTGCAACAAAACGAAATGTTTAAGGATTAATAAAGTTATTGTTGAAAAAAATTATTGTTTAAGAAGAAGAATATTTTATTTACAATAAAATGTGACACTAATAGAATAATTTAATAATAATAATAATAATAATATATATCTTATTTAAGTTATTCCAATTTCGTCTTTTATTCTTACTTAATTAAACGAACGAACCTTTATATGCACACACACACACACACACACACACACACACACACACACACACACACACACACACACACGTAAATGTAGTTTTAAAGTGTGTTCGTAGCGTAGTGGTTATCATTGCAGGAAATAGGATTAGTGTGCTGAGTTAAAATTCCTGTGCTCGATTTTTTTCACAAATACTCTTGAAAAAGATATCAATTCATGTTTTCTCTACTAGTAAGGGTTATACTTGGTTCTCTAGCCTTGGCTGACAACCAGTCTAAGAGAAAGATAAATCTGGATTCAAAACAGGCTAAGCGTGGCGCTAGCAACACCACCTCGCAAAAATCTACTTGTCACAGATACCCAGTGGGGTGAATCTACAGGATTTACACCCCCACACATTTTGAAATTAATTTTTTTCGATATTATTTCTTATTACTATAGACGTTATTTTTAGTCGGTACCCATGTTATTCCTGTTTTTTATTTTAATTTTTTAAAAAGTGAAATTAATAACAATGAAAGGAGATTCGTAAAAATGTCTGGTCAAAATGCAACAATCCGAGAGTTTGCAATGTGGCATGAAGATTTAAGTTGGAACATGTTCTTCTGGTGCTCTGACAAAGTAAACTTTGTTTTCTTCACTTTAGAGTGAGACCTAAAGTATGCAGGCACACGCGTAGATAAGACAAAGGTATTGTGTTGTGTTTTAGCTCTTGAAAGTATAATTTGATCGCTTCAAGAACGAAAACTTCTGAAGAAAAGAGTGTCTTTGATTTAAAACAAAATCTGACCCTGCATAAACTGATTTCTTCGCTAAAAAAAAAAAACATAAGTAATTTTTTTCGTTTTCTTGGCATTTAAACCATAAAAAATACATATTTGGAATGCTCGTCTGAAGGAATTTTTTCGTAAATGCTACTGGTGTTTTCTGTTCGATTATTATGAATATTTAATCCTCAATTTGAAATAACTCTTTAATACACGAAGTAGTTATGCGTCATCCTAAAAAAATTCCAAATAGTTATTAATTTGACTGCTAGCTGTATGCTTGAAGGGTTTCTTTTGTCTGAAGGAATTCTCTTGGATCGACGTCTTTATCATCATCCTTATCAAGACAATAATGGTGTTTTTTTGTCATAGATTTTTTTTTATTTTACATTAATTTTTTTTCTTCTTTCATTATCTGTGATAATTATGTATAACATTTTAACTTTCTTTAATAATTTTCATTATCAACATTAATATTTTCGTTCAATTTTTGTTATGTAGATCAGAATCATCTCATCTTTCATCTTTGCTTCTTTTCTTTCTTTTACATTTTTTCATATTATTTTTTTTAATCATCTTTATGAATATTATTCTAGATGTTTCCAATCTGAAAACAGATGCTTGGATTAAGTTGCGCACTTGAATTAGCATTGGGGTAGAGAAAAAGCAACCCTGGAGTGCGGGTGGAGGAGATCCAAACAAAACAGGGTTTATTCTCATTCAATTTTAGCAATAAAATCATCTGCTGGATTTCTTTTGTGACGCACTCAACGATCTACAGAGACAAATGAAAACTGTCTCGCCTTTTTTTGTGAAGAGAAGGGGTTAGATTCTATGAAAGGAAAGACGTTTTTCGTTCTAGTAATGACTTATTATTTTCATTTCCTTTTGTCATTTTTGCTGGGGACACTATCAAATACTGGAGGACTCCCATCAACAAATTATGGCTTGGGAACTTCACTGAACATTATTAAAAAATGTTTCGGAAACTTGTGCAAACATTGCGCAGCAATGATATGCTTATATTGCATACGCGATTGGACATCAAATATCTTTCGCTTAAATAAACATATTTTGCTTCTACGCCATCCCAACATTCATTAAGATTTTGTGGCAAAGTATTGTCAATGTCCTTGTAATTCTATAACATAAGATAATAAATAAAAAAGAAACAGTGTTCTGTACCAAACGTTTGGTGTATAGCACTTGAAATCACAGATTCTTGAAAAATATCGAACTTGGATCTAAGAAAAACATAACCCTTTTTTACGATAATAGGCAATATGCAGATTGTATTAATGTAAACAATGAAAGCGGTTCTTTATTTTTATATTAAAGTTCACCAAATATACGGTACGAGAGCCACTATAGGAAGGCTATTGTTAAAATGGTTATGATGAATGAAACGTGATATGAAGTGTTAGGAAGTGAATATTATGTGAATAAAGCCGATAGATAATATCTGACTATTGCCTAAAGAGGTCAAGATTGTGAAGCATTTACGGTGGACTCTATTCGATCAAGTAGCAGTTCTTGCGGGAGTGAACTTAGGAAATACAGAGCAAATAAGGTTGATTCGACTCTGTGGAAGTAACGTGAACTTGTAAATGTCTGAATTGATAGACTTAAAGATTGGACCTCATTTGAACATTTGCCATGAAAAAAGCGATAGAGTAGCTGTAGGAAAAGGGGTCACGGAAGACGGAATGTCTTTCCCAAAAGACCGCGTAAATGATTTTGAACCTTAACAAGGCTGGAAAATGAAGATTGATCAGCTTCAGCTCAAATATGGCAAGAATATTCACTTTTTGGTCTAATCTACTTTTGTGAAGATAAAGCATGGTAGATGGAATCTAGTACCTTCCGAGGTGAGAGAATGAGCTGACCATTTTTCCAGCATCTTTAGCAATGGATCATATATATGAGTTCCACTTGAGTTTTATATTGAACTCGAGCTCCAACAGACGTTTGAAGCATGAGTCCTCATTGAGAGTGCAGCCTTATATTCTCTCGGTGACTGGCGTGAGTAAACACTGCATATATATAACACGCTAAAATTTCCCTTCTCGCATTTCATGTGCCCATGTAGGGACTCCGACTGACATCAAATCGGTCGTTTCGATCCCGGCTGGAAGCAAGAGGATGTATTTAGCCACACTGATGAGCTGTGATACAGCGAAACAGGCTTTTATGTGGATTACTTTGCTCATTCCGTAATGAATTAGAGCACTCTGGCTATTGGGCGTGTATAATGATAATGTATTCGTTAAAAAGTCTGCTTTCTTCTACCGAGTGCCCATAGCCCAGAGGTAGAATCGCCGACTGACGCCAATTCGGTTGGGTTTCAATCCTGAGTTAAAAGAAATCGGAGTCTAACCGTACTGTGATACAGCGAAATAGATCTGTCTGCGGATGACTATATATATATATATATATATATATATATATAAAAACAAACTATGTTGAATGAACATTAGCTAGAATTTCTATGAGAGAGTGCATAACCATGATTAACAGTTTGATCAAGACTAGTATGCCCAAAACCTCGGTCACGACGACTTGTGACAGCGTTCTAGCACAACCATAGACGGATTCCGAACAGTTCCGTCTACTCTTTTTATTCACAACGCCTTGGTTAGCTCGTGATATGGTATTCAAGTACTTTTCAAAAGTGTTGCAATATGGGATTTCTCTCCTTCTGTGTGAATTGGAGGAAAACAAATGTGTCTGAGCAGGTATCTGCCACAGGGATCAGTATAATTACATGATATAATTATTCCTATTGTGTGTAATGCTTGCATCCGTTTCTTCCTTTTTTTTGTATAATAAACATTTTGAGGGCTGCACCTTGTTCTAGGAAACTTCAGGTACCCCCCCCCCCAAAAAAAAGAGGATATTTGTTATTGAAATTATCAAATATTACTATTAAGCGCTGATGTTACTATGGAGATTTTCATTGAATTAATCATATTGTAAATTACTTTTACCTTCTTACACTAAATCCAACACTTATCAATAGTAGGCTATCATAAATTACTATGATAGTCTACCTAAATGTACCCTCAATCTTCTTTCGGCATGAATCTGATATGTATATTTTGCTCAAGTTTATTAGCAGATTGGTAAGCATTAAATGATAATCTTTTTGAAGTATTAATATGATACTAGTTTTATCTTCTCACTCTGAAACGATGCAGTATGGCAATTTTGATGTTTCATTGCGTCCTCTATATACGTTTAGTATTT
The DNA here is from genome assembly GCA_037127315.1 of Ascarosepion bandense. NCBI lineage: Eukaryota > Metazoa > Mollusca > Cephalopoda > Sepiida > Sepiidae > Ascarosepion > Ascarosepion bandense. Next base: position 1,749,246 of record JBBBDQ010000212.1, on the reverse strand, counting down.
GCTGTTTCACTATATATGTAATCATTAGAGTGAAACAATATTTTGACACATTTGTTTGAGTAGCCTTCCTAGTCACATATACAACGAATGACTTGAATAAAATGCGTATTACTGTAATGAAACTAACATGTTTGACGAGATTGAATTAAAAGTTGAAATACCAGATACAAAAGATAACATGTTCCTGATATCTACTAATGATGGGATAATTGCTTATTTCCAACTGATGTTAGAGTTCGGTGTTCAAACTCTGGTAAAATTTAGGAACTCGAATTTTGACTTTCATGCAAAGTAGGTTCACACCCACTTGAAAGATTAGCGTAAACGCAATTTCTCGTTTATCCATATTTGGTCTTCAGCCACGCTCAGCAAAAGCTAAAAACTGGGCACCCAGTCATAGTTAACGAGCTAACCATTATTGTTGAAAATTAATTCAACCTTTATTCGATGGTCCAAAGTTTTGGTTGGTTGGCTCAATTAATGACATGATCATCTTTGATTGGTTATTTGATGTCGAATTTTGTATGGGTCACCCTTTGCGACCTTGTGCCAAACTAAATTTACCTTACTAAAAAAACCAAAAAAACAAAGCCAAATAAAAGCTGAATGAGGAAAGCACGGGAGAGAAACTAGCAGCTCTTTAGTATTCTTTTAAACCTACCTACCTAACACACACACACACACACACACACACACACACACACACACACACATTGTAATTTTGTTATTACGTTATTACAATGGTTTATAAAAGCATTATATGACTACACTAAAAAGTGTCATGCCATGACATCAGGTTACCAAATCTTCAAGTTCATAGTTCAATCTAATTCTCATTTTTGATTGAACAATATTGGCACACCTACAAGCATATTCTCCAATTGCTACTCCCTAATTTTTGAAATAACCATAAATTCATCTTATATTTTCTAAATATATCGTTTTGACGATTTATTTTAAAATATCACCTGAAGAAGAACAGTATTGTTCTGAAATATGAAAAGTTTTGTGTAGTTTAAATATATATATATATGTCTGTGCGAGTGCTTTCCATTCTAACGATCCCTGCTCTACCGAAACCCTTGGTCCGATTTCAATCAAAAATGGGTCACTTGTCGATTATGACATGAACCTTTGATTTACGCAAAAATTTTTCGAATCGGTAAACAGGGTACGGCAGAAATCACCGAAACGCTTAGAATTTACGAACTCTTCTCCTCCAAGAAGCCTTATGCGAATTTAACCAAAATCGAGTAGCTTGTAGATCAACGTCCGACCCTTTTATGTATACAAAAATGTTTCGAATTAATGTACCGGGTTCGTAAAATTCAACGACAAACATAATTTCGAGTAGTCTTTTGCACACTTTTATGCATTTCTCCAAGACGCTTCACTTAAACTCAACCAAAATCGAGTCATTGGTCGATCAAAGTCTGATGCCTTGATATTAAATTCAATTAATACACAGGGTGTGGCAAAAGTGAATGGAAAATGTTGCTTTTTTCCGATCGTTTATTTTTCCGAAACGCTTTGTTGTATTCTAACAAAAATCGGGTCTTTTGTAACTTCTACATTTATCATATGCCATAACAATTTCACGTTTTCTACAAGGTGGCAATCCATCCTTCGTTGCAAGGACAATGTATCCACTTCTCCTGCGTCACAACGTTATCGCATCATCCAATTGTACATACATTATTTCAGTTTATTGGCAAAATTGACCAAGCATGAACCCCGTTTTATAAATACAACAAAAATCAAGACTTCGCATTTTTTTTAACTTACGCGTCACGGCAACGTCATACTGGAGCTTTTTGAATAAGCACTTGACCTTATCATTTCAACATAACTAAAAGACCTCGAGCAACGCTAGGCTATAAAGCTAGTGTTTTTATAAACCATTGTAATAACAAAATAATATTAAGCTGTACTTTGCATTCATTGAACACTCTTTATAAAAGTAAATGCATGAACAATAGGTTTTAATCTACCTGTTTTTTCACTCCCTTATAATATATATATATATATATATATATATATATATATATAAACTACTGTAAATTGATTATTCATCTAAAACAAAACTACATATTATAGACAGTATTAATAAGAAAGAAGTAATATTAATTTCGAGTTAAGTTGCTTCCTCTGCAGTATACTTTGTAATTAATTAAAAATGTTTCCTTTGTAATTAATTACAAATGTTTCCTTTGTAATTAATTACAAATGTTTCCTTTGTAATTAATTAAAAACAAATGTTTCCTTTGTAATTAATTACAAATGTTTCCTTTGTAATTAATTAAAAATGTTTCCTTTGTAATTAATTACAAATGTTTCCTTTGTAATTAATTACAAATGTTTAACCTTTCTGTTTAATTTTAATTGTTTCCTTTTAAAAATGTTTCCTTTATAATTAATTAAAAATGTTTCCTTCGTGTTCACTTTCATCAGCAGAAATATCAAGATTTTAGAATAGTGATTTCCAAGTATGGTAGGCTAAATCTTTATGGAAAATTAGCGCAATACAATCTTCTTAATTCATGCTCACCATTTAGCACTGCCAGACAAAGCTAAGCTAAGAACGGCACAATAAAGGAACACGAATTTCTTTTTTTTTCCGGAGGAAGAGAATCTGTACATTCGCTATTCCCAAATCGAATCAAATAGAGTTGAAACTAAAAGTTCATGATAAAAAGTATTATATAAGAATGAACTATATACAAAAAATAGCAAAGTTCAGCACAGACTTTTACATTTCCTAGACAGAATGGTGTGAAAACAAAAAGCTAAGATTTACTGTTAAACTTTTCGCTCGATATAAACTTAATTATATAAAGGTAATTTCTTTTCAGCCTCTTCAGTTGTGTACAGGAGTTTAAACTTAGATTTGCTGCTGCTTCTAATGTCTTCAACGCCATTACTGCAGATTCTATTTTAAAGGCTCATAAAATTCCAAGAATTATTAACAACATGGTACGCATAACCAAACTCAGCAATTTCTTGATAAATACCGCCTACCTGACCAGATTATTGAGCCAATGGCTATTTAAATGTAAATCACTGAGAACTCCTAACTTCAAAATAAATCTCATAAGATTTCTTGTACCTTTGAAAGTGGGTTTTCAAATATGCAGTAGCCCAAGAGAATTATAAAATTATTGTCCTTTTGTTTGTTTTGTAATATAAAATGTATGCAGCTGCGAGGCAAGAAGTGAGTCAGTAAAAAAGAAATTTAAATGAAAAGCCACTTTGAATGTAGTTCGAAGAAAGCTACCGTCTCAGTAATTGTCTATTGGTTAAAACAATTCGTTAGAACGCTCGTAAGAGGAATTTCCTTTCACACATGCGCAATTAACTGGAAGTAACAACAGCGACATGTGAAGACAAGTTTGATTTGCGTATGTACAACCGTTTTTAAAGTAGGTAACGCAACGTGGGCGAAAATACGTGCTGTTATTAATACGCATGTTAGCAGACAAGTGTATTTTTTGTACCGTATTTACAAATACGTATCATTTTATCTTTGACTGTGTATGTGCGTGTTCACGAAATGTCTGTCGATACTTACTAAGCTTAGCTTTAGTCCGGCACTGATGCATCATTCTCAGATTAGCATTTGATTTGTAGATTAGCTTGTAAACTGTCTATCTACAGCAGTGATTCCCAAGACGATGTAGGTTCAATTACTACTGGTTCTTGGGGTTCCGTCTTCCAGTAAGAATCTCCTTATTGCAATAAAAGGATTAATGGACAAAACTTAATGAATGTGGCGAGAGGCCAAAGAAACTGGATTATATTCCGTACTTATCTATATATAAAAATACTTGGATTCGCTATGGTGATTTAGGACGCATGTGATGGTTAATGTTACTGATAAAGGTTCAAAATTTAAACTCATTTCTCTGTTAATCCACAAACCCACTTTCCTGTAGGCTTATTTCTGCCTTGATACAAATTCCTTTAATTTTATCGCTTAAGGAACGAATTTCTCTTTGCATATCCTTAATAATGACCTCTTCTTTCACAAAGGTTCTTTTTTTATTCCTGCCTTTTACTTTTGTTCCATTTCCACATTAAAAAAACAACGTCGTTTTTAAAATCATCTCTAGCGTCTAAGAGAGTCTGGACCCCTTTTAATTCTTTGAAATTACCTATTTTCTCCTTAATTTCTTCGCTAGAATTTTTTTCTTCTAGGCTTTTATTTATCTTCTTTTAATATCAAGCTCGTTGGAGCAAGGGCTACTAATGGGTAGGGGGATATGCTCTTATCTGTTGACGAGGACGAGCAGCAGCAGGAGTAAACTTTCTTTGTTGGTGTTGGAAATAAAATGGTTCAGGAAGAAGCCCGTGTATGCTTGTTGGTTGTCAATTTGTTTTGTAAAATAATAAATTATTGTCATTCAACAATTAGAGCCATAATTTTGCTTCCCGTTCCTTATTTTTATTTCACGTAGGATAAATAAAGTTTTGAAATTCGTAGTTTTAAAACGAAATTGTTTTTTTTTTTGTTTTTTTTTAAAATTTCAACACGTGTACTGCAGAAAGGAAACAATGAAAAAAATTCTTATGTTTCTTAGGTTTGAATGGATTTCGTTAATTAGTTAAAACGACTTTTTTTAAAACTATCGGTATATCAAATTTCCCACATTTTTGTAAAGGTTACTTCATAGTAAGTAGACATTTATTTTCAGTCCCGCATAAACGTTCTATCACCTGTGAGTCAACATAAAATCTTAAACTTTTGTGAATATGAGATTTTCAAAATGTGTTTGCAAAATATGGTGTTTTTATCCGCATATGATGGTTAATGTGACAACTGATGAGGTCGGTACAGGAAGAACACGGAACACAACTTATAAGTTTTAAAGAATATTATAATACAGTAATGTAAAATACAATTGAAACAATACTATTCGTTGCAAACAAATTGTTCTGTTTGTAGCTATAACATATACAAAATAAACAATTATGGGTCCACTTAACTGAAGTCCTTATACATACTAGTTAGTAGTATGGTCCTTCACAGCTTAATTACGAGCATTTGCATCAGCGACGAAATTCACTTATCACTTCGAGAGGCCGGCTAAAAGAGGACCCTAATGAACATGCCCTCTAGATAGTGGAGTTGACAGGTGGAGACAATTTGCCTACCTTACGTACAATTTTTATATAAAGATATTTTGCCGCAATCCATCCTCACATTGGGGCTGGGCACTCCAACGCAAGGATTAGCAAGTTTGTCCCGATGGATCAATTACGATTAAGTGGTGAGTTCGATCATCACTGTGTGCCACATCTAAGTTACACTAAGAAAACCAACATCGTCGCTAGGAGGTGTATAAACACGTTAGCCGTGGGTATCAGGAAAAACTCATGATTGCACCTATTTTCGGGCAGTGTGAAGGTGCTGCTTGTGTGTATAGGTTAACAAGCGAACATTTACTGAAAAAAGTTTAACGTCCGGATTTCGAGAATGAACATCGATCATACGATTGATGGATATCCTCAGAATGAGAGAGGTATAAACATTAGCTAGATATACATAGTTGTTTACTATGCATAGTTCAGTGTGGCACAAACCTACATCTGAACGGCATAGTGAGGATCGAACTCACTACGAAAGTGAAGTAGTCTACGTGACTAGTGCGATAGCCACCGCGCTACTCTAGTTGCCTCAGATAAAGAAGAACAGATTGAAATAAACATGAATGCATTGAACGAAATTGGCGAGAACAAACTGAAATAAATACAAATAAATAGTCACTGATATACCGATTGGTCTCAAATGTTTGTATTTCTGTATGTATCTATCAACAAACAGTGTTGGCAACCACAAAGACGCTCACAAATCATTTCAAAAGATTAACAGAATATTTTAGTATTTTCAAAGAAAACGGTCGAATTCCCTTCTTTTTAATATCTCGTGACTTTGCACTACACATGAAGAAATTCTAAAAACTAAAATATTCTGTTAATCTTTTGAAATGATTTGTGAGCATTTCTGTATGTGTAAGCGCACAAAGTCTGTATTTAAATCGCCAATATACTTTTATTTTTATTGTGTTTGAATGTGATTTAGAGGTTTATCATACGTATGTATGTGTTTGATTACGGGTTTGTATTTATACAATAGTTTGTGTTTATATTTAGGTGCGAGCTCTATTTCGATGCAGTGTTAATGCAATTAAATATGTGCAAGTGAAGTGAGTCCTTTTTATCAGAATCAACTTCTTGGTAACATCTGGGCCTGTTTACTTTTATCGCGCCGTTGTTTTTCGTGGGTGGTCACATCTCTGACTATCTATCTGTTTTTATCTATCTCTTCGCCTATTTATATTTCTGTTCTTACCTATCTCTTCTCGTAATTCATGACTCAGTTCTTATCGTACTCTGTTCATATCTATATATCTATATCTCTTCGCCTGTTTATATCTCTGTTTTCGTAGACTGTTTCTATCTATCTATCTATCTATCTATCTATCTATCTATCTATTCGCTCGTTCATATCTGTCTGTTCATATCTGCCTCTTTGTCTATTGATCAATCGATTTTTAATGTGCATTTTTAGTGAATTAAATCTTACATATTTTATGATCTTGAAGTGCTGATGCAGATATTAAGCTTGTTCTGAGTCATAATTTCATATGCATGTGAGCAAACAAATACAGTAGTTAATGTGGCCTACATCTGCAACGTGTTCATATGTAACATGTTTCGTGCGTTAATTGATCGTGTAGCGCCGTAGTGCTTTCGGCGTCTTTGTCTGGCAGGTTGGACCGAAAAATGATATTCAGTGCAAATAAAATAATCAAGTTTTAAGATTCGAAGAAAATCAACTTCAGAAGCACTCAATCAACGCAGAGTTAATTTGAATCGACATATCTTTCTTTTTTCGATTATTTAATCGGACGAAAAAGTTGATTGTAAGTTGATAATTAAACATGATTGTGTAATCCACACTACGATAATGACTCAGTTTGCTCCAAGTTGGAAAGATATTTTATCATATTTGGTCCCCTAGAGAACGTCTTTCAAAATTCACCGAAATATCATACTGCGTTCACTTCGCTGCGATTAATGGGTAAGAGTTCAAACACCTTTCTTTCGGAAGTCGGGATCAATTGCGACGTTTGAAAGTTACAAGAGAAGTTTTGTAAAATACTAAATACTGTGATTGAAAGTACTGCATCCGAAAATACAGATTTGGTCGCAGATTTTAATCTTTTTCTTTACTTTGCGAACTTAAACTTGTTGCGTTGTTGACCTCTTCGATCGACAATGTGAACACTTAGATTTCAAAGTCTTTGCTTTTTTGTCGCAATGTCGGGTTTTTCTCAGTCAATTTGTTTTTGTTTAAGTATTCCTTTGAGAAAAATGTACCGAAGAGAAATCTTACATGATTCATTTGCAGGTTAATTTAAACGATTTGCGAAACATGAATAAACACAGCAAAACTATAAAAATGAGAATTTTGAATTCCTATTGGGTTCATAGCTTTATTTCAATAGGCAGTATTTTAACATGTGATCTCGTGTCACAGGTGACTAAAATTTTACATATATTCTGAAAGGTGGTATATACATATTCTGAAATATCCAGGTTGTGTAGGAATAGGTAATCAGAGTTAAAATACCGGTCTTTGATCTGTTACGTTTTCTTTCGTAGTAATACACTTAAGAAAGACATGGATCCATCTTTTCTACCCCTAGATTTGGGTTAAATAGCAGACTGTATAGTAGCTACTCTACAAAAATGACTACTTTGCATTTAAAACCGTGGAGAAGGCAACGAGAAACTACTCCACTCTCTTTCTCAAGAAGTCATAGCAATTTATGGATTATAAATTAAAGGAATCTGTGTTGAGCCGTTGTCTCCTGAAGAAATATGACATTAAGAAAATGATATTCAGATTATCTGTTTTATAGAATGTTTTAGGCATAGTCATCATAGTTTCTTTTTTTACCATTTGTTTAAGTATCTGTGATATGTTAAATATTTCTGTTTTCAAGGATCTCCAGTGTAATTGATCTTGACTTGGAATCTTGACTTCTTAATTTAGTTTCTCAACGACGTGACGTGGCTTCTTTCTGTCTTTTCTACAAATATTTTCATGACAGCTGATGTGCTTTATTCCCTGGCGTCATGACCATATGAATTTAAGTGTGCTGCTAGATTGACATCCAGGTTCCACCCTTTTACAGTTGAAATAGTCAAATGTAGCTACCACTTCTACTCTAATAGTTTATTTTCTCGCACTTTCCGCATGAGGAACTCCCTCCCGTTTACTTGCTTCCTCGGTAGGTACAATCTTTGAAAATTTAAATGCAACGTCAATATCCCTTTTATCTTTTATTCATTCCTCAATTCCCCCAGTACCTAGTCTTTTCTCTCACTGTAACCCCTGCCTACAAGCGGCGGCTCCACCTTGCTTTTGATGAAATGATAAAAAAAAAAAAAAAACGAAAAAATTGTTTTCTGCATGCTTTTTAATTGTTGTCCTATTCTTGTACTCCAACTTCTCGGATAATCCTCGTCGTTTTTATTCTCGTTACCATGTCCTTCTCTACACATTTCTTTCTTCTTCCTTCATGCAATACTTGCATCCTCATTTTCATGTTCTTTTCTTCGTCCACTCCACTCTCATCAGTATTCTCATCCTTCTCCTCTCTTCCTGACACCCTCTATAACCTGTCACTCTTTCTCAGAACTTACCTCCTATGTAACCCCCTGCTCAACAGTGGCATAAAAATGTTTTGCTTGGGGCCACACGATTATTAAAAAAAATCTCCTTTTATTTTCTTATTTTATTCCTTCTTCTTGCTATCCTTACTGTTTCCTCTTCTCATTTTTCTGGCGATTGAGCTGTAAGCGTCTTGAAGGACGCCACCAGCATATGAAACTTTTTGTGTAATTTCAAATTCATCCGTTATTGCCGTTTTTGTATAGCTTAAAAAGAAAAATGCACCTCAGAATCATCAATCCTACAAACAAAACATACTCTAGTATAAAAATGTAAGTAGATTCGAAAAATACACTATTGATTTATCAGTGAACTCTTGATTCATTAGTTTGGAGTCTTCTGTAATCATAATCGTAGTAGTAGAACACAGCTTGCTTTTATAGTTGATAGCAGCCATTGATTTTTCTGTTCGTAGAATGAAGAAAGAAATCAAGTTTGAATAAAAGACGATGTTTTCTAATTTAAAACACCGTCTGAGTTGAACAAAGGAAAAAGGTTTCTTACAAACTGTTTGACCATCCAAGATTACTGATTCCATCTCGCCCGAAATGCTGGACACCTGAAAAACAGGAAAAGTGAATATGAGCGCAAATGTATACGTGAATGCTTTACTGGTCACTTTTATAGATGAGTTAATTGTACAAATCCTCATTGATGCCTGGCAATATATCGTGACAGCCCTTCATCACGCTATGCTACCAAATATGAGAAACGTGTTTTTTCATCATGATAGCTATGGCTCATTCTGGCCGTGACAAGCTGGTGAATAGCTTACATTACATAAACTATCACGTTTTTCTACACGTATTTTCATGGCGTTGTGGTGCAGTGGATATCGACTCAGAACGACAAATCGGGTAGCCGAGTTCGAACTCCAGTTTAATTCCTTGCATTCATTTACGCACAAATACCCTTGGGAAAGGTATTAATCCGTCTCTTCCCTCTAGTTATGGGTTAAATAATAGGGAAGATTGGGTTCTATAGTCTTGGCTGGCAACCAGTCTACCGCAAAAAGCAATGGTAACCTACTGCGGGATAATCCTCTGCCCAGTCAGTCATGTATTTTTCGAGACATGATCACCCAAGCGTGTATCACGTATGGCACTTAACTGACTGATTTTCATGGCAACTGCTCTGATGAGCTTTTGTCGTTGGTACCCCGTCCACATGTATTTACGCGTGCTACTAGATTGGCATCAACGTCCCACCCTTTTACCGTTGAAATAGTTGAATGTAACCCCCTATTCTACTTTAACAGTTTATTTTCTCGCACTTCCCATTTGCTTGCTTCCCTGGTAGCTAAAATCTCCAAAAGTTTAAAAGCGGTCTCAGTTGCCATCTTTTATCTACTTGATTCCCATCCATCTCTTACCTTTTCTTCGATATACTTCTATAACTTTTTTCTCTCGCTGTAACCCTCTGTGTACCAGTGACATTTCTGCCTTGCTTGGGGTGAAATGATTATAGATAAAAAAAGGAAAACCGGTGTTAAAACTCTGATAAATTTGGATAGAAAAGAAAAACTCATCCTCTCGTCAGTGGAGAAAAAAAAACAAAAACAATTTGAATTATTTGGCTTATGTTCAGGAAAAGGAGAATGCTTTTTTATAGCATTATTATTGAGTGAGAGAGCAGCTCGCCAAGAAAGTGACACTAGATTACAAGATATACAAAGCCCAACACATCCATCATTCTAACCAATTTAATAAAGACATATTAACCACATTCATGACAGCTAAATGTATGCGATATTATGAGAACTGTTAATAAAAGCTGCGCATAACCTTGCAGGTATAAGGGTATGCTCATATTAGTATTTGTTGTTTTTTTAATGGTAAGAGTTGTTAACATATTTGTAATTGTTGATATTGCTAAGAAATTACTCATATTGTAATTATTGTTGATTATTTCATTTCTATTAGTGTAAGTACTTGCTTATGAATATAGATATTTGTTAACTTTAAATAGTCTATTACATGACCAGAATAGTGGACCAACCAATTAGGCTCACACTCACAACCTAATGATCTGCGAGAATAATCTGGCATTGGTCCCATTCTCTTTGAATTAAAACATCCATCGTTTTCCATCTATAGTTATGTCAAGTTATGCAGTTATAAGCACCCTCGAATTCATTCGACACCTAAAGGCGTACATAGATTACGAAAAGGCTATATAATTACATAAATATTGAATGTGAAAATAAATATTTGTTTATAATTTTCTGCCCTAAGAGATAAAACTTAAAGAAAACCAGCTGTGAGTGAGTGAGTGAGTGAGACACACACACACACACACACACACACACACACACACACACACACACACACACATCATGGAGTTGTAATCATGATTGCTGGTATCATCTCTTGAGAGACGAATTAAGAATTTTGATATCCGCAAAATACACCCTACTCACACACAGAGGCATGCGTCCTCTCACACACAACTGCACAACAACATAAAATATTTCTGCTTTCCATTTATAAATACATGCATATAGCATTATACTCACTGGCACTCACGCACACGCGCCCTTACTGACTCATTTCGTAATGAATGCTCTTAAGTTCTATAATTAAAATAATTTTGTAGCCACTGAAAAAGGCAGCCAATTGATACGCGATGTTTGATTTTTATAAAAATCAATGCTTTCACAATAATGTTTTTACGACCTTCCTGATGTCATAAGTTCTCAACTCTGTATCTCTGCCGATGCCACAACTGTTTACCCCTATCTTAATAGTAAGTTTATTTAGTTCGATAAGGTCATATTAACAGAAATCGGTTAAGTTTTATTATTTGATACATTAGATTGATTGTTTGATGGAGTTCGCATTCATTTATACCTGGCTTCTTGTATTCTCTTGTATCACTGTTGTATATGTCATACATGATAGTATAGTTATTGATAATTGATTTTTTGATTTCAGATATATAAATATTGTCACAGGTTGTGTGAAAAATATATAATCTCGAAAGAGGAACAAGTTATTGTAAATTAATTGAATGATGAGAAGAACAACGTTGAAAATTGTGTAAAATTTCAATAGAGATTCTTCTTAAAATCATTTTGCCACAAGCAAAGCAGGAATGCTACTAGGAGAGAGAGAGAGAGAGAGAGTAAAAATTGGATGTAGTGGGTATGGAGAAAAGAAAATAGAAGTTGGCGATTGATGTTGCCTTTAAATGTTTGAAGATTGTAGCTATCAGAGAAGCTGGTAAACGGAAACGAGTTCCACAGGTGGGAAGTGCAAGAAAAGAAATTGTTCAAGTAGAAATGGCGGTTACATTTAATTATTTTAACGGTAAAAATGGTGGAACCTGGATGCCAATCTAGTAGCACGCTTAAATTCATGTGGTTATGGCACCAGGGCAAAAAGCCCATCAGCGCAGTTGACATGAATATATCTGTAGAAAAGACAAAGAGGAAACCACGTTATGTCCGTAAGTAAGTGCCTGAAGTCAAAATGCCAAGTCAGGATCGATGACATTGCAGCTCCTTCTTTGGATTTTATCAATAACCTCGAGATGAATAGCAGTAGCACCTGACCAGATATAGCAGCAGTATGCAATGCACAGGCGAATGATAGATTTATAAATGTGCAAAATAGTCTCTGACACGAAAAGTTTTGGGACGATACAGTGGACCAACTTTTCTTGCAATAGATGCAGGTAACGATTCGATGTAGTGAGGCCAAGGAGGCGCATTGTGTTGTTCTCCAGGAGACTAACATCAACCATAATGATGACGGACAGGAAAGTTTGTCTATGGCAGTTTCGCTTTGGAGGCATTAACATTTATAAGTCATTTTCTGTCACAGTAATTGATTACAGGTGTGTTTCAAGAGGAGTAGTCATGTGTACTTTGTCAGCTCTGACGGATTTCCTATTGAGACGGGAGTTGTCATCCGCATAAATGCCTACTTGGGAACTCATGACATCAGGAAGATCATTGACGAAGGTCAAAAACAGCGTAGATCTTAGGATAGAGTCTTGTGGTACACCTGTGTTTGCATGGAATGATCTGGAAGCGTGCAAGTTCAAAACGACCTACATTTCACGACTTGATTGGAATGATTGGATTAAATCAAACAATAGTCTTCTAATACCATAGCCCCGGACCTTGCGTAGAAGGCCAGCATGTCAAACCCTATCAAACGCCCTCGAGATATCTCGAGCCACAAGTCGAGCTTTGTAATTATCATCAAGAGCCTAGTATATATATTCAGTGATGGCCGTTAGCACATCGGCGGTAGACCTGGCGATACGGCAACTGTTATACAGTTTGAAGAAGACTAGAGAAAAGTTCAGGGACACATTTTTTAGGACGATAGCTGGGATTCCATCACCTCCGCTTGCCTTATGAGGGTCTAATTTAGAAATGTTGTCAGAAATTAGAGGCGGGGTTATGCACACATGATTCAGTAGAGCTGCTGTTCCAGGTGGGAAATCTCGTATGGTTACTCTAGACGAGTCAAGTGTTGAGTTGGAAGAAAATTTCCAACCAAATCACTCAACCTTGTCGGCTGTGGATGTGAGGAATTCGAATTGATTGAATAGAGGAGAGACTGAGGGTTTACTGTTGTTGCGAATTCGCCAATAAACTTTACGCCCGAAATTGCGTGATGCTATACGTTGTTTAATTCTATGAGCAAACAATAATTTTGTTTAATTTAGGACGCGCTTGCACTCATTATTAGCGGAGACAACGAGACGTCTATTAGACGGTGTTATTCCGGTATATCTGGAAGAAGTAATTCCCGTGGGCTATAGCGGTCGAGTATGCAGGTGAGAACCAAGGAGATAAACGATATTTGACATAGAATTTCCTTGCTGGAATGAAAGCACTGGTGATAGCTTTAATCCAAGAGGAAACCGCAGAGGCGAATTTTTGAACAGAAATATCAAATATTCAATTCCAAGGAACGTCACGAAGGAATTCACGGAATGAGTCTCAATCAACACCTTCATAACAGAAATATATTGTTGTTTGGATGTTTTTAGCTGGTAGGGAATCTGAAAGAGAGGTTTACAGACACTATAGCATGATTAGAGTTGCCAAGAGGGCAGAGCTGCATAGCACGATATGAGTCAAGGTTAGAGGTAAAGAAGATATTTAGAAGAGAAGCGTGCTCTTCAGGTTTACCGGAGAAGTGTGTAGGGAAGTCCACTACTTGTATGAGAAATTGAGCGATTGAAAGGTTCAGGGTTTGGGTGTCAGCAAGGTCAATGTCAGAGTGTTTAAGCCATTTGGCATGATGGGCATTAAAGTCACCGAACACAAACATTTGCAAACGGATGTAGGGAAATGGGCTTGTCTATATTATCAGAAATATTATGTAGCACACGACAGTTATGATGGGTAGGGGGGCGGTAGAGAAAGAAGAAATAGCTGACTGAGTTTAGTAGAGACGGATATACATATTAGAATGGTCTGGAGATTCAAGTGAGAGTTCCTTAGTTCCAGGCCATGCATGTGAACATTAGAGTTCTTCCTAAATGGAGGAAGGTGTCCAGAAATCGAGAAATCAGAGTAAAAGACTGCAAAGTTAACATTCGTCTCACATAGAACTGGGATGTCCGGGGACTTTTCGAAGAGGAACGGTTCCACACTGCAAAAGTTGATCCGAATACCACGAATATGGAAGGGGTTAGGTGTTTTTTGGTGACTGGTTTAGTTTTATATACTGGGTTGTTATTTTGGTAAGGAGAGGCCTAGGTTAGTAGTAGTTGGTCGTCAAAAGTAACATGTGCGAAAAGAAAACTGGCGCAGACTGCAACATAGTGTAGCTTCAGGGTTGTCTGCCAGAGATGCTTACAGGGACACACGCATCCATTAAGCCATCCATACATATAACAAAAACCGGAAACCCCTTTCTAAACAGAAAACAAGGGTTAAGACTTTTCTCCTGGGGAAAAGTATGAACCGGCCGATAGGAAGGCCCCCTCCCCCCAAAAAAGGAAAAATAAAAGGAAGATTATATGATGTAAGCGCTTCTGGGAGGACACAAAGAACGTAAGACAGGAAAAATAACTTGGAAGACAAATTTAGACAAGAATTATAACTGGCAGAGCCATTACCTCAAAAAATCTTATAAAAAGCAAAAAAACAAAAACAAAAAAAAACATAAAAAAAAACTAACCGGTTTCACCACCTGTTAATTTCTTCGAATGTTCTATCAGAATAACTTATTTGAACAGTTTAATCGGCTACCAATAAAGCTTTTTGACCATACGATGCTTTACTAATATAGAACAATAAAAATACAGAAATTGAAAATATTTGCAAAATAAGAAAAAATGCTTTAAAAATGTTTCAAAAAAAATTTGAGAATATTAGAAGGGTCTATATTGGCAGCAAACCGCTTGTGTACGGATAGGAAGTGAACTCAGCAGTTATGCAAAAATAGAAAGGGACGTAAGTCAAAGATGTGTTTTTTCATCGGATCTTTTCAACCTGTACAGCGAAGCAATTATGAGAGAAATAAAAGCCTTGCCAGGATTCGACATTGGCGGCAACAATCTCAACAGTATCAGATACGCATATGACACGGTGCTGATAGCAGACACGGAAAGGAAAATACAGAAATTAGAAAAAGAAAGTGAAAAGAAAGAACTGAGCATAAACCTCAAGAAAACTGAATGTATGGTCATTAGCAAAAAGAGGAGATCAATACGCCAACTGCAAGTCGGAGAATCTAAACCAAAACAAGTAAAAACATTCAAATATCTGGGAAGTGTTTTGACAGAGGATAGAAAGTGCGACATGGATAGCTAAAGACGCATTTGTATGGCTAAAGACGCATTTCAGAAGTTAACTGGAGTACTGAAAGACAGGAAAATCTCATCAGAAACAAAGAAAAGAGTGCTGGATTGCTGTGTGATATCTGTCCTTCTGTATGGAAGTGAATGCTGGACGATCTCATCAAAGATGAAGGAGAGGCTTGAGGCAGCAGAAATGTGGTTTTACAGAAGGATGCTGAGGATACCATGGACTGATCACATGTGCAACGATGAAATGTTGCAAAGGATGCAAACAAGAAGAAAACTGATATTAAATATCAGGTAGAAGCAAATGAGGTTCCTGGAACACGTAATGAGGAAGGAGGGCATGGAGAACCTAATACTCACAGGTTGGATAAATGGAAGGAGAGACAGGGGAAAGCAGCGCGAGACGTATTTGTTAGGTCTGAGCAAATGTTTGACGGAGCGGGGCTTAGAAGAGATACCAAGAGAAAAATTATTGAGAGCGTCAAGAGACAGAACCAAGTGGATGTCCGTGATCGCCTACGTCCTGAAAGAACACGGCACATAAAGAAGAAGAATATGTAAGAAAAGCTCAACAAAAGAAAAATTGACGAAACTGATACTGTTTATTTAAATAAAAAAATGCAGATTATTAAGAACATTGGCTAAAGACATGAAAGTTGCTAAATTACTACTTTTAAGTAAACATTACAAAGAGAAACATTTGGCTAAGAAGTACATGAAAACTGATTTCTCAATAGTAATTTTTAGTGGTGGCGTTACAACTTCATAGGATGGACCTGATAGCTGGGCGTAAGTTTGTGTCTTTCATGGTAGGGAATCTGAAAATAAGATCTAATAAAATCATTTATCGCAACAAAATTTAATTTCTTAAAATTTCAAGAATTACCGTGGAGGAGGGTAACAGATATAAAAATAAATTTACTAAGATTTTTTTAAAATAATAATTTAAAAAATAATTTCATTCATTTGTAAATAAGTCCTGAAAGTTTCATTAAAATCCGACAATTATTTTATTTTGCAAGAATTTCCCAATTAATGTGTTTGTCACTGGAAAAATAATGAGTTACGTAATATTATGTGTCCCATTATGTTTCTCGTTAACTAAAATAAAAACAAGATTTTTTGCCAAAATTTCGATCGTGTTAGAGGGGGATTAAAAATAAAAAAAAATAATTTGATCTTTCCTCTTAATAATAATATAAACATTTTGATGTAAATTTCGTTTTTATTAATTTTGGTGCTTTTTTTATTCATACTATGCCGTTTTTTAGCGATTTAGTGGAGGTACCAAGAACAAAACAGTAGAAAAGTTAAAAATATAGAATATTAACATATAATATATCAAATTTGTCAGGTATATAGAATATTGTATTAAAAATATTTGATTATAAGCTGAAATCCACCCAATATATTGCTTTTATAAATAAGTATATCGTAAAATGTGTAAAAATGACACCAGCAAAACAGTGACTGGCAACATAAACTCTGACATACTTAATGTATATAAGGAAAGTATACCGTGAAAGAGAAGATCTGATTTGCTTTTCGATTATAAAACTTAACAACATATGTTTAGCATTACAAAATTGGGGCTAGACATTGGAGTTTAGACAGTGGTTGCACTGCGTCGGCCTCGGTTGCACTGAAATCAGAGTTAAAGTGAGGAACAAACTCACAAGCTTACAGTTTACAAGATTCACATTAAGTATTGTCCTACCTGAGGTGTCCTGGGGCATTGTTTTATTCCACAAAGTAGCAGTTTTAGGGAAGAAGATAGTTGTGCTGAACTTCCTACTAACTAATGAAATACAAAGGAAATGAGGGTGATTCAACTCTGTAGACGTAGCGGGATGAGTTTTAGGTGTAAATGTTTTAACTGGTGGCACCTAAGAACTCTTCTGAACGTTTGCTTTACATTCGCTAAGATTACCTGATCTATGCACAAGCCAAATGAATGTAAGAAGAATGCGTTGCGCTAATATTGCAAGTGGGGAGGACCTGTATGTTGAATTGGACACTCAGTAAAAATTGAACTCACTACTATTTGTCAACGCGACTAGTTTTGCTAACTTTTACCTAACACTAAGGCGCCCTGAACTTGTGCCAGTGGTATCAGGTATGTTAAATCTAAGAGTCAAAGTAGGTCTATTGTTGATATATACCAAGCTTAAATTAGATTGGCTGTGTGGGTAGTGTAACGGCTATTGATGCAGAAAGTGAAATCACTGAGCCGAGCTCGAATTCTGGGTTAATGGATTGCGTTCATATTTACACCAATGCCCTTGGGAAGTCATGAATCTGCTAAGCGTTAGATAACAGGATAAACTGGCCTATCTAGCTTTGGGTAGCAACTAGTTTAAAACTCTAAATTTCAGGTCGTGGAGAAGACAACTAGAATCCTATCCATTTTTTCCAAGAATGTATCGCAATTCACATATAGTAAAGAAAAGTAATCTGAGTTAATCTTACATCTTCTAGGAAATGGCATTTAAAAGAAAAAAATAGATTAATACAGCACAAAGTCACAGTCTCGATCACTTATTGAGGATTGAACTCACCACAGTTGCAATGGCTTGCGAGAATGTTTGCTTACCGCTGTTGCACAGCAATGGGTAAATTATTTACTAAAACCCTCTTAGTTTGTCACAAGAATACAAATGAAAATTATCCAGTATTGGTCGAAATCACTACAATAGTGATAGTTGTAGATGAACCCAGCAGGATAACCACTGCTACATGGCGAGTTTTCCAATGATTTACTGCTTAGACTTGTACAGACCCACAAGTGTGAAGTTCACAGTGCAGATCAAATTAACACAAGCAAACATGATCTGCTTAATTAAATTGGTAGCCACAGTGATCCAAATGAGCGTTTGCTTGATGAGAAAAAAATAACCTAAAACAATAATTCGATTACTCTTTTGCATAAAAATGCAGTCGTTAAAATCTTTGATAGAATGAAAATTAAATTTCGTTAAAATCTTTGATAGAATGAAAATTAAATTTCACAAATCAAATTTGCCTTTTGATAAATTCAAACATAATAATAGTTACTACATGCATGAGTCAGTTACCTCAAAATAAATATGACAATAAAATATTCATTTAGTCAATTCTCTTTTTTTCTGTTTAGGCAAATTTAAAGCAATATTTCATCATTCATTGATAAAGCGTGTCAATCATGGTTACTGAGGAAACGCGTTGGGAAATCCACCACTTGCGTGAGAGACTGAGTGATTGAGAAACTCAGGGGTTGGACGGCAGCAAAGGTCAGCGACAGTTTTAATCCACTTGGCATGATGGGCATTGAAGTTAGCGAACACAAATATATTAGCGAATGGTCGACAGGAAATGACTTTGTCTATATTGCATGAAATACTATTTAGCATGCAACAGACAGGAGAGGAAGGAGAACGGTAGGAAAAAAGAGACAGCTTACTAAGTTTAGTAGAGAGACTGAGACACGTACGGGAGTGGACACGCGATTCAAGAGAGATCTCCCTAGCCAAAGGGAGATGTTCATTAACATCAACTCCCAGGCAATGCATGTGGATGTCAGAATCCTTCCAAAAGAAAGGAATGTAGCCAGGAATCGAGAAATCAGAGGAGGGGTAGGTTTCTGGTTAGTTTTGTAGAGATCTAAGATGTCAGGAAACCTTTCGTAGAGGAACGATTCCACAATGCAAAAATTGGTACGGATACCACGGACGTTAGAGAAAGAGATGTTGAGGGGCTAGGTAAATTTTATTTGGGTGGTTTAGTTTTATATTTTTGATTGCATTTTTTCATGATTTAGAATTATTTTGGCAAGGAGAGGCCTAGATTATCACTAGCAGTCAGTAGTCATATGTAACATGTGTGGGATGATAACTGGTGTAAACTGCAGCATAGTGTGACCACAAAATTGTCCACCGGATGCGCTTGCAGGGACAACTATACACATGCGACATGGCACTACAATAATCCCGACATTAGGTGACTGTTGATTAGAGCAGCCTTTCTAAACGTTACAGAAGAGTTCGGGCTCATAACTACAAGTCGGAGGCAGCAACCAGAAAACTGCCAACCTGGTACACTCAGCATGAAGTGAAATTGACATCACCCATACATAACACGCAAAAAAAAAAAAAATACTCGCAAAATTACCACTATTAATGTCTGGGTAGAGAAAAAGAACCTGGAACCCCTTCCTAAATAGGAAACAAGGAATGGGTTTTTACTCCTGTTCAAAAGAAGGAAGAGTACTGACTGATCGTTAGGAGAGCCTGTCTACTATAATAAAAAATGAGATTTACTAAGTTTTAACTTAGTAAAAGTCAAGTGATGCATTACTGAACGAAATGAGTCATCTGCGTTTGTATAAATCAATAGTTAGTCTCAGAAAAAATCAACAAATACTGTGAAAAGTCAAAGCATTAAACGATGTTTTTTAAAATATACGTAAATTAATACTCACATTCCGAAATTCGTTCATTTAAAGGCATTTTTCGATTTCACAAAATGACCAAAAGTTAGATCGTGGGTTTTTAATACAAAATACCGAGATGACTTACAAAAAATATATATATATAAAAAAAAAAAAATACCCGTTGTTCATGTAGGTCAAGAACTATTCATAATTCTTCCTAGACAGGATTGGAGAATTAACATGGCGATCTCAGAGTTAGTTATATTACAATAGTTTTTAGTTTTCCCCACGAAATATACAAGATACCAGTGAATCATCAGTGTTAGCATAACCTAATAGTGAGTATCGGAAAAACAAACAAACAAAAAAATATTACGAGAAAACAAAATATTAAATGATATTTCTTCTGATTAGAAGGAAAGTTTTCGCGGTAAGTAGAACATTAATTTATTTAGAAACCACAAACTTTTCTTCCAACCAAATATTTTATTTTCTTAAATCTTTCTTGTTTCCCACTTAATATCTGCATGTCATTTTAAAGATTCGCCGATACCACCCCCATCTCTATCGCTCCAAATCTATGATGAAATTATACAGCATTCTCTAGGTGATTAAACATTAAAGAGCAATCTAGAAAATTTTTTGTTTCTAATGACCTTTTTTTCTTATTTTCTTTAAAACTTTGTTAAATTTCTGAAAAATATCCTTTGCGTATTCCATATTGCACGTCCCGTCGCTTGTCACCAGTCATATTTCAGTACCAGCTTCGGTTGTCGTCCATGGAAAAAAGACATGAAGCTAATTCTCTCTGTGCTCTGTCTAATCACCAGATAGCGTAACAGAATATCTCGTCATTGATGTCACAATGATTAACAGAGATGACAGCTCCTAAGTGAAGGTGACAGCTCCTAAGTGAAGGTGACAGCTCCTAAGTGAAGGTATGAGCAAACACTCACCCATAATTACATTACCTGCTCAAATGAATTCCAAGGGGATCTATTTAGAATGAAAACTAAGCATTCATTTTAATTTCTTCAATGTTTGGGTAGTTCATTATATATTTATGTATATATGATTAATGCAAATATGAAATTTGTTACTTAGCTAATATTCAGCATACCGACTCCATGGTTTCGTGGACGGACCTTTGAGTAACTGCTCTCTCAATTCCATTTATTATTGGATTTATTTTTAATCCGACATTTTTAAGTAATATACACACATATATATAAATAAATGTGTGTGTAAAGTTTTAGAAAATGGGCGATCACTACAGCTTTCATTTCTTTATTGTATTAATTTCTCTTTTATGATTCCTCATTATTTTGTGGTGCTTCCATCTGTAGAATCATGTCAAGTAGCTTCTCAGTGCTCTTTTCTGCTTCTTAAACCTTTAATATATCGAATGAGAGTTAAATTTCCCAAGCTTTCTTTCCTTATTTTTGCCAAAATGTTCAGGTCATTCTTTTTGATTGTCAGTAAATTCTTTGTAAAAATCAGTAAAAATAGAAAGATAAAAGTGATTTTAAAAAGGTGAAAATGAAACAAACATCTATCATCAAATAGTAATTGATTCTGATTCGGTATAAATATACTGACATTTGGTGAGTACACGCAAATGCAGTTCTTCCTGTTCGCTAAATAACCTTCAATCTTTTTATTAAGAGAAGACAGTAATTAAGAAGCGTAATATCATGAAATGGAGAAAGCAACCAACTGCTACTCAGTTCCTTGTCACTTAGTATTAATAAAACATCTCGAAATAGTAATCTAAATATCATTTTATTGTTATTTACACTATTTACGTGCGGATTGTTGTTCTCACCTTTGTTGTTAGTGACATAGTAATTGTGAATTCAGTCACCAAACTTGGTGATTGAATTCACAATTACTACTATGTACTTACAATTACTATGTAATTACAATGTACTTGGACTCAATTACTTGGACTCGGTGGGAACAACGAGCAATAACTGAGCAGTACTAAAAGTACTAAAACACGAGATAAAATAAGTACTACACGAGATAAAATAAGTACTACACGAGATAAAATAAGTACTACACGAGATAAAATAAGTACTACACGAGATAAAATAAGTACTACACGAGATATCCCTAAAACATATGCAACGGGACTAGACCAATGTAACCGGGTAGATTAAATAAAGGATGTAGTTCAAAATTCCCTGTAGGTTAGCCGGATCGGTATGTACTTGATGAAAGCTAGAGGGCACAATGGATGAGATGTTGTGATAAAAACAACAAAGAAGAGAACGATAATCCGCATGTGGATAATAACTCCTCATCCAAAAATTCAGACAGAATTAAGGAGTTATCGGTTCTTTCGTTATCTTTTTCTTTTGCAATGATATTTATCAGAAAAAGAGGAGTAATGTTGATTAAAATCATCTGTCAAGCATAGTGAGTAGTTTCTTTTTATTAATAAAACGTTTCCGGTTGCTCAGTACTGTCAATGAAAGATTTACCATAAAGAACATTGCGCTAATAATATATATATATATATATATATATATATATATATATATATATATTATGGAAAGTTCCGGAGATTTACGAAATGGATCAACAATCGACATATCTTAATTTATTTGTTTAAAGATTATTTTTAATAGATATTCGTATTTGAGTAGCTACCCTGTATTTAATTAAAAAGTCTCTCTCTCTCTCTCTCTCTCTCTATATATATATATATATATATAGTTGAATATATGTCTCGGAATCCGACAAGATGGTAAAATAGAAAACAAAGAGGAAACAACATATCTCGATTTAATATGTTTCACTTTTATCAAAGTTTCGTCAGAGATCGAAAAAACAAAAAAAAAAAAAACAACAAAAAACAAAAACAAAAATGGAAAACAGAGACACAGAAAACTGGTACGTTATGATTTATAGGTGAGTTCTTATTGGCCAAATACGTGTCACGTGTATTAAAGCAATAAATTATTAATAATCATTTTAAATATGTGTGAGAAATATTATAGATTGTAAAGTGTGTAATAGTGTGTGTATCTGTGTGTGATGAATGTCAGTAGACGTCATTTTCGTGTCGGTTGGTGAAATGTAGCGAGATGTTGCAATGATTTTGTGTTTGATTGTTTTTTTATATTCTGTATTATGTGTGTAAGGAACGTCTGCTGTCGTCACCTCTGGGTCGGTGAATTACTGCAACATCTCTCTACATTTCACCGACCGACGCAGAAATGACATCTACAGACATTTCTCTCTCTCTCTCTCTCTCTCTCTCTCCACACACATACTTCACCTTCTATAATATTCCTCACGCATATTTAAAAGAATCCTCTACTGCTTTAATGCATATGACACTCATCTGACCAATAAGAACTAACCCACAAATCGTAACTACCGTCTCTTTGTTTTATCATTTCTCTTTCAATCTCTGACGAAGTTTTAAAAAAAGTGAAACATATTAGATTTCCTATTTGTTCTTTACTTACGAACCCATGTAAAATTATATAAAACTTAATAATACCTTGTCTGTCATTTTTAATGAAACCTGTATAAAAGAGAGATTGTTGTCCAAATACACACACACACACACACACACACACACACACATATATATATATATATATATATATATATATATATATGATAGATACGAGGATCAGCTGAAAAGTTCATATTTAAGTGCACTCGAATCCAACTGCTGGCCAATCACCTGTTGTATTCTCGTACACTTGTGTGTCTTTTAGCTTACCAACTGGTGTGTTTGCACACATTTGTATCTTGGTTACCACATGAACGCTACAACCGACCTTCATATATTCAATATGCACTAAAATGGACGATAATCGGCTTCGCATTATTTCTGTTAAAAATGCTGGTTTCTGTTCGTAACTAACACAATATCAACGACTTCTAAACAGCTATTAAAATAGACGTACTAATTTTTTAAAATAATTTTAGTAGATGCAAAAAAACATTTATAGATATTTTAAATTTTAGTTTGGCCTGAGAAAAGGATGTCAAAGTTTCATTTTCGTCAATCATTTAAACGCTTTAAAAACAAAATTCAAAATCCTGCTTTTGGCCTGCTCTTGGTCACTGACTACACAAACCAAGGGAGAATTACTACCCCAGTTACTGAGCAGGCTTGAAAAAAACGCTTCAGTCAGTTAAGTGCCATATGGGATACACGCTTTGTGCGATCATGTCTCGAAAGAGACATGACTGACTGAGCAGAAGATTATCCCGCAGTAGGTTGCCATTGCTTTTTGCGGTAGACTGGTTGCCGACCAAGGCTATAGAACCCAATCTGTCCTATTATTTAACCCATAACTGGAGGGAAGAGACGGATTAATACCTTTCCCGAAGGAAATTTGTGCATAAGTGAATGCAATGAATTCAACTGGAATTCGAACTCGGCTCCCCGATTTGTCGTTCCGAGTCGATATCCACTGCACCACAACGCACATTCCTCATTCTTGGGAAAGGTATTAATCCGTCTCTTAACCTCCACTTATGGGATAAATAACAGGACAGTTTGGGTTCTATGTCCTTGGCTGGCAACCAGTCTACCGTACAGAAAGTAAGGGCAGCCTACTGCGAGATAAACTTCTGCCAGTCAGTCATGTTTCTTTCGAAACATAATCGTCTAAACGTGTATCACGTATGGCACTTAACTGACTGACTGAACCCCAGCGGCGGTTCTGCCTTGCTTGGGGTGAAATGATTAAAAAAATGAAAAGACACTTACCGAGACTAAATATTAAATTTTATCAACTCTAATTATCAATTTTAATCAACTTCTTGGTATTTACTTAATTTGGTTTTTAATTTGGATTGTTTTGGGTCAGTTTTCCAAGTGAGATGGGTTTGCCTTTTATTTTAAAAAAATAGCATGTAAAATAAACTGGACCTATCACTGATCACCGGTGATAAAATTGTAACTGTCTTACTTAATAACCTCATGAAATTTTACTTCTGTCGTCTAAATACTAATATTAACTTTCATCATCAGGTTTATTAAGCTTCGTTTACGAATTCAATTTCCCTTTCTGAACACAAAAATTATGAAAGCTAATTTCGGTAACAAGTATTTATAGAACAGAAATGGTCAAGGCTAAACGTTGAGTCAATTATTTGTTAGACAGCTTTTAATTCTTAAGACACTCTTTTGTATTCTGTCAGTCTTTTGTAGAAAGAGCAAATTTATAAAAAGAAGGGAAAAATGGAGAAAATTGGACGATATCTGAGAATGTTTGGCGTACACAATATGCCAGCTGATTTAACCCGATGCGAATCTGACGTTTACTTGGCACTGACCGAGACTGCTACATATCGACTTCCTTCATGGAGTATCTAGAAAATCATTTTTACTTGATTTTGATAAAAAAGGGGCCACGTACTACAAAACAAGGAGGCTTGGAAGCAAAAGATACAAAGATGTACCGTTGACTGTTTTTAGACGTTGATTGTTTTAGAAGATTAAGAAAATAAACCAGTTTTTCAAAATTGAATAAAGCATATAGGTTAATATCAGATAATCTTTTTCAGACTGTGCATTCTTTTAGAAAGAAATGTAAGCTTTTAAGATTTTTTTTTTAAGTGAGTTGGTACTTGAGAGTTCGTTCCTGCAAAAACTGAGTTTTCTCAATCACATTATCATATAATTTTGTTTGTTTCTCCGTTAGTAAGTTAGTTAGCACGTGCGTTACAACTTGCTATTACCTCAGATAAATAACGGATCATTTCGTTTTGATTACGTGGGAAAGCGAAAGAAAAAGAACCTCTGTTAGTTGTTTTTTTCAGTAAGAAAATGAATGCATATATAAGAAAAGTGGAGGCAATAATATTCGCCTGTATTTATCGTCTACTTCATTGAAACGAACAACTTTATCATTTTTAATCTTTTTAATTGTACCCTCTTAGTTTTATTGTTACTACAATATTTTGTTAAAGTTATTCCACTGATATTTTTGTCTCTCAAGGAACTTATTCATTCATTACCTTAAGAATAATGGGTCATCATGAAATTTTTATAGAAAAATCGTGAGGTCTTCATAGGTACTACTAGTTAGTATAAATTTTGCACCTTCCAGTATTGTAGAAGTTACAAGTATCAGTTGTCACAGACTGTTTTGGTAAAGGGATGTGGAAGGTATGACAGATATTTAAATATCTTATAGTAACATATTCGGAGCAATAACAATCTTAGTAAATGAATGTTATTCCATTCGAATGTTTTTGGGAAAAGGTACATAACTGTAAATATTCAAATTGTACTTCATGCTTCAAAAGTCGTCAATGTGCATACAATTTAGCTTTGAAGTTAAAGCGACTCCAAGGTTTTAGGATATCTTAATTTCTATTCCGATTAATTGATTCATTTTCTACGGCTTATCAACCCTTTGGAGATTATTTAAAGACAGAAAATAATCTTTAGATTTTAAGAATTTATTTTGAGCTAATAAGAGACCGAGGCAAGCAGCGGATACCATATTTGAAGGGCCTGAGCAGGTGGATGACAGAACGGGGGCTGCGAGATGTTACAGAAAAAAACGTGCTAAGAGCCACCAGGGATAGGGAGACGTGGAAGGCCATGATCGCCTACGTCCTGAAAGGACAAGGCACATAGAAGAAGAAGAAGAATGTTTTAGTGATGCAAGTATTACTAGTTAACACACAACATGAAGGAGAAGAGATGGATTCATACGATTCCCAATTCTATATACGCATAAGTTAATATAGCGAACCCAACGCGAATTAGAACTCGACTCTCCTATTCACAATTCTGAGCCATTATCTAAACTTATTTATAAATGTAACTTTGTCTCTGTGTGTGTGTGTGTGTGTGTGTGTGTGTGTGTGTGTGTGTGTGTGTGTGTGTCCGTTTCTTCAGAAATCGGCTGAACCGATTTTTTCCTGAAAATTTACACAGTTGTACTATAAGCGTCTGCGAGTGTTCTTACCTAGGTTTTGTGTCGAGGTGACCCCGATAAATATCGAAAATCGATAATCGAAAAAATCGGATTATAGAAGGAGCGGTCCGATTTTAATCAAATTTGATACATTCATTGACAAAGACATAAGAAACGATATTCAGAAGTTTCAAAGTTGTAGTTCTTACAATAGTGCAGAAAATCGATAATATATATATATTGGAGTAGATAGACTAAACTATCGCCCGGTTCACACTCCACCCACGTCTATTGAATAGGTGAAGAGGCTCATCCCTTGTTTCCTGTTTAGGATGTGGTTTCCGGTTTTTCTCCTTTCCAATCTTTTCACTCTTACGTAGCCCCCTGCGCATCAGTGGCGTTTTCGCCTTGCTTGGGGTGATATGATTATATATATATATATATATATATATATATATATATATATATATATATATAAGGCAATATGTTTGTGTGTGTGTCTGTTTATCTGTCTGTATGTCCTTTATAAAAATCCACAATTTTTATCCGATTCTCACCAAACTTCACACAAATATTCTTTAGGCTGAGCCTGAGCTCCAGGAGCATGGATTTGTTTTAAAGCTTTCATTACACCCGAGCAACACCTGGCTATACTGCTAGTACATTACAATACGCACATACCCAAGCTTACAAGCACCTAGTATTCCCAAAGTTACTAGTCTAGATGCTGACAAGACTCAACGTTGCTTAACCTCAGTAATTGTACGGGAACTGATAATTTAACGCGATGTGGTCGTAAGTCTTTCTCTTCCAAATTTCTGGTTAGTGAAACTAGCTACATTAGTACAGAGTCGATTTCTCAAAGCATCCAGTTTAGAATTTTTTAAATCTGCATTAGATGTGTGCATATATTTGTAAGTATTTATATATTCATATTTTTGGGGCCACGGCTAATATTGCTCCAGATCAATCAAATGCCTATGACTGTTGATTGAGCTAAATTGAAGTTCGTTACCATATATTTGCTATACAGCAGGTAAAATTTTATGATTTTACGCGCAGTTTTATATTAGCAACAAGGTCCTATCAATTTATAGCGAGATGCAACCGTAAGTTCTATTCTAATTGTTTGTTTTCTCGCAATTCTCGTTTGTGAAACTCTCTGCTTCATGCTTCCCAACCAATTTTCATCTTCAGAAATTTAAATGAAATGTCAATCAGTAATTTACCGCCTTATTGAATTCTTGTCTTTTATTGTTCTCTCTCCTTAATAATGTTTCTCTTTTTAAAATTTTTCACACTTAGTAACCTCTATTGTTTTAGTGTCTTTACTACCTTGTTTGGGGTGAAATGATTAAAAAAAAAACACGTACGCAAATGCGCTGATGTTAGATTATATTGCAGTCAACATTTTTTCAATTGGTACAGTATTACTGCTATTATATAAAAGTAACTTATTTTAATCCTTTGTGTGTTTAAAAATAACTTTAGAGTTGATCGATCTTCATAAAAATAAACATTTTGTAATTAATATATTTCTTCTTAATTATCAAACGCCATTTTTCCTTTTAGAGATTCGGTTTTTGATTGTTTTTCCAGCAACAAATTTTTCACAGATGAAGTTGTAAAAATCTGGAGTTGAAACGGTATCAGGGTTTCTTACTGAATAATGCAGATATCTTAATATCTGGACGGCAATTTGATTTTCACGATTAATTTTCATGCGAGAAAATTCCTCGTCTTCTATTCGGGAATCAAATGGGAAATTTTCTCTTTTCTCAGTGTTGATAGATCTCTTTTTGAGAATGAAATACAGTTTCCGCCGATAACGAGCGGGGTTCTACTGAAGGAAATATAGTTTATTTTAACCCATTTTCAGATTACTTTGAAAGAAAAAGATTAAAAAAAAATGAAAGTGAAGGTTGCCGTTTCTGATATTTTTTTTCTTAAGAGAAAATTATAAAATATTTTCGTTTCTATTTAAGGTTAACATATTTTAACAACTGCCACCTGCGTAAAAAATACATTTGTTGAGTTTTGTGGTTACAACTCGATCCAATTAAAACTAACTGAATGAAATTTTTATTTTTATTAGTTATTTTTGTTTCATAAATAATAGTATGAACAAGAGCAAGTAGTCATTGCCAAGCTGTAACCTTGAATCGTTTTATCTTCTAATTTTCTTTCTTAAACTGAAATCTTTCCCGCCTTTTTTTTTTATAAAGGCAGTCAACTTCACTTAGAAAGAGCTTCATATATAAAAAAATGATGTGTTACGTATTTGCAGGTAAGCGTTGTCAATGAAATACAGAGCTGTATTTGTGGTTGTAGGCACTCTTAGGTTTAATGCTTCAAAAATCTATGGTGTTGGAACACACACACACACACACACACACACACACACACACACACACACACATATATATATATATATATATATAATATGTGTGTATGTTTAAATTATGTCATGGTTAACAATAGAGGTAACAGCTTTTTGCTGCTTTTGTTTGGCCAGGTAACATGGAAGAGTGACTTACCAATGTGTGTTCACCCTCTTTTTCAAGTCATTAACGGATATTTTTATCAAAAGGAACCAGAAGCGAATTATTGATTTACCGTGTATTTTTTTCTTTTACCCTGAAGCAAATCTTAATAACCTAAACCGGAAATTGAATTCAATTCCGAATTTGCATTTTTGTACTAATAACCATTCTGCATCTACCTACTTACCTATGTGATATACTTTATAGGTGCAAAGGGATGCTAAAGGTTCTCTGGCCGAGTTAGCCAGGCCGAGAACTAACCAGTAACCTACTTGTATAATAGACAATGGAGGTGTGAAGTTGACTTAATTGTCAACAACTTGAAAAATGCAGTCAGCTAATTGAGTTCAAATTTCGGCTGAGTTAGTTTGTGTTCAAGCTAGGGAATACCAGGACTGAATCGAACAGGAACTTTTAATCTATGATGATTTGATCTGTATTGACCCCAATATATACTGTGTTCGCTTTAAGAGATACCAAAAGTAAGCTTTGTACTCGGTGTCACATCAGAATGTCAAGAGCTAGGCACTTCTGAGAATTGACGTAGGTGATCTTATCACCAATAAGTGCAGAATCAGCCTCCATTAATGATGAAAGTGAAGAACACTGAGATAAACTATTCTTTTGGCTAGTATTGTGTCTGATCATATTCTTTTTTTTATATCCAAGTGTTTCACTTGCTAATGTGGACAGATTTTAATGAATAACTTCAAAATGTTTCTGTAATTTGCGACTCATTCCTGCGTTCTAAACCAAGAACTGCACCTGCTGATATCACAGTATGTTATCGAGAAACATTCCTGAAGTAATCATTTGGTAGCGTGATCCCAATGGGGCAGTGTATTTATGGATATCACGTGATGAATTATCCTATAGATAAAGAACTAATTAAATCAACATTGCATATGACATTCAGAAATGTTCTGAATGCAACTGAATCATAGGAACTTGGAACATTACGAGTCAAATGCGCATCTATCCAGAATGTGGCACCTGCTTTTTACTCTTCAATGACATGATAAGCATCAATGGGTTAGTCATAGCCGTTTCTCTCTCAATGTTATTACAAAAGTCTTTTGGCTTTTTATGATGAAAAAAATAAAATATCAATTTTATTTTGCTTTGGTTTCATCATTAATTTCTTTATTTTTGTGTTCTAATTTTCATAATTTCCTTTGTGGCTGTTATAATTTTCTTCATTTAATTCCGATTTTCTTTTAGTCTCATCTTCATTAGTTCGTTCTTTGTGATCGTCATGAATGTCCTTTTTTTATTACATTCATAGCTTCCTTTTCCTTCTCTTCTTTTTCTTCTGCAATTCTTGTGATATTCAGCGATTCTTTATCTTTTCTTTTAATATTCATATATTTTCTTTGACGGAATTTTCATTCTGTGATATTTCAAAACTCACTCCTTTATTATAACCGCCATAAATCACTTGTTGTTTTTCTTCTGGTACTTCTTCAACTTCGTTTCTTCTACTTCTTGTCCTATTTTTCTACTTTATTTTCTTCTTTTTCTACTTCTTTTAAATTTCCTTTAATTCATTTTGCTTCTTTTTACTTTTTTACTTTTTCTTCTTTTTACTTCTTCAATCTGAGTAATATCAAATTTCTTGGTTCTTACTTTTCAGCTGATGTATTTTTCGATTCTTCTCACTTACACAATTCATTCAGTAGAAGAGTTCTTACAAGCGATAGTTTTGTGTTTGTTGTCAAGCAGTCAATTTTTTTCTGATGTGTTTAAAAAAAACTATGAAAGAATAAATATTGATGTGGCTTCCAAGAACCTTTGTCAACCAGATGCAAAAGTAGCGCTTTTAAGAACTCAATCCTACAATTGTACAACCGAGAAATCCTAACGTAGGCATAAGTCGTGAGGTAAGAAAAGAATAAAAAAGAGAATATTAATCCTAATAAATCCTGGAATGAAAGATAATGGCTTATCCCAAAATTTCAAACAGTATTGCTTATTCTTTGTAAGAATTTTTTCCGCGTAATCTTTATAAATTTCTTCACTGCGTTTTTCAGAAATTTATTCTTTTATTCTTCATAATTTTCTTTGTTGCAAAGTTAATTTCTTTTTTCTAATCTTTGTCATTTTCTTTTCTGGAATTTTCAGTTTTCGTTTACATCATAATCTTCTTCGGCATCACACTTTGCTGTTTTTTTTTTTGCCTCGTTTATTTTTCTCTTTCTTTCTTGATGGTAACGATGGTTATTCTCCATATCTTTACTCTTACCATCTCTCACATAACCACCGCGCTTAGCTTCATCGTTACTGTCATTACATTTCTCTTTGTCAACATCTTAACCGCACTTTTTCTGCCTCCTTTCTGCCTCATACATCATCATCATCTTTTTCTCTCTTCCTTAGCTTTTAACTTCTTTCCACACCATCATCTGTTGTCGTATTATTTTCTTCAAGCTTTATAATTATTCTTTCCTTCCTTCATTTATTTCAGTTAGGGGGTTACAGCTGTCCCGCAAACAATCTCATTTCCATCGGTGGCTCGAAGGTGCTGTCATAACATTACCGACCGATGATACAACAAAAACAGTGCTGCATTCGTCAGTTTACGAAGTAATTTCTGTTTAAAGCTCATTTTAGAGTACGTCCAAACTAAGAGCAATTTAAATAAAATAAACGGTTAATGTCTTACGATAAGCTAAGAAATATATTAATATTTTTATTAGGCTTTCTAAGTTTTGATTAGGCTACGAAAGACAATCATTTGCAGTCATACAGTTTAATGCCTTTTTTTCCCCAAACGACTGAGGTGCTATCGTCCCTTTGCTCATAGTATTATCTCTAATGTTATTCGAACTGCCAACATGAAGCATTGTCATTTATTATTAATTTTTGCAAGCATTTCTTTCGTCTTAATTTCAGTTGCTTTTTTATATCGCAACTCCCAGATAGTCTTGGTATCGTTTTTTTGTATATAGTGTAAGTTAGGAAGAAAGAATAAATCCTTGACCCCGTAAGAAGAGAATACATCATAATTTGTGAAAACGAGTCATGTTGTCCTAAGAATATGGAAAAACAAATGGACTGGATTTTTGTTAAATTACAACTGAATTTCAAAGTATTATCTTTCTTTATGATGAAAGTTTTCTTTTCATTATAGAAGTCAAATTTAATATGATATAAAGACGGCATTTCCATGAATCAAGGTATATAAAGGGACCGTAATAGTAAAATAAATGTGATGGATGCCAAAGGCCTATGAAATGAAAGGTATAAATTGAGCGATAAACAAATAATTCTCCTTCTTTTTATCTCTTCTCAACATGAGGTTTTAATAAAAATGTTTCGCTACATTCTGCTTCTTTTTTTTTCATATTAAGGAATGTTTCTTCGTCTTTCATTCGACAGACAGCAGCCTTGCGGCACACACATATAAACACACGATTTTGAGCTTTCTCCTGATTGCATCGACAAGCTGTAAAAACATTCCACTGCCTAAACTCCAAGCAGTTTTATATATACTCTCGGAACGAAGGTTTTACAGCTGAGTCCCGATTTTTGATACATTCTTTTCCAACAGATTTATTTTACTAATATATTTTACTAATATATTTTACTAATGTATTTTATTAATAAATATATTTTACTAATATATTTTACTAATATATTTTATTAATATATTTTACTAATATATTTTACTAATATATTTTACTAATATATCTACTGAGAAAAAAAATGTTGGCTTGAAGTTTTATTCCTGTTTGTTTGTTTGTTGTTAATTTCTTTACTTTAATTTTTCTTTTGTTCTTTTTAGTCTTTTTAATCCTTTCGTTTTTTTATTTTATTTAATTATTTCACCTCAATAAAGGTGATAATTCCACTAAGAAGCAAGGAGGTACTGGGAGTGAAAGAGAATGAATGATAAGAGAGAAGAAAGCACAATAAAAGGACATAATTCAGGAAGATAGAAAATGGCGAATTGTTATTAAAAATTATAGGTAGTAAGAAAGCAAAAAATAGGAAAGAAAGTTTCACAGATGAGAAGTGTGAGAAAAGAAACTAATTAGAATATAATATCCGGTTGCATTTAACTTGTTCGACTGTAAAACTTAGGTTCTTTAGTTTGTTTTAAGTTTTTTAATTCTCTTTTACTTATTTAGTTTTCTTTGACTGCTTCTTTCGTCCTTCTTTTTATTCTTCCTCAATTCGTTTTTTAATTATTCTTTATTCCTTCTTTAACATTTCTTTGGTGTTTTGTTCTTAAGTTCCTGTTATGTTTGCTAGATCATGAATTTCTTTTTAGTTTTTCATTAGTTCTTTATTTCTTCTTTAATTTACTTCTTTAGAATTGTCTTTGAAGTTGGATTAACTCTGTATTGTTTGAGCATTAACTTATCTATAGTCTTGTTGTTTAGAAGCCCGAGTAAAAAAGAATTTCTGAATGTAGAAAAAATCACATGAACGATTAGAAAAGATTTATTAAACAATGACTTTTCTTTTGTTACACAGAGAAAAATGGACAAGATGATCACTAGTGATAAGAAATAAATTCATAAGAATCTAAAATGAAAAATTATCATAACTAGATTCAGAACAGACTTTAACATCTTATCCCAAGTTGAATCGAGTGAAAAGAAATTACTTGTCTATGTTTGCTGAGATTATAAAAAAAATATTTCTTTATGAAACCTGGACAAACTTGTAATGCTTGAAGCTTCTGTGTCCGATTAACACATTGGAAGAAAAAGGACATTTTTTCGCTAAGGTCGATGAAAATTTTGATGCATGACAATTAAGTTGAAAATGCGATGTAACAAAGGTTCATGGATTAATAATGGAATGGTCTACATGCGGAATATT
Source organism: Ascarosepion bandense (assembly GCA_037127315.1). Lineage (NCBI taxonomy): Eukaryota > Metazoa > Mollusca > Cephalopoda > Sepiida > Sepiidae > Ascarosepion > Ascarosepion bandense. The sequence continues at coordinate 1,715,046 of JBBBDQ010000212.1, read as the reverse complement.
TTCCTGACATTTCACATTCAGACTAATTTCCTTTTCCGAGTAACAGTTCTTTTCTGAACAGCTTTCCACTAAAGTGAAGATATTAGAGGATTGCTAAAAAAATCAAACGAGTACCAATAAAAATTGTTATTCTGAATGAAGAATTTATTAGAAAGGTAGCGTTAGGCCGCAGAAATCCGAAGAAAATGAGAAGATATTGATATGAGTTTATATAAAAGATTTTCTTAGAATACTGTACTTTTTTGCATCAACATAATAGATTTTCATGATCTCCTAAATGTACGTATTTTCTCAAACGAAGAATGTCAACATCATTAGATTTTCGTATTAACAATTTTTGGCAATGTTTAACCTTTGTTCCTACATCCTACCAAAAACCAAAAGGACCATTACTCCTTTTACACTACTATTAATGTATACAATCCCTCGGTAATGATTATTTTAAGATAAAAATGTGAATTAAGTACGATGCGATACTTATTATATAGCTTTTATAAATAGTTATTATTTACCATTCTGTAAAGAGATCAATTTTATAAGAAATTTTATTATTCAAAACTTTATAAAAAAACTTACAAAATTATCAAAACCAACTAAAATGAAATATTTGCGATAAAATTACAGACATTCTGTAATTATACATAAAGAAAACTTTATTCACCTAATGAATATACGATCAAAATATTAATGCTTGTGGTTTTGCCTAAATTCTAAAATTCAAAGTATATTTGGTTCAGAGAAAGAGGTTATCTGAACTTATTTTAGTGAATTTATTTGGCAAATTTTGAAAATATGCATTTTCCGGGTATTCCTTTTTTGTTTGATTCTATCTTAAACAAAAAAAGAAATACCAGGAAAATGCATATTTTCAAAATTTATAACTACAGTTACTCTTCGTTATGCGTTTATTTAATTTTTTTTTTGTTCACGGGCATTTTTATAAATTTATGAATAAAAATTTATTTGTAAAATGCTAAATAATAAATATTTTATTATAGTTGGTTCACATATTTTATAATCTTGTAAATATAAAATTAATATTGAAAATAAGTAATTTAATAAATAGTGTTTAATATCTTTGCTGTCGATTCTCAAGAATAAAGAACAAATATAAACCCACTTTTATATGTAAGAATTTTATTAAAATTCTAATTATCGTTTAAAAAAAAAACATTGCCGAGGGAGTCAAATTTGTGTACAGTAATAGCGGTCCCAAGAGAATGAATGTTCTTTACTTAATTTTACTAATGTATATAATTCGTATATAATGCCACTTTCAACGTATGTATCTAAAAAATGTTTATATTTTTGTGTGCAATGTGTAGGATATATATCAATCTGTCAGTTAATTGTCATACGTGATACACGCTTGGGCGGTCATATCTCGAAAGAGACATTGACTGGGCAGAAAATATTCCCGCAGTAGGTTGCCTTTGCTTTCGAATAGAACCCAATTTTTCCTGATGTTTAACCCATAGCTGGAGGGAGAAGCGACAGATTGATATCTTTCCAAGGGTATTTGCGCGTAAATGAAAGCAGCGAATTCAACTGGAATTCGAACTCGGATCTCTGATTTCTCGTTTCGAGCCGATATCCACTGCACCACAAAGTGATTAAAATAACGTTTTAGAGCAACGAAGCAAGTATATTTAAAATAGGCATTTTCTGTGGAGACAGTGTTTTTCGAAATTTTTATTTCATTACTTTAAATGTTGGATAAAAGCAAGGTTCCAAGTGTTTCCATAATATGAGAAAGTGTGTACACACGCATTTGAAACGCTGAGGAACTACTTGTTGGCTGAAGTCGTTGTGTACTTCTCACAAGCTTTACAGATCAAGGAGTATCTCATGGAAATAAGCCAAAAAATCAGATGCTGATTTTCAAGGTATTTCCTAATTTGGTAGTATTAAATAAAATTCTTCTCATGTTTATATATTTGACTCTATCAGGTTAAGCTAAACGCACTTGTTTCAGCTCGGTAATTAACAAGCAAGTTTCGGTACATCATTGTACTGAAGTGAATCTGATCCTCTTTAGTGGCTCCATATTGGCGCCATGTACCAGACTAAGGTAAGCTCAGTAACTATAGGCATAGCTAACGAGACTGTTTTCATTACCTTGAGAGGGTGACAATTCCTAAATCAACATATTCAATCGAAAAAAAAAAAAACTTTAAACATGCAAAAGTAAACATCATTATTATTATATATCATTTTAAGGTCATTTGAATCTTCGAATGTAATTCATTTAAAGCCTGTATTTTCAAGTTCACTCACCTTTGTCATAAAAGATAATCAGATGAGCGAATCAGGAGAAAAAAAGCAGGTCACCATTGTTATTGTAGCTGTTAGTAATGACAGGAGTCAATGCAAACTGTAAATTGGATTAAATATTTAATCCCTTTAAAACGGATAAGCCCAAATGGATTAATAGAGGTTAGCAGCTACCACAGAAATAATTTCAGCCAGACAAGTGCAACTAAACAAAAACAATTATTTTTTTCATATTATTATTATTTGCAATAGTAGTATGAGTAGAAGTAGTTGAATTTGAAGTAGTAGTATTGATAATAGTAGTTGTAGTTGCAACAATAATAATAAAGTAAATATAAAATAACGATAGTTGTTAGTAGTAGTAATTTGTAGTTGTCTTGGGTTTGGAGTTACATTGATTCATTGACCAGCCTTTGGTTTACAAATGTTTGTAATAGCGTGATATGTAACGGCGACAATTGTTTATCAATTAGATTTCCGAATCAAACCGAATGGATCTACACTGGACTCGATTAAATCATCGATTGCTAGTGACGTTTCGCCAGTTTTTTTTTCGATAAGGTAACTGTTTCTTTTACTTATTTTCATCACTTGATGAAGAAGATTTAACCTTTAATTGAACTTTGAGATTTGTATCATTGCAAGCGCATTATAACTGAATACACCATTATATACAATTTATTGAATTAATTAGTAATAGTTTGTCTGACATATATAATATTTTGTGTAATAGTCTTGGTATTTTTTTGATGGGTTAAATCTATATTGAACTTTTATCTGTATATTTTGGTAACGAATAACTTTAATTTTTTAAATATAACACCAGTAAAGTTGAAGCTAAGTAGAGTATGTATATAATGGTCTGAAGATCGCAGCGAAGCGGGAATTTGACTGTCGCTATGCAGTTTTTATCTGTTTGGCTATTTGTGTGTGTGTATGTGTGTGTGTCTATGTGTGTTTGTCTTATCTATCTATCTATCTATCTATCTATCTATCTATCTCTTTCTTTTTGGCTTTCTATTCCTCTTTCTCTGTCTGTCTGTCTCTCTCTATATATATCTATATATATATCATATATCCATCATCCTATCTCTCTATCTCTATGTCTATATCTATCTCTGTTTACCTATCTCTACATGTCTGCTTATCTGTCTACCTCAACTTGCCTGTTTGTCCACCTACTTCTACATGTCTGTCTTTCTAACTTTTTATGTTTACATTCATCTTTGAATATCTATCTATCTATCTATCTATCTATCTATCTATCACTATGTGCCTGTTTCTCTCTCTCTCTCTCTCTCTATATATATATATATATATATATATCCATATATCTATCGCCGTATCCCTATATCTTTATGGTGCAACCCTAAAAGGTTACTGCGTAAGTAATCAACAAAACGGAAAAAAGGTTAGCCTTGTACAGAGTGAACATCATTATAAAAAACAAACTTCAAATAGCTCAATGTATGAATCTGTTATAACACATTTATTATAGGTGATGAGGAAATTGAACGTTGCACTAATGATAGTTTTCCTCAACACCACAAGACGCTACAAAACCAAAACATTAACCCAAGAACTCGAATCATATCTTTAAATAACCTCAGATATAGACTCTCATATGGATGCCATGCATGATGTCAAACTCGTTTAGAAATATCTAAGTTATATTCTGCATACAACTGTTTTTCTCAGATTAATGATTAAATTGTTTTCAAGCGAATGACTCTTGAAGGTCTTAAAGAAGACAACCCTTCGTCAGATTTTATAGAATTGCAGTGTGTATGCTCATCAGTTTTAGTCCTGATCTATTTCCCGTAAATATAAACATCAGCATTTGGGGCGAAATCTAAGGCGATACTTTTTTCGATTCGTCTTTGTAAAATGCCTTCTTTATCGATCAAGCTAAAAACTTTTCAGTACTCCATCAGATATGTTTATGTTGAATCATTTTTCGACATTTGTACAAGAGACTAAAAAAAGGTTATGACTTTAATAATTTTATAAAAATTTAAGAAGTCTCTTTTTTCTACTATTAATCCTTAATTATTATTGGGCATCTTCATACCAAGAATAGCTGGTCACTATTAATAGAAAGTGGGTGGTTGTAAGTTTCCTCAATCCACTGCACCTTTTTCTAGATATCCTTGCATGGTTTCTTTTCTGTCAACAATTCAAAGGGTTGCCAATTCTGCCATTTTCTTTGCAAGACTCTGTGATATGATTATGATAATTTTCTATCATTAATGTGCCACTGTTTTTCTTTTCTTTTTTTTTCACTAAAGTTCTCCCAAAATATGTCTCAAGAGCTAGTCAAGATAGATGGTGTTACGAAATGAAGCATGCGATATGGATGCAAGGGGAGGAAGAAGGGAATGAATGTTGTAAGGATAAGGAGGATAGATAACGGCTGATTCTTGAGATGTAGAGGTTAAGATTTAAATATTAAGTGTGTTAATGTAGTCAAACGGAACAGGTACATTATTCGCAGCCAAATATGTTATATGGTGACAAATAAGAGCAGCGTATAAACTTGCGGATGGTACAATACCTTAAGATCGGCCAACCCAGTATGTCCAGATGGTCTTTATAGTAAAGGCATTCCTAATTATTTAGATGTAACTCCCAAGTTACCTTGGCTGGATAATCTTACAAACTTACAAAAACAATTCGATCGTCACCCAATCCCGCTCATGAATAGAGATTCATAATGCGTCAAACCTGAGTAAGCGTTCCCAACGATAAACTTGTGATACTGAACGAAATATTTACTCTAGCCCAATTTAATTGACTAAAACAAAGCATGTACATGTCAAATCCGTCGAGATAAGTGATCATGTAAAACATATATTATTTCCCCTTTTTACATTGTTCCTACTATTGTTCTCATCTGTGTTGCCATATTCACAACATTTCGGCCGTTTGTACTCTCCGGCCTTCTTCAGGTGAGTGGAAATTAAAACTAAAACCTTCATTTCGTTCACCGGGGTAAATTGTTCTAGTTCCACGAGCCATGCTTCTTCCAGATGTCTCAGTATCAGTTATTTCTTTTTAGCTCATCTCTCAAAGTTTTGTTGAAGATATTGAACTCACAACTTACTGGATTCATCTAATGTTTTTATGCACTGACATCTGTGTATAAATTTTTGGGATTTATAAACGTAATGTTTCAGTGACCATTTTTTCAGAGATCATGTTACAATTTTGTTATTTGTTAATGTTTTTATCTCCCATTTCGTATTATACTGGTCCCCATATTGTATTCATTTCTATGCTTGTCTAACTGATGAGATTGTTGTGGCCTAGCATATGCACTGATTTCTTGAGTTTTCGTATTTTCCAGCGATGTACTCTGTCTATCATTTCAACTTCATCCCATGGGACGCGGTTTTCTCCCTTTTCCCTCCATATGTGATCTGTTACACCTAATTTTTCTATTTTCTTTAGTGTTATAGCTTTACAGTGTTCTTGTCTTATTTTAAGGGGGCGGTCCGTTTTTCCTTTATATTTTTTAGCACAGCTGCATGGGATGGCGTACACACAGGCCTTAATCCCGTTCTCCTCTGTAGGAGGTCTTACTCGGAAGAGGTGTCTGCGAAGTGTTGAACCACTTTTGAAAGTCGTCCTGATGTTATATGGACCACAGATCTTTTCCGATAATCCCTTCATATAGGGCAGGCAGACTGAGGCTGTTTTCTGAGTTATCTTTTTCACCCTTCTGTCCCAGTTTGTTGGACCTGCTGTCATGAACAAAACCAGAACGTACAACGGGCAAAATGTCCTGAATATGGCAACAAAGATGAGGGCAACAATCCGAACAACGTAAATAGTGTACTTAATTACAAAAACTTCTTCTCAAAAATATAGACAGATATTGAAAGATCAGTACGTACTCGATATACCAAAAATATGGAGCCAATTAGAAAAGTCTCAACAAAAGCTTGTACGAATGTCGTACTATCTAACATAACCAATACAGAAACTTACGATTCATCATTTATCCAGTAATGCGGAGTGCTAGAGAAAAGCAATAACAAATAACACAATTATAATATGAGCTCTAGTAAAAAATGGTTTCTGATACATTAAGTACCAAAGATTCATACACTGATGTCCTCAAGGACATATTACCAGTGACTTGACCCAAAGAGTTGTGAGATCAACATCAGAAAGAGGCACGACTCGTGGAACTAGAACAATCTACCCAGTGGACTAAGATGAGGGCAACAGTCGAACAATTAAAATAGTGTAAATAATTACAATACTTCATCTCAGAAATATAATGTCTGGTGTTACATCAGACCATATTTTTTTTATTATTATTATTCCATTTTTTATGTTCACACTAGATATATGATGTTTATTGCTGTAGACTGAGTGACAGCAAGTCTTTTTATTCTCTTGCACCTCCGAGCATTGGTCAAGAAGTAAACTGTCTCAAATCTTCTCCGAATTTCAAATTTATCACACCTCACCACGAATGTTTTCTGCACAGTTCCAAGTATGCTTATTATGGGCACCACTCTAAACTTAATGTTTTACTTGATATTCAATCCCTGAGATAGGTCCTCACACACTAATGTTTTTATTATTTTATTTAATTACTAATTTTATCGTACTCTTGTTTACTTCATTTAATCTTTCTCCTTTAATCTTTATCACGTGAATCGCTGGTTCAGCCACGGCTACGATCAGTTAAATTTTATTATCTTTGTTTGCGACTATCGAATCCGGTCTCTTTGCTTGGATGGGGTGGCTGGTTAGACTTTGAAAGTCCGAGAGTATTTTACTCTTTATCTTTCTAAGACAGATTCTGGTTTGTGTTCTCACCATTTGTTTACACGGTTTAACTAGAATTGCACAATTCTCAGTATATCACTATTTTTACTCTGTCATGTCTATTTTCCCTCTGAGTCAGCTTGTTTTATTCACTAGTGCTATCCTTTACAGTCTCGCCTCTTTCTCCACAAAAAGTGACATTTGATTATTATTATTATTACATTTAGAGTAGAGCGCAATTTAAGAAAAAGAAAAGAGTTTTTAACAACACTTAACCGTATTTCTGTTTTCAAGTTCAAAAAACGTGTGCAGGCACCAAAAATATATGAAAAAACAATAAGAAAAAGTTACTTGTTTTGAGGAAAACGGTTGTACTGATAATCAACGTGATAAAACGAATGAAATGCAACTAAACGTGAATAACATAATGGGGATCGTGATCATCTTGACCTTTTCTGTTATTTGATTAGTTAGTAAGAGCAATTAACCAAATAGTGAAATATAAATTTTATGGAACTCTTTTTGTTCACTCCCGGGTGGGACGTCAGTAGCTCGCTAATTAGCTTTATGCGTTTTAAGTGTTGAACGGTCGATGAATTCTGAATTTCTTTTCTGAATATTTACCAAAAAATGTTAACATTATAGTCGTTTGAGATAAAATGTGATTGATGTCACGTTGTTGTGTCGGACAACATACATGTGGCCAGTAAATATTTCCTTTAATTTTTCTGTTGTTCTACTCATATAAATCAAAACACGTTTGCTACACTGGGCGGTATATATCAAATAGGACTCAGTGCATTTGTTACCTTTTGAAGAATTCTTAATATTTCTTTTTATATTTGTAAAAGACTTGATTTGACTCATGTTGTTGCCTAACGAACAAGGTTTCCTCCTTCTACGACTGTTTTCTACAGTACAACGAACTGATAACCCAATAGAATTTTGAGAGAAATTATTTGTATTCGTTAACATTTGATGTTTTTGTTTCGTTTGAAAGAAACGATAGGCGGTTAGGGAAAATCTTCTGAAAAGGCGGATATGTTTTAGAAATATATTTATAAATGTCGTGAAGTACTTTAAAAATGCCAGCAAAACTGTACTACATCTCACAGGGCTCCCACATTTATGGCTGTGTGCCAGACTAAGCCAAGCTAAACAGATAAGTCAACGTTCCTTAATTTTCATTTCTCAGTTATTTTTCCGCGATTATAAAAAACGGAACCCCATCGATCGTCAACATTTTAAAATCATATTTGTAGTCTATTTTGGTAAAGTAATATTGATTTGTAAATAGATGGATCGATATTAAATAATGGTATACATATGAACAGATTAAAGAATTTTGAAAGTTATATATATATATGTGTGTGTGTGTGTGTGTGTATAGATATGCATGTAGATATAGGTATGCGAGTTTATGTGCATAATAAAGCATAAATGGAAAATATTCAGTTGTGTTTATAATTATTAAAAGGTGTGTATGTCATTTAAAAAAGTACTCATATTTTGAGGAACTTAAGCAATTTCTTGAAAGGGTTTTTTTTTCTGAAAATGCCGTCTAGAAATCATGTTAATAACATATCATAGTTTTTAACAAAAAACAGAACTCTGATCCCAACTCTAGCGTGAGGGTCGTTATATTTAATATGACCAAATTAACATCATTTCTGTGCAATATTCAGAACCCAGTTAAAAGACTGATTAAAGCAAAAAGAAAAAAAAACCCAAAAAACGTAACAGATTGGTTTGCGATAATGGAGGCGCAATTTAATATTGCAAATATAAGACAGCCCAGTCAAAAATTTTACAACATTTTGACAGCACTCCCCGTGGACATAGTAGGAAATATACAGCCAACTATACTGCAATCAAATGACTATGACGCACTAAAAGAAGCAGTGACGGGCGCTTATGAAAGAACAAAACCAGAGATGCTGGACAAATTAATGTCGTCATCGACAGTAACGGGTCGTCCCTCAGTATACCTGAATGAACTCATGTCATTAGCAGGTAGAATTAGCGTAGGGGACGATATCGTACGTCACAAATTTATTTAAGCCCTACCTAACTCTGCTAAACCAGTAGTAGCTGCGCAAGTCGATTTAGACACAGATCGTCTTCGAAAAATGGTGGACGACTTATTATTATATTTTAATACACAAGACGCCGCACATATTCGACAGATTTCGCGGAAGCAAAAGGATGGGCAGCAAAATAAAGACAAAACTGGCTGTTCCCACAGTGAAAATAAATTCCCTACAAGTGTTCGCCCTTTTAACAAAAACCAAAATCCTAAAATCTGCCGAGCGCATTTATATTTTGTGGAACGTGCAAAATTTTGTAAGCCGTGGTGCAGATGGACAAATAAATGGAAAGTTCAAATGCAAACCAGCCCTCGTCCATCTTCACCAGTTCCTCGTGAGATTTCGGAAAACTAACTCGGCGAGAGATGTTAGCTTCCATTTCCTCGCCGTTTCTCATTGTAGCCGCACCGTTAGGAGCTCAAAGTTTAGATTTTATTGTGGATACAGGAGCTGCCGTGTCTATACTTTCAAAGAGATATTTAAATGAAGCTGTAACATATCCAACCAATATCTCTTTAGTGCCTACCAACGATCAAAAGATTGAATGCTCAGGACAAATAGTACTGAATCTCATGCTACGAAAGCTCAAACAGGAATTTACCTGGACATTTATAATAGCCGAAACTGCTCAGCCACTCCTAGGATACGATTTCCTAAACCATTTCGGGTTAATGGTGGACTGCAAGAACAACAAACTAATTGATAAAATGACTAATAGACAATCCAATAAACATCTGTCATCTATTATCATGAATATAGATGTATTACCGAATAAAGATGCTAAAAAAATGGTACGAACAATTCTGGAGAAATATCCAAACTTAATTTCTTCTCATCGTGACACGAATGCAACAAAACTAAAGATATACCACAGAATAAAAACTGGCAGAAATTCTTCTACCTTCTCCAGAGCCAGACAGTTATCAGCTCAGAGATGTGAAATTGCGAAAGAGGAATTCAAGAAACTCCTAAAGGCAGGAATAATTTCTCATTCGAACTTAGAATGGAGTTCAGCCTTACACATGGTACCGAAGTCAGACGACACATATAGACCTGTTGGTGATTACTGACATTTAAACACCATAACAAAAGCCGATCGATATCAGGTCCCAAATATAAATTCCTTGCCTTCGAAGCTTCATACTAAGTTCTTTTCAAAAATAGACCTGTCGTCTGCTTATCATCAGATACCAGTTCACCCGGGTTATTTGAATACAACTATATGCCTTTCGGACTACGGAACGCATCATGTGCTTTTCAGAGAATGATGGACAATATCTTTCGTGACACTGATTATACCTTTGTGTAAATCGACGATATCCTTATATTCTCAGAAGATGAAGAAACTCATTCCAAGCATATCGATCTAGTACTACAAAAACTGAGGGAGTACGATTTTAAAACTTGTCTCTCCAAATGCATATTTAGTGCTAATGAGTTAGACTTTTTAGGATTTCACATTTCTTCTAATGGTCTCCAACCAAGTGCTAAAAAGTTGAATGAATTAAGTGAATTTCCTCAACCAAACGATTCTAAATCACTACGCCGATTCCTCGGAATGGCAATTTTTTACAGGAAACTTGTGCCAAATTTCAGCAATATCATATTACCTCTCACGGAAAGGATACGTTTAAACCAAAATTAAAAATCCTTAACCTTAACAAAGGAAGAAATTGAAGCTTTCGAAAATATAAAAAAAAACTCTTTATCAAATGTAACTGTTCCGGCTTTCCCCAGCTCGGAAGCTAACAACTATCAACTTGTAACAAACAGTTCGAATTATGCAGTGGGTGCAGCACTTCACCAAATGATTGAAAATCAACCCATCCCCATAGGTTTCTTTTCAAAGAAATTATCCCAAACCCAACAAAAATATTCAACTTTTGACAGAGAACTACTTGCTGCCTATCTAGCAGTACTCCATTTTAAACATCTAATAGAAGGCAGAAATTTAATGTTACTGACGGACCACAAACCACTTTGCAGTGCTTTTAGAAGCCAATCTTCCCTAAAATCAGATAGACAACAGCATCATTTCTGTTTTATCAGCGACTATGTGAATGACATTTCACATATAAGCGGCTCACAAAATATAGTAGCTGATTGTTTATCACGACCTGTCAACGCGATCACTATTGATGTATGTGACTTACAAGAAATAATGAAACATCAAGCTACTGACAATGAAATTCAGGCATTCAAAGATCAACTGAAACCATACACAATAAATAAAAATGAAATCATATTATGTGACACGACATTACCTTTTCACGACCTTTTGTGACACAGAAGCTCAGAAAATCGGTATTTGACAGTTTGCATAATCTATCACATCCGGGAATAACATCTTCAAGAAAAATAATAAAATCTAGATACTATTGGCCGAAGATGGACAAGTCAATAGAAACCTGGTACACAGAATGCCAGCATTGCCAACAAGCAAAAATAATAAAACACACAACGAGTAAAGAAAATCCATTTGAATTACCTTCCAGTCGTTTTGAAACAGTGCATGTAGATATTGTTGGTCCCTTACCACCAATAAAGAACCAAACTAACTCTTATCTTTCAACATACCGATATTTATTAACATGAATCGATAGAAATACGGGGTAGATAGAAGCATGCCCAATAACAGAAATTACGGCAAAATCAATATAAATGGCTTTTGTCGATCTGTGGATCTTCTGATTCGGGGTTCCTCTTCATGTCTTTACAGACAGAGGAAGCCAATTTGAATCCTAATTATTCGCAGAACTATAAAAAAGAATAAGTTTCCACAGATTACGAAAAACGGCGTACCATCCGCAAACGAGTGGATTAGTTGAGCGAGCACATAGAACCCTAAAAACGGCTATTATAGCCAGGAAAGAATCATGCTTATCAGTTCTACCTATCGTCCTTTTGGTAATGAGGATAACACCTAACGAATCGAACTATTCTTCATTTACTGCAGTAACAGAGAGTCATACACAAGTTCCTCGATTATTAATCGACCCTACTAAGAGCGAGAATAGCGAAATAACACATTCGCACGTTAAAATTCTAGCCGACGAAATGCAAAAGTTAACATGGACAAATTATCCAGGAGATACCTGCATTTCAAAAAACCTACAAACATGTAAAAGTATCTGGTTAAGAACAGACAGAGTAAGAAAGCCGTTGGAAGCTCCGTACACAGGTCCATTCCAGGTATTGAGTCGTCATGAAAAATATTTTACTATAAAAAGATCAGATAACCTACTTAGTAAGATTTCAATAGATAGACTAAAACCTGCATATATTTTTGAAAATATAAAATCAAAAGATTCCATCGAATCAAGACCGGATTTGGATAACTCTCTATCTTGTCCCGAGGAAACTAATGATAACAAACCAGAAACGAGAACGAAGTCTGGGAGAACGGTTAAATGGAAGAAAAAAATTTCATTATTAACAAAAAAAACAAAAAACAAAAAAAAAATAACAACAACAACTCCGTTTACTGGGGCGAAAGTTATATGTGGTGATGCCAGGGACCGGATGTTTGCCCTCAGAGGTCCAGATAGCAAATGATCAAAACTAGTCTTTGCGCATCTGAGCTCCACGCAGATGTTCCGGTGAAAAACAAAAAATAAGTAAATAGCAAATTCCTTTTACGGACCCTTTTCGCAAGCCGACGTGAATTTTGTTTATCGTCCAATGGAAAGCCCAGAATTAAATCTGGGTGTGAATTCCCAAATGACTTGTTTGGAACCCCAAAGACGAAATAAAAGGACGACACAAGGAAACAAACAAAGTTAAGAAAATACGAGCATAATTAACACGTCCCTTGACCACGTTAAGCGATCGTATTATGCTTGCCTCTCCTTTCTCTCTCATCTTCTTCTTCACTGTTCTCTGAGCCACTTATCCGAATGGACTGAGCGGAGACATCAAAGACACTCTTAACAAACGAACGCTCACACATACATGCGCACAAATTCTTTTCGGCATTTACTGCTATGAACATTTTCACGACCTTTGAATCAACCAAAAGACATTACTTTTATTTGTAAAAAAAGCCTTAATTGATATATATATATATATATATATATATATATATATATATAATGTTCAAATTCTGGGTATTTAAGAAATTTTGCACATATATTCATATGGATTTTAATCAAAATGCAAACGTATTATATCTAATAAAAATGTTTCTGCCCGTTTTATTTTATCCGTAACCTACAATCAATAAGATTACCGAAATCCCTACAAGAAATATGCACTAAGCGGGTTTATCATGCGGATAATTAGAAATTATCAAACAACGAAATAAACAAGCAAGAATAAGTATTAGAGATTAAAAAATGAGTTGAAAAGCTAGAATTACTTAAACCTGAGGCATGAATTCTGACATACAAGCTGAAACTGAATCTATTAATCTCACATATATATTTGTTTGAATTGGAATGGTATGAAAATAATTTAATATATAGCAAATTCCCAAATGAAGTTTCTAGTCGGCAAGTGTGGATAATCTTTAATCGATTCTATAGGGGATAAACTCAGTTTTAATCTCTCTTCTGGTGTCTAAAATATAACAAAATAGGCATATATGAAAAAACAAAACAAAACAAATGTAAATGTGTTTATATAATGCAATGCGAATATCAAATTACTTCTAAGGATTAAAAACAATGGGGGGGGAGGGAGGGAGAGGAAAATCGACAAATGAATTCTTGAATAGATGAAATATAAAATGTTACTTGGTAGAGTCCTAATTTAAAAGAAATTCACTATATAACATTTTCTAATGCAATGATCGATCAAGACAAAGGCTATCATGGGAATCACAAGCTTCCTTTTTTAATGTTTGTGATTTCGTTAAGTGATGTCTTCTAAATTGATTTGAATTCCGAATCGTCCTTCTCCTAGACTGGCTACCACACATGGCCAGATAGCTCAGTTTTTCCTGCTATAGATAGAGAACAGAAGAAATTGATTCATCCTTTTCTAAAGGCATTAATGTGAAGTCAACGCAATAGACGTCATCGAAATTTGAACTCGGCTCTTTGTGCACTAAAAATTTGAACTCCACTTTGTGCACTAGTAACCGTTACGCAACTCAACTTATTTAACAACTTAATATAATCAAACGCAGTTACACACACACACACACACACACACACGTTTCATTGAATATGACAGACCAGGAAAATCATTTTAAAAGATTTTAAGTTTTTCTAATATTCAGTTTTAATTCAATGAAACATGTATAAAACAAAGGTTGCTGATGAAATATACATGAAACATAAACGTATATATTAAGGATTTGGTTTTATCCGACATTATCTTTTATTACTATAAACGTTATTTGGAATCGAACGTGTATTTCTTTTCCCATTCAAGGAAATCGCTACTTTAGCCGAAACATGCTGCTACCAGTTTAGCAATGAAGACCAAGATGACAAAGCAATGTTCGAATTACTTATTTAAAGAAAACAGATCGCTCGTTAGGACCTCCACGAATCAATATCTGCTAGCTTCAGTTTTGTACCGGAAACATAAACAACAGTAATTCTTGAAAGTGTTTTTCTATTCTAAAATGTATTCTCGGGAAATGTCTCGGTCAGATGACTGTTAATTTTACGCGATACGCTTGGCTGGTTTCTCTGGCTGTTCTTTCACTATAACTGACATGTCTGTCACTTTATATACATTTAAGAAAGGACTCCAGCCTATTTGTCGCGAAGCTTAATTTCGGATAACATGAAAAGTTTTTTTTTTGTTCTTTTTTTTTTACCAAAATTTTATCTTCCTGTGTTCTTTTCTTTTCATTTTTTATAGCAGAAGTTATGCGTGGAACCTTCCCTTATTTTGGTAAATTTATAGTCACAAAAACTACAACCTGGACCAGCAAACTTCCACCGTTTTGCAGCCGTGTTTAGTCTTTTTTTCTTTTAACTTGAGAGTGGCCTGTCATTAGTTGAGAAAGAAATATAAATAGAGAAGGCGGAGAGCGTGCTTAAAAAAACAAAAGCCTTATTTAAACTTTAAATCTTTTTTATATTTTATTTTTACATTTGGGTTCATCACAATATAACATGTTACAACCTTATATATATATATATATATATATATATATATATATATATATAATATATAAGGTTAATATATATATATAGTCATCCGCAGACAGATCTGTTTCGCTGTATCACAGCGTCAGTCGGCGATTCTACCTCTGGGCTATGGGCGCTTGGTAGAAGAAGGCAGACCTTTTAGCGTGCATATTCTCATTATACACGCCCAATAGAGTGGTTTAATTCATTACGGAATGAGCGTTGCGTACATGCCAGAGTAGCTACTGTTTTTCAAAGTCTACCATTCTTCCAGAGTGGTCAATCAGGATGTGAGAGCGTAAATAGTCATCCGCAGACAGATCTGTTTCGCTGTATCATATAATATATATAAATTGTGAAGCAAATTAATAAATATACATACGAGGAGGGTGTACATATGTATAGTATAGACGTAGGATTTTATATATATCTATTGTACAGGTGTAGAGGCTCATCCCTTGTTCCCTGTTGAGGATGTGGTTTCCGGTTTTCTCTTTCCAATCTTTTACTCTTTTCCATTCCTCAATTGGAGTAGATAGACTAAACTATCGCCCGGTTCACACTCCACCCACGTCTATTGAACAGGTGTAGAGGCTCATCCCTTGTTCACTGTTTAGGACGTGGTTTCCGGTTTTCTCTTTCCAATCTTACTCTTACGTAGCCCCCTGCGCATCAGTGGCGTTATATATATATATATATATATATATATATATATATATATATATATAATATCCCGATAAACATGACATAACATTATATGTAGGGCTGTACACAGGATATAGAACACTGTATTTAAAAAAATCAGAAGTAACTTGCTTTGACAATGTTTGTCCAAGTGTACGCACTTGGATTTCCCACATGAAAAATCGGCCTTGTGACACAGTCCGCCTTTGTGAGTAGTGCCTGTGTAAATATCAAGTTCATTTACGCTTATAATTAAGCCAGTACATTTTTCTCTAACAGTTTTAATACCGACCCATTTTTCTTTGATTTTTCTCTTTACTTTTCACAAGTTTTGACCAATTTCTTTGCTCTAAAATTAGGTGCGCTTTATAGATCAAAATAAGCTTCTTTTCCGAATAATTTCTCTATTTTTTATCTACTTCTTATACATCCTAGCTAACTATACACAAAGGATTACAGTATTTATATATTTATCTGCTCTCCATATTATTCCCCCTATCTTCTTGTGAGCTGACATTCCTGTGAGTCTGTTTTTAATGGGACGTAAGAAGAGACAAATGCCTTCTTCAAAGGTATTGAAATCGACGTGACATCAGAAAAGAGACTTAATTGATTTCATTTTCTGCATCATTGCCAGCTGTGCTGAATAATGGTCGATTACCTGTACCTATGCCTTTATGAAGTCACATTATCTTTATATTATGTATGTGTCCGTTTATCTCTCTTTCTTTCTCTCTCTCTCTCTCACACACACACATATATATAACACAAGTACACATATATGCGTGTATATATATATATATATATATATATATATATAATGCACACATATATACGTGCATATATATGTATAATACATATATATATATAATGCACACATATATACGTGCATATATATGTATAATACATATATATATATAATGCACACATATATACGTGCATATATATGTATAATACATATATATATATAATGCACACATATATACGTGCATATATATATATATATAATGCAGACATATATACGTGCATATATATATAATGCACACATATATACGTGCATATATATGTATAATACATACATATATATATAATGCACACATATATACGTGCATATATATGTATAATGCATACATACATATATATATGTATAATGCACACATATATACGTGCATATATATGTATAATACATACATACATATATATATATAATACAAACATATATACGTGCATATATATGTATAATACATACATACATATATATATATAATGCAAACATATATACGTGCATATATATGTATAATACATACATACATATATATATATAAAATGCACACATATATACGTGCATATATATGTATAATACATATATATATATATATAAAATGCACACATATATACGTGCATATATATGTATAATACATACATATATATATATATATATATATAATGCACACATATATACGTGCATATATATGTATAATACATACATACATATATATAAAATGCACACATATATACGTGCATATATATGTATAATACATACATACATATATATATATATATATATAATGCACACATATATACGTGCAATATATGTATAATACATACATACATATATATATGTATAATGCACACATATATACGTGCATATATATGTATAATACATACATATATATATAATGCACACATATATACGTGCATATATATGTATAATACATACATACATATATGTATAATGCACACATATATACGTGCATATATATGTATAATACATACATACATATATGTATAATGCACACATATATACGTGCATATATATGTATAATACATACATATATATATAATGCACACATATATACGTGCATATATATGTATAATACATACATATATATATATATATATAATGCACACATATACGTGCATATATATATGTATAATACATACATATATATATATAATGCACACATATACGTGCATATATATGTATAATACATACATACATATATATTTATATATAATGCACACATATATACCTGCATATATATGTATAATACGTACATACATATATATATAATGCACACATATATACGTGCATATATATGTATAATACATGCATATATAAATATATATAATGCACACATATATACGTGCATATATATGTATAATACATATATATATATATATATAATGCACACATATATACGTGCATATATATGTATAATACATATATATATATATATATAATGCACACATATATACGTGCATATATATGTATAATACATACATACATATATATATATAAAATGCACACATATATACGTGCATATATATGTATAATACATACATACATATATATATATATATATATATGCACACATATATACGTGCATATATATGTATAATGCATACATACATATATATATGTATAATGCACACATATATACGTGCATATATATGTATAATACATACATACATACATATATATATATAATGCAAACATATATACGTGCATATATATGTATAATACATACATACATATATATATATAATGCAAACATATATACGTGCATATATATGTATAATACATACATACATATATATATATAAAATGCACACATATATACGTGCATATATATGTATAATACATACATATATATATATAAAATGCACACATATATACGTGCATATATATGTATAATACATACATACATATATATATATATATATATAATGCACACATATATACGTGCATATATATGTATAATACATACATACATATATATAAAATGCACACATATATACGTGCATATATATGTATAATACATACATACATATATATATATATAATGCAAACATATATACGTGCAATATATGTATAATACATACATACATATATATATGTATAATGCACACATATATACGTGCATATATATGTATAATACATACATACATATATATATATATAATGCACACATATATACGTGCATATATATGTATAATACATACATACATATATATATATGTATAATGCACACATATATACGTGCATATATATGTATAATACATATATATATATATATATATATATATAATGCACACATATATACGTGCATATATATGTATAATACATACATATATATATATATATAATGCACACATATACGTGCATATATATGTATAATACATACATACATATATATATATAATGCACACATATACGTGCATATATATGTATAATACATACATACATACATATATATTTATATATAATGCACACATATATACCTGCATATATATGTATAATACGTACATACATATATATATATATATAATGCACACATATATACGTGCATATATATGTATAATACATACATTCATATATATATATATATATATATATATATATATATATGCACACATATATACGTGCATATATATGTATAATACATACATACATATATATATATAATGCAAACATATATACGTGCATATATATGTATAATACATACATATATACGTGCATATATATATATATATATATATACACTAGAAGTATAGCCCGGCGTTTCTCGGATGTAATGAAAGCTTTTATATATATATTATCAATTTTCTGTACTATTTTAAAGAACTGCAACTATGAAACTTCTGACTATCGTTTCTTATATTTTGTTTATGAGTGTATCAAATTTGATTAAAATCGGACCACTTCTTCTGTAACCCGATTTTTTCGATTATCGATTTTCGATATTTATCGGGGGTACCTCGACACAAAACCTAGCTAAGAACACTCGCAGACGCTTATAGTACAACTGTGTAAATTTTCAAGAAAATCGGTTCAGCCGTTTCGGAGTCTATAGGTAACGGACACATACACACGGAGAGACAAAGTTCCATTTATAAATATGTTTATATATATATATATATATATATATATATATATATATATATTATAAATATAATGCACACATATTAAACACGCACACATACATATAGCGTATATCAAAATGCTTTTACAAACTTTGGGAAGCGGGTTCCTCACACTAAAATAAGGAGAAGAATCTATATAAATATACGTCAGCAAATCCCTTGTTTTTGAACTATTAAATTGAACGAAAGTTTACGGTATATAGCGCTGTGTTGCCATGTAGATTAGATTATATTTGTCATTCGTGTACATTTGTGCCTAGCCTGTCTTAAATGTTTAACGTGTGTAGCAGTGAGTTAACTGAGAAGTGTTCCGTTTAACAGCAGGATATTCACATCGTCAGCAGGCAGATATAATTTTTACATACGACTGAATGAACGATGCGTATATGCTAAAGTAGCTACTATTTTTCAAAGTCTACCATTCTTCCAGAGTGTGAGAGCGTATATATATATATTTCTTTAAAAGTTATAATTTTTGTTACAGGGCATAATGAGGATACAATTTGAAAAAAGAAAACAACCGGTTTCGCTCCCACTCGTCAAAGATTTTATTAGGAGAACTTAATGTAAAATGTAAGAGGAATGAAAAATGAAATGGTCAATGATGGGAAAAGGGGAATGAGCTGATAGTGACTAATCACAGCAAGGCCCAGCAAACACTCTCTCTGTTTACACAGCGAGTGTCTGCAAGGATGTTTGCTGGACCTTACGAATTTATTATCTCTTTTAGCCTTTAATTTTTACACCGCATTGTTACATGGGAAATACGTAGATTTTGCTTGTTAACAGGAGCCGAAAAAGACTGATTGAAGTTCCAACACCAAAATTAAGACTCTATTCATAAGTTCTTGTTTTGTGCCTCGTGGAATATGAGAATTGCCAATTACGAACTACTAGAACATGAGAGAACCATTACTTCAAACGTTTATGTCAACAACTTGATCGTATAAACAAAGCATTACGTCGAAAGTGACCTTCTTTGGTAAACAGATAAAGTTTTCTCCAGCATGACAATGCAAAGACACACTCTACAAATCAAACCCAAGAAAAAATATTCTTTAGAATGAGATGTTCTCCCAAATTTTTGATACAATTTAGCACCGAGAGATTTTCCTTTGTTTCGACTGGTAGAATATTTCATAAGTGCAGGGTATTCAGAAACAAATATGTTGTAAACTAACTTTCATACATTTTTTCTAAAAATAGAAGAAATTCTTTAAACGTAGAATTGAAAGCTACAGTATTAAAAGGAAGGTGATAAATATTATTGAAATAAATTTGTTTTTATCTTTTCTTGCAAAACGTAATTGCTTAGCAAAGGCACAAACATATACATAGGTAGCTCTAAAGATTCGCTAAAAATGAACATACATAATAGAAAAATGCATATAACTTAATGAAAAAAGTTCTATCTTCAAAATCTTTGTGTTACTTTGTTTTTTTCTTCTTAAAAATATCATTTGATGTAAAGAAATAATGTTTTTAATTCTTTGTAAATTCTTTGAAGTTTTGGTCAAAAATCTTGTTTTTCTGGGACCAAGGTAAAACCATGATTCTCTATGGGAAATTCAAGTGTATTTTTGCGATGAGAAACACATTGATTTGGAAATTCTTGCAAAAATTAGATAATCGTCGTATTCTAACTAAACATTCAGAACTTATCTGTTATTCTCCACTTATTTGTTTTGAAGCTCTTAATGTTTATATTAATTATAAGGAAAAGTCCTCGGAGAATGTAATTTATCGTTTTTTTTTTTGTTGAACATGACCCTAAAAATCAGTTTTAAAAAGCAAAATAAAAAATGCAATAAAACTAAGACAGTTTTTAAAAATTAGAATAGCTTTTAACTAATTAGAATAGCTTTTAATTACCCTTAAAAATAAATATATATTTTGGACACTATTAACTTATGAAAAATCTTTTTATGAATAAGGAATTTTTACATTTATTTTCCTTTTATTTTTAAATTTTAATTAGAATAATTTATCAACATTTACACTTTTCAAAATTCCGCATTAATTTATAGCGATCAAGTGATATTGTTACTATATAAAACCTATATTTATTAATCATAAATGGGAAAGCTTCCTACAATTCAATTTTAAAAGGTATTTTAAATTTGTGTGTGCGTGTCTGTGTGAGTGCATAAACGTGCCAATTTTGTAAATACGGTCGGCCAAACGCGGCATTATTAGAAAAAAGCGGTAATTATGTTAAATTTATAGCTTATTCGTAATTTTTTGATATTTTCTCAAAAATCGTAGTCGTAAGTAAAACTATAATGCCAAAGTATATAAAATTCAATGAAATAATAGAATGTTTCAAATGTTCATTGAGAGAAAGGTGTTGAAACAAATTTCGAAATTGATTTTTTTTTCGGTGTTTCAGGTGCATACACTACAAATTATTCAACAAAGGCATTTTTGATCGATTTCTTATTCTTTTATTATCATATAATCAGTTACGTCTTGGAAGTCGCCATATATTTAATACGGCTTTGTTTTAGCGGCATGTGAGTCACAAAAGTTAAAATAAAATAAATACGAGTAAAACAAATGCAAAAACCTAGTAAATGATATTGTAACACACACAGATCTATTCCTTGGTCAAAAAGCAATATTTTCTAGTTGAACAGCTATTTTTGTTATAAAACTCGCGTAAGCATTTTATTTTGTTTCCGTCATTCTAACAGCCCGGATATTTCCATCGAGTCACTAGATGCACTTGTCATGTGTTTCATAGGGAGACACTCGATGAAAAAGAAAATTATTATTTTTGTTTTTTCAATGATGTTCACTTTGTACAATGACAAAGAGTCATTCGAGATAGGGGGTTACAGAGTAAGCGGCACAGTTTATACATATGTGAGGAAGACAATGGTTAATCCTAAACTTGAACAGGTGAGGTGCAGTAATCAAAAAGCATCAACTTAAGAATCTGTTCCACAACGCTGCAATTCGTGGGAAGAAGCTGCTTGAATGAAACTTATATCCCACCAATAGAACACTTCCCAGGTATTTAAATTTCTGCTCCTGATTGATTTTAGTATCTCTGACCTGTTGTTATCATTTTGGGCTTCTCGTCCTTTAGACAGAAATTCTGTATTACTTACGGTTTGACTGAGTTACGAGAAATAGTTATTTTTTGCTAAGTCATCATTCATTTAAGCAACCTTATGTTTTCTGTTTTCCGTGTGATTTTCTTATGTTTTCAGTCCATCCTTTTGTCGCATTTTACCTTCGCTGAAATAAATACGTTCGGAATCCGAAACCCGGATAAATTATTATATTAAAACGAAGGCCAAAAGAAAGACAATTTCAAACAACAAATAATGAACGCTTGTTATATCGTGTTTCTTTACAAGCGTATCTCCCTAGCTGCTTTCCCGATCAAAGCTGTATATCATTGGGGTCTTTTCTGATGCATGAACTTAATTATTTTGATTATGGTGATGCATTAATAATGCTACCATTTATTATTACTCCTACTGCTAATACTATAAACCCTAAATGCACTTTTTTGTTTTATGTCTTAAAGTATAAAATCTTTTTAAAGTTCCATGAAGCACTAAAACATCAACTTTTTATGATGTTTTAAATGCTTAAAAATATTTAGCTGTCAGTTTATTTCTAGTAAGGTCACGTAGCGAATAAAGAAAATGGAATAATTACAGATGATGCTGACCATATCATTGCGTCAGGGAGAATAATGAGGAAAGCGCTGGAAAGGTGCATTGACCCGCATTTGAAAAGTTATGAATCCATAAGGATGCCCGATGTCGGGCTGTGGTTAGCAAGTCTTACATATGAATGTATTGAATTCGATGACTGTGTGAGTTGAAGCTAAATATTCACATTTTATGACTTTTATGCAATGAAATCTGTTCTCACAAATACTCATTACTGCAGCCTTGTGCCTCATAATATTATCATTAGGAAATACCTATACGCAGATATCGATGTTGACCAAACGAAATCGAGTTTTCTTGTAATTTAACTACAAACGGGTGTAGGGTTACCAGTGAAGGAATATCTTGGTTTTCCCTGATGAAGAAATATGTCTTATTTCTATTCCCCTGTGGGTTAGTAAATAATATTAAGACGGTCACCATGTAACGATAAGGCGGAATGGAGAAATGAAACGAATGAATGAGTGAATGCTGTTCTCAGAGACCTTTACAATACACACAAATAATACATATATACACAAAGGTGTATACATGTAGAGAAATACATATCCATTATGTTCAACGCAAAACAAAGTATCAGAAGGAACAAAAAGGAAAGGCCTTACATTTAAATTGAAGATACTTCTCTTCAGCCATTGTCATGACTCCAGATTTGGAGGAGCTGGATTTATCTGTGTCCCAAAGGAATATGGCAGATTCCTATATTTCCACGGAACGGCAGGAGTTTTATGTTCCAGCGAAATATGGCGGTAGGTAGATTTTGCCTAGTTCTAACGACCCTGGCAGAAGAGAGCAACCTTCTTCCTCTGTTGCTGTTAGCTGAAAGAATGGGACTAGTGCTTGGGTCACTAATGTGGAGTGACGTCACGAGCGGTTGTCATGTGACCACGTGACTTTATCTCGACCAAAGGGAGATTAGCAACTTTTGTATTCTTACAGGAGGAACAGAGAATGAATGATGGAAAGATTGGAAATGAAAAGCAAATTACCATCAGTGTTGTGCAGTCAGTGCGTATAATAATGCCATTGTGACATGAAATGGCTTGAAGGGTCAAATGTTTATCAAAGAATAGACAGAGTTTTTTTTTCTTTGTCTATGTTCTTAAAAGTAGAAAATCGATCGCTGTTCGGATATTGTCTGACCTGACAAAGAAACATACCTCAGATTATGTTCGCTGGCCAAATGTTAAGTTAGAATTCAGGCGGATTTTGTTTGCGTGAGCGGGGATTTCACTGATTTCTGAAAAAATCAACTGCTTCTATGAAACTTTTACATTTCTTGAATAGATTTGAAACCGTAAGAAAAAAAAGCAACCACCAAGAAAAATTCATTTTACTTGACATATTGATACTATGTAGATTTTAAAAGGATTTATTGACTATATTCATATAACGTGACAGATTTTTATATTATGTAGATTTTAAGAGTTTATTGACTATATCCATATAACTTGACAAACATTTATACTATATAGATTTTAAAATAGTTTATTCACTATATTAAAATAGCCTGACGATGAAGACTGAAAAGCGCGAATTTCGAAGGCAATATGCTGTCCCAATGTTTTCAGTGTATAGTCTTCCTACTTTAAAAATCCAAATTTGAATTTCGATATCAGTCACGGATTACAGGCTTTTGGGCCAAAAAAATTGATAGATATAATTTAATCAATCAAAAGAACTATTCCTTCAAAAAGGGAATTTGGCTAGAAATCAGTATTTTTCGTTTTGTCTGTGGCTTTTCACGTTATATTTTCCTGTGAATATTTGCATTTGTGGATCGAGAACAGTTTACAGTTTGTCGGCTTTCGAAGTAGATGTGAACCTTAGGTTCGCATCTCTTGTGATCAACAGTTGCATAATATCGGGGTTTTTGCAGTACCATATCGTGCATGGATAGTCGTCCCTGCAAGCGCTTCCGGTAGGCATCCCCAAGGCCACACTTTGCTGTAGCCCGCGCCAGTTTCCTTCCAGCGCATGACGCAGTCAATAACCGTCTGCCTCTTCTACTCGAGGTCTCTCCTCACCAATAAGAAATATGAACAACCGTATCTCAAAAAAAAAAAAAAAAAAAAAAACACGAAAAAACAAGCAAAGTAAAACCACCTAAACCTCTTAACATTTCCCTCACAAACATCTTTTGTAGCGTGGAATCTTTCCTCCACGAAAAGTCCCCTGATATCCTAGCGCTCTGTATCTCTCTTCGTTTCCCCATCACCTTGTTTATCTTTTTCTTTCTTACTCTACCCTCGCAACTGTCTTCCTAATGGTATTCCCAGCCTTCTGTTGTCCTTTCTCCGTCACCCCCTGTAACTGGTTCATTTTTCTCTTCGCTCTCCTCCTGCTTAAACCTTCACTCTTATCTTATATAGCCACTTGCGCACTAGTGGCGGTACCGCCTTGCTTGGGGTGAAACGATAAAAAGACGACGACTGTAGAATGGGAGAATGTACGTATCATAGAATTTTGTTAAAAGTTTGTCCTTTTCTTCGATATCCTTACTGCCTTGAAGCAATTCTTTTTCCAACAAATCCGCCGAAATGCACCTGAAGAATTTATACATTTGTTCGAGAACAGTGACGTAATTTCATATTCATGGGACCACTATGTACCACTTATTTCATCAAACTGTATCAAGTCAGCAAATAAGCCGTAACTCTCGTGATCTACTAAACAATTGCATATACAGCTGGACAAGCCTCACCAACCATTAGCTCATGTCACGGCGTGTCCAATTTATAGGTGTGTTGACTTAGTCTGGCAAAATGCTCGTTCATTTGAGTATGTTAAAATTCGTAAATAAATTTAAGGATGTCTACCATAGAGAGGTAATGAGCTCGTCCTGAAGACCAGAATAATTTAAACTTCATAAGTATTTCTAAGACACAATGGGAGATTACCGACTATGAGATAATATGAGAAAAATAAAACATTATTAAGGAGAAAGAATAACAGGAATTAAGAGAAGATAACGATTGATATTGCACCTAAATCTTTGAAGATCAAAGTTGACTGGAAAGCCAGAAACCAGAAGATAGTTCCAAAAAGTGCGAAAGGAGAAATTGTTAGATAGAATTTATAGCTACATCTAGCCATTTCGAGTGTAAGAAGATGAGACCTCGCTGTCAATCTAATTCTGTGCTTAAATTTATAAAGTCAACGTACCAAAGAGGAAAGCTCATCATAATTTTCATGAAAATATTTATAAAAAAGGCACAGGGAAGCTACGTTACTATTTTTCCTTTAGTTACGTTGTTTTTTTTATCGCTCTAATAAAATCTTGTGCTGTTAATAATCTAAACCTAATAAATAACTATCTAGATTTGCCCCGTGGCTGAAAAAGTCCTCTAATTTCCACCAATATCAGTGGTTAGTATTTGATCCCAGAAGAAAACCATAATTTAGATTGCTGCTTTTCAATGCAGGCAAGCCTTACTTGGATAATTAACGCAATAGAATTGTCATGTCCTTC
Source organism: Ascarosepion bandense (assembly GCA_037127315.1). NCBI lineage: Eukaryota > Metazoa > Mollusca > Cephalopoda > Sepiida > Sepiidae > Ascarosepion > Ascarosepion bandense. The sequence continues at coordinate 1,688,045 of JBBBDQ010000212.1, read as the reverse complement.
ATGACTCTCCTATTTAGTATTATACTGTACAAATCTAAGCTGTGTAAATGTCAATGGTACAGATTTTATGACCTCTGACAATGAAAAATTAAAAAAAAAAGAAAATGTTTAATTTGCTGACTAGCAGGTTTCATGGAAATGCATTTCAGCTTAAGTTTAATCCAAACGTGATTTAACCTCATTTAATCAAACATTTAATCTGACACAGCAAATTTAACCCTGACCCCGGAAATTTACTCAATGCAACTTATTCCTTGATATAGTTTGGTTTTAGAAAAAATAAATCCCTCTATGTTTCTGATCTCATAGATCAATCAGGATATTGCACTGAACAAAAACCGCATCATAGTAAAAAAAAAAAAACCTTGTGCATCGTTCACAGATTTAGATCAAGTTAAAGTGTCAGCATTTCACTGTTTTTTTTTTATTTATTGAAAGGATAATTCGGCTGAAAAATATGAAGCTTTATTGTTTATTTTGAAAATGAATTGCAGTTATGATTTTAGACAACTGATACAGCAGATATTGAAGCCGAGAAGACAATGTAATTTTGTTTTATATTCCAGCAAAAGTGAGGATCCGAACAAACCACTATAGCGATTTACTAAGCATAGATTAGATGTGGCAAAGTGTGGAGCGCCTAGTCGCGGATCGAACTCACTACTCAGTCGTACAAGAGAAGCTCGCTAATCTTTACACCACATCGAAGAGCCTTGAACAGTTCACTATAGTGATTTATGAAGCGTATCTTAGATGTTGCACAAGACCGAAAGGATGTGGCAGCCAGTGAGAATCGAACGCACTATTTAGACGCAACTGATCTAGCAAGACACTACATCAAAGTGTGCTGAACAGTCCACTATAACTCAGTGGAGTTAGACATGTTTAAATATTAAAGTAACATTCATCCCCCCGTGTGAGAAGCAAACAACATACATCCCCTCACAGTTTAAATATGAACTGTTCCGAGGGAATGAAACTATAATATAATTTGCATTAATGTTTCCTTTAATAAATAAGTGCCCACCTCCACTGAAAAAAAAAAAAGAAATAATATATATATATATATATATATATATATATATATATATATAATACTACGACGACATTTTTTTTTTCAAACTCAACTTCTGAAAGGTTACGTGTAAGTACAAACAAAGCATTTCGCATTACATATATAATTACAAATATTTAATGAGATGAATAACATTTAATTCATTCTTTAAGTATACACGAGGTTGGTTCAATAAGTTCGTAGTTTGACATATACGTAAGATCATATGCATTGCTATTCGAAGCTGTGTACATATCTTGACTGTTATATTCTAAACATTTTCCTCGATTAACCTTCTTCGAGTGTCTGTCAATGTTCTTGAAATTTGAAATCGAACCTTTGATTCAGTCCATGGGGTAGGGGAAGTAGTTTTATTGTTTCCTATGCTAGGGAATATTTAATATAATATACACCTGTCTTGTCGCTTGTCCAAACCCATGATATTTTTTAACGCTACCAGACCTTGACATTGAACTCGCAACTGCCGGGAAACTAAATGTCTTTCCAGTCATTTTGACAATGGGTAGTAAAATTCTGGAGCTGTTATCCTAATTTCTGCAACCAGATATAATCAGAAGGTGGGATTTCTTTCATTTATTTTCTTTAGCATAATAACCAAATGAAAATAATTGTCCTTATAGAAAAAATTGATTCGTAATGTTAAATTCTGACAGATCCAGTTGAACTTCAATCAGAATTTTCATTGTGTAATGTTCAGTCTGTGATTAACATCCAGCTAAATAAGGAGACAGAAAAAACAAACTCTTATAAAAATGTTCATATAAATGAATAGAAACTTATTCATGTTGCCGAATAATCTTATGAATTCGTGTATATTTATTTGACGGTGTCTTTGATTTGTATTTTCCTGTGCCTTAACTGGTGTACGTTTGGGACGTGATTTTACTCTAGAACGAGCAATATTTGCGTTCGTGAGCAATTCGGAAATCCCTATTTAAAACAGCTTATTTTGCTTTATAAAAACTGTATCGTATACTCGTGCAAAGAAAGTATTTTGAAGAGAAATAAGAGAAAAACAAACTGAAGACAAAACTTTCATAATGTTATATACTTTCATGTTGCAATTGAACTTGATTTTAGGTGATTCCCAAAACACCAAGCCTTTATTTATATATTGGTGCTTGGGGACATTTTAGTCTTGGAAATCTTTCACTTTCAAGTATAGTTCAGTTGTCCCTCTGGAGTTAATTGACTCGAATATAAAATGGGATCATGATGTTGTCTACTTAAGCAAATATGGCTGAGAAAGTGTATCTTTTGTTGCCTGCGCCACTTTTATGAAATAATTTCAGTCAGATCAATATTAACTGAGTAGTGCGTTTACATTGCACTGAATGTTCTTTTGCATGTGATAAATCGCCGTATCACATTTAAGTCACGCTTAGTAATTCATTGAATTATATTTACATTGTGAACGGAGCCCCCACTTTAGAACCATTCTTCTCTATTCACGATTACACTTCAAAACTCTTTTTTGTTTCATTCTCAGAAACACCTTGCATCTTAGTGCCTTTTATCTCTGAGTGTGTTGAAATAAACAGTTGTAATATCAGTGTAACATTCTTATCACATGTATTTTAAACTTAGTAAATAGCCAAAATGTCAATTGTTTTTAAAAGCAAGAAATATCTTATTTTCTAAAAATGTAATGAAAGGGTGACTCATTTTGACTCAATATTTAACAAGCTGGTCTCGTCGATAATTACAACTGTGGGTATTTGTCTCTTCTCAGAGTGTAAGTTCGTAGCCGAATTAATAACCACTCCGCCAGCTGCTACTCGTAGAACCCGGAACACTGCTTCACCAGGGACTCCGTTTCCTGCGCACCGTAAGCAAAACGCTGTCTCCCAAACACCGGTGTAGCCTTCTCGAGTCGTAAATAGCAAAAAGTGACCCGAAACAGAAGTAGGCTCTTTTTATGTGTTTTTTGGTCTCGTAATTTCCCACTCTCCGAGAGCCTCACTTTCACCAATGACGCATGCGCCGTGTCATTCGAAAAACTGCCTCGCATGAGCTCGCCTCGCGGTTCCATTACGTCTACGAACGCACGTGCAAACAAACCGCCTTCTTTTGCTTCGGCGAGGTAAGTCTCCACCACACTCCCCCCTGATCTCATCATCACAAAAAGTGCATTCGGGAGCGGGTCTCTTCTGGCGGGTGCTCCTTCGGAGGGGTACGACACAAGGTTCGTCCTCAGATGGGCTGTCACCTGAGGTTTCGTCATGCACGTCAGCATCCGCTGTTAGTGGACCATCGGAGCCATCACTTGGTTGACCTGACCCCAAGTAAATAAATCGCTCACTCTCTTCTGTGTCGGTTTCATCGCCCGACGATGCATATGGTCCTGAAAATGGCCGTAGGTCTTTGACATGGCGTGGTACCCCATCAATTCGCACTGTCAGTGGGCTGACAATTTCGGTTACCCGCCCGGTCCTGAACTTGGTTGTGCATTTGCCGTGCGGATTTTTGACCCAGACAACGTCACCTTCTTCATATCTCCCTCCGATAATCTGTGGTTCTGGTGGGGGTTTGGCTTCAATGCCTTTTACTCTGACGTGGTAATTATGCAGCACGTCAGCCGGTGCCGTGGAAGGTGAGACATCGTCCTTTGGCGTGACATTATACCAATAAACGGCCTCCAACGCGGAACAACCCTTCCTTGCTGCGATGGTCTTAATGCTCCTGTGGCTGCGCTCCACAATTCCATTACCAGCCGGTGAATATGCGCATCGGAATCTTAACTGCACACCCCAGCTGTTTGCAAACTCTTTAAAGTGTCTGCAAGTGAACGCAGGGTCATTGTCAGTCAATATCTCGGTTGGTGGGCCCCGTTCAAAGAAAATCATCTTCAACTGGTGAATGACACTATGTGCATCTTGTCGACGCAATGTCCGCCAAATTGCAAACCTGGAGGGACCGCAATCAATGAGCGTTAAAAAATGCACGCCATTGTAATGGGTTATGTCCATTGCTACTCTACTCCAGTTGTTTTCCACGCTCAATTTTCCCTTTTTCCAATGAACTGGCGCCGGATCTATAGACTGGCAGGCTTCACAGGCTTTGATAACCGATCGCACGATTTCCTTCGACACTAGTGGGTCGATAAGTCTGGCGAAGTATAGGGTTCGTTTCACGCCCGCATGTCCACTTTCTCGGTGGACGTCAACCACCTGACTTTTATTCAGTCGGCACCTCATTGCAGCGCAACTCTCCGGGACTGGCTCTTTTCCCTCCTTATGTAGATTCAACCACTTGCGTGGCACTCTGGTGAGGCAATCTGCGCGATTTTGACAGGATTTCACCAGCGTGACATTCATGGTCAATTTATATTCTTCCATTAATGCCCGCAGTGTTCCTAAGCGTCGTCTCACTAGCATTTCACCAGCCGCCTTAGTGTTCACACGTGCCTTCCCAGTCAAGGTGTCGGATATCCACCGATGTACGCATGCTGAATCGGTGACCAGATGCAACACTGTAGCCTGCCATTGAAGGGCCAGGTTGATGCCTTTGACTGCTGCATCTAATTCAGCCAGATTGATATGCCTGGCATCATTGGTCGGGCGCAACCAACAAGCATCCTCAACGATGCTTCCATTCGCCTCTAACGCCACTCCTGTGGCCACAGAACTTGCATCCACCCAGACCTTCATCTCGTTGCCATTCATGCACCAGTCTCCTCCAACAGGGTCCATTTCACACACTCTGGTCATCGTCTCTTCCAGCATACGAAGCAGATTGGCATTTCTGATTTCCTCGTCCCATCTCTTGGTTACCGCACTTGCTCGGCGCTTGATGAATGCAGTCGCCACCCTTAGCCAGCCACACACGGGGAAGTGGCCCACGAGTTTCCCACAAATGGAAAACACACGTCGACGAGTCACCACGTCGGGAATTTCCGGGATCTGTCCACTCCGCTTCCATCGGAGAGTACCGTTCTCTCCCCACACCTGCAGACCGAGGACCCTAGTTCCGTCTCGTAGCCGTTTTGGGTCTTTACAGACTAGGCCGTAATCTGAGAGGTGCTGTCGAACGCGCGATGCAGAAATCAGGCTCTCATTGATAAAAATGTCGTCAACGTAAGCCGACGTGGCACTTTTGATCACACGATCTTGGGACATTATAGCGTCGACGACAGATTTCATGATGAGTGGTGCCACATTTAGTCCAAACCCCAATCGTGTAAGGCAGAACCGCTTGCCCTTGAAAATAACTGTTTGGAATGGCCACAGCTTCTTGTCAATGTGAATTTGTAGATAGGCATGTCGCAGATCCAAGAGCGACACATCAACTCCTTGCTGTCGCCATTCTCTGAGCTTTTGTGCGCACACTTCGGCATCGGCAGTGAATGCTTCTACAAATCCGTTCAATTCTCGGTAGTCGAGTACCGGCCGGACCTTTTGCTTATGTTCCTGCACGACTGCCATCAAGGGAATTAGACCCTTGGGTGGACCAAGTTCCTCCTCGGGATATGGCAGCAACCATCCGTTACGTTGCCATAGCAAGAGTTCTTTCTCGTACGCATCCCGGGCATGGTCTGGCACAGTGTACTCTTGCACGTTATTTGTCAGCTCGCCGGGCGAGCGACCACTTGCCCATTTCCATGTTGCAGTCCACGCTCTTTGCCTTTCATCGAATGTCACACTGAAATCGGGCTCATCGATAGAAATGGCGGCACATCCATCCAGGTTTCCAAAGTATGCCTCACCAGATTCCGTCAGGCGAACACCTCCTAGCTGTTTGATCGCGTCGATGCCAATAAGCAGGTCAAAACCCAACAATTGTCCATCCACGACCAGGACCTCAATGTTCACGGGCTGAGACTGTTCAACTTCCAATTTTATTCTGCCGTGCCCCCGGCACTTCAAAGTCTTCCCGTCGGCCGTCAGTACTCCTACTTCCTTCTGTCTCCAATGGCGACACACAGCTTTGCTCACCAGCGTCTGTGAGCAGCCGGAATCCACCAGAGCTGTGCACTCTCGCCCATCCACGAGCACTTTTACGGCGGGCAATTTCTTGATTCTCACTTGCTCAGGGAGGAGACTGGCGCTGACGTCTCCCCCCTTGGGCGTTTCCCTGGCATCTTGATGATGTATGTCCAAGTTTATGGCATCTGAAGCATCGGGTTTCACGGTGAGACTTCCGCACTCGACCGTCCGACCTCACTTGGCGTCCCTGCATACAATCCTTCGCCATGTGGTTGGGTCCAGAACACTTGTAGCAAAAAAAGGTCTCACTGCGCGAGTTATCAGGGAGCAACTCTGAATTCGAATGTGTTTTGCCAGTGGATGCAGCGACCGATTCCTTACAGCTTCCGTTGTCGGTCATGATAGCCCGTGCTCGAGTCAAAAGCTGCTCCAATGTCATGGTCTCCATTCTGGACGAGGCACGAAGAAGCTGTCTAACATATTGTGGCAACCCCGAAACAAACGCACATATCATCCATCGTTCGGGCAACGATCCCTCAACCAGCCGAGCTAAACGATGTAGTTCGGCCAGAAACTCGTCCACTGTTTCTCCCGAGCGAAGTTGCCGAGTAACAAATTGATCGTATGCATCAAATGCATCTGTCGCATACGCGGTCATGAGGGCCCGTTTAATTTGCTCCGCATCCGCTTTCTGTTCCTTGCTGAGCTGCCTGTATACGGCAAGAGCACCGCCTCGGAGGCGTAATGGAAGAATCCGCTCAACTTTGTCCATAGCACAGAGTTCGCAGACCAACTCTGCATTTTCGATCCACTCGACGATTGGCATATCAGTTGCAGCGCCACTGAACTCAGGAATCAACCGGACATCAAAGACTTTGCCGTCCATAATGGAAATCGTAATAGACGCCGAAATAGCTTGTGGGTATTTGTGTCTTCTCAGAGTGTAAGTTCGTAGCCGAATTAATAACCACTCCGCCAGCTGCTACTCGTAGAACCCGGAACACTGCTTCACCAGGGACTCCGTTTCCTGCGCACCGTAAGCAAAACGCTGTCTCCCAAACACCGGTGTAGCCTTCTCGAGTCGTAAATAGCAAATGTATTTATTTTTGTAAGGATACAAAAAATGTGGCACAAGGCCGAAATTGGGGATGGGGAAGGCTGGTCTTCATCTGTCCTAGTTTAACTTAGCTATTCACTTTCGTCGACCCTGACACACTTATAATAACCCTCACACCATAATACCACATTTTTACTTACCATTCTTACCACGTTCACCATAATACCTCAGCTGCTCTATGTTGTCCTACTTAACTCCCATATTTACAATGTTCAGTGGAGGGCATGGGCAGAAAATAACAACATTAAAATATCCCCAATGGTTTTATACAATGAATGAACGATATATACAGGAAACTAAACAAAATCGTATTAGTAATAAAAGCCCCCCACTATTCTAACAAAGTGACAGCAAAGTCACTTCCCCGGACGAAAAATAATGCGCGGCTTAAGGAATATAATAACTACATTTATCCAATCAGCAGTTACTCACACAATCACTCACACATTTAAACACCACAACAAAAACGAAAAACATACTTGAAAAACAACGAAAGACGCCACGCATCCACCGGAGAACTAATATTGCTGAACACCTAAAGTGGGAAGGGATGGGGATTAAACTAAAAGAAGACTGGGGACAAAAAAATAAAAAGGGGCAATGAGCACTCATAACCTAGCTAAGTTAACTTTAAAGCGTAAAACAGAAAATCAAATACTTCCTATTCTAACCTAACAGGGAAGGGGTGCACATGTTCTGCCCAGCACACCCAATATCCTGATGCCTAACCAGCATCAAACAACCACTCTAGGTCAGCACCTTTCACTCGACAGAGACGCGCAAGAGTCACCCACCTTTTGCCAAATTCAGATGGAGTGAGTCGTCTCCTTTCCGTCCTGATCTTGACTTTAAGCTGATGCTTAAAGAACAAGATCAGTTGGGAAGAGGTAAACTTCTCATCACCATAGAATTCCTTCTGTCGCGTCGTCCAAATCACGACTCGCATAACACCCAGCAAGCAAAAGAGCACATAGTGCTCAGTCCTAGATAACGGAGGTACGACATTGCTACAAACAGAACTAGCCTCAAGGACAAAGAACTTTCCACGCAGCATACGAACCATGAGATCTTCAAGCAACTTGCACAACGGAGCAACAACACTGCAGTGGAAGAAGGCGTGATCGACGGTTTCCGTCGACAGCCCACAACGCACGCAGGTTGATTTCGGTTTTAGGCCCGCTGCACGAAGCTTCTTGCCTACCCAGAGAGCATTCCGAATCATCAGCCAGGTGAGTGATGCCTCATCGTTAGTGAGACATTTCAACCCGGGCGCCCAAGGCCATATGGAGCGAGCCTCCTGCTTCGTAAGCCCGAGCTCGCCTATCAGTTCATCTTGAACGGCCCCCCTAACTAACACCCGATATAATGCCCTAAGAGACAACGCTTGGGCGTTGGAGAGGCCATCCGTAGCCCGTAAGAGAAACTGGAGAGCCAAACGACATTCTTTATAGAAGGAGCACTCGCCACGAGGAGTACGGCCGGCCTCCTCCTCCGACAAGTGCACACTTCTCAAGGATGGAAAGTGTTTATGGACGTCCTCTTTAACGAGGGCGCCGTTCTCATCCGCTAGCATACACATTCGATCCAGGAATCTAATGCGAAGCGTATGTTGACGAATCTCAACGCTAGGCATGCCCAGACCGCCCTCAGACGGATGAAGGCAACAGATCTCGCGACGCACCTTGGGAGCCTTGCCTCCTCCCCAAAGGAAGGAGAACAAGAGCTGTATTAGCCCCAAACGAATGGCACACGGGAGAGGAAGTACCGAGAGTCGGTAAAGGAGAATCGGGTAGATGTGCGAGGCACATACTTCCGCCCTCCCCTTTAAGGAAAGATTCCTCCGAGTCCACAGACGAACTGCGCCCTCGGCCTTCTCTCGAACCTCCGACCAATTCATTTCCACCTGGAGGTCGGGACCGAAAAAGACGCCGAGAATCTTGATCGGCCCGTCCGTCCAGAGGAAAGGTCCGGGAAGAGAAACTCCCTTCCACGCACCCAATCGCAAGCCAACAGACTTATCGCGATTGATCTTGGCCCCTGTCACCGTCTCATAACATCTGATCTCTTTGCTAACTTCGTCAATTTCGGCTTTGCTCGACACAAAAACCGAAACGTCGTCAGCATAGGCGGAGTACCTGGCCGAGGTGGTAGCACCAGGTACGGAAATTCCGCGAAGGACCGGATTCGCCTTTAACTTGCGGAGGAAAGGCTCCAACGCAAGAACGTAGAGCAAAGGCGAAAGTGGACAACCTTGACGAATGGAGCGAGATAATGTGAAGGGCTTCGATCTTACCCCATTCACTTCCACCAGCGCACCGGGGGACTCATACAGCAGTCGGATCCAAGAGCGAAAGTACGGTCCGAAACCGGCGGCGGAAAGGACAGACTCCAAAAACCGATGGTCAACCCTATCGAATGCCTTGGACTGATCTAAATTGATCAGCGCGGCTTCAGTGTCGGTTTCCTCAATGATCAGGCGTACCAAATGAAGGTTGTCCTGAATAGTCCTGCCCTTCACAGCACAAGTCTGCTCGGGGCCAATCAGACTAGAGAGGACAGCCTGCAAACGGCGGGCCAAGACCTTGGCAAAAATCTTTAAGTCAGTATTTAACATCGTTAAAGGCCGATAATTATCTAATCCACCCCCACCGCTCTTGCTCTTGCGAAGCAACTTGATCACACCCCTGGTAAAGCGTCGAGGTATAGACCCCTGCTTCATCCAGTTGTTGTAAACAAGCGCCAGCAGAGGAACAAAAACGGACGACTGCCTCAAGTACAGTTCGTAGGGAAGACCATCCAATCCTGGAGTTTTGTCCCGGCCAACCAATTTCAACGCATCCCAGATTTCCGACTCTGTTATGGGCCCCTCGCACCTAGCTGCTTCAGCCGCCTCGAGGCGGGGAAAGTCAGCCAAATAGGTGTCGAACTGAGCAGAGCTCAGACCGGGCTCCCTGGTAAAAAGATCCTGGAAGTAATCCCGAAAAGCCCCACATATACCCACGTCTGTAGTCACGGTGCGTCCATCCGGCAATGTGACGTCCTCGATATGCCGATTGGCTGCTTGCCTAGTTTCCTCTACACGCAATTCTGCGGCCATATTCGTTGCCTCAGAAGACATTCTTTTTAACCTAGCCCTAACTACCAGAGCTTGATCCTTCTTGATATGCAAGGAGGCCAGCTCGGCCCTAGCTAAAGCTACGTCCCCACTATTACGGGATTTCACTGCCCGATCGACTTTTTTCTCTATCGCCGTTTGCGCCGCTAAATTAGCTAAGTTGAGCCGACGACTATAGTCGGCAGCAAACGACCTAAGTTTGGATTTAAGTGTGTCCCACCACTTATTCCCAACCACAGCCCCCGTCAGTTCCCGCTTTAGTGTTAGTAATAACTGGTCCTGGAAATCTTGGCTATCAAATAATGACGCGTTCAATTTCCAGTAGCCAGCCAACTTAACCTTAGGCTTATCTAAGTTTACACGAACCCGGACGAGCCTATGATCCGTGTAAACTATCGAATGAAAACTTGGACAACCTAAGAGCCCTACGTCGACTCTCCTGACTAGGACTCGGTCGAGGTAGCTGGCGCGTACCTTCGAATCCGAGCTGCCCCTATTAGTCCAAGTCCACACTACCTCCCGGGGGTGCTCATTTCGATATTTATCGACAAGATCATTCCTGTCGAGAAATTCCCGAAATGCTTTCACATCCAGGTTTTTAGTACCCAATCTTTTTCCTATACGATCTTTCTCAGGGTCAAGGACGGCATTCCAATCCCCCGCTAAAATTACCCGCCTCGATGTTCCAAAGAACGACCCGAGCTGCCGAAACAAAGCAGGACGCTCCCTATGGACATTGGGCGCATAAACCCCAATGAGGCGAAAAGACTTCTCCTTTATGGTAATATCCAGCACACAAATCCTGCCCGCTGGATCCGCGAAGACAAGCGTACACGCCGCATCCAATGACTTGCTCACTAGCCAGGAAACACCTCTAGAACGACCATCAAAACATGCTGAATAGAGATCGTAATCCCTAGACAGTATGCTCTCATAGTCGCCAGCAAAAAACCGGGTCTCCTGTACACAACAAACATCCACCCCGAGGCGCTGGAGATCATGAAGGAGTCTCACCCTCCGAGACTCGGACCTCAGCCCCCGGGCATTTATACTTGCTAACCATAAAGCCATTGTGATACATAATTAGGGTTGGGGTCCTGGACAGAACATGGTCGGGGAAAGGATGCCGACAGCCTCTCCCATGGACCCATGGCCCATCTCATTCTTGATGGTGCCGTCAGAGGAGATGCCGCCAACATCCCAGGGAAAGGTTAGTTTTAGAGCCCTATAGAGGGAGGGGTGAACTAAAACCGGGACCCGTCCTGAACAAAATTTTTCCAAGTTGGTCAAGGTTTCGGATTTTGTGGTGATGATTGGTGGATCCAATGTTATTGCTTTCGCCGCCTCCTCGACCATGCCCCAAGTCTGCCGTGCCCCCAGCCCAGTGCGGATGACAGTCAGCAGTCTCTGCGCAGATGGGAAATTTCGCGGCACTTCTACATCTTTTTCGCCACACCTTTTCATGGCCAGAAGGGAATTTAGTTGTTTTATGCGCTTCCCGAAATTTTTGGCTCTTTCGGCCTGGGCCGAGGAAATACGGCAGATGTCCTCCCCTTGCCTGTAAGGTACTTTGGTTGGTTTTTTCCGCTCCTTCATATCCTCTGCTGACGAACTCCTTTGCCTTTTTGGTGGAGGCGGCATCTGTTTTGGAGGAGAGGGACAGGGAGAGAGACAGGGAGAAACTTTAAAATAGTTTATGATCGGGCTGGGGTCTCGACTTCGAGGGGACGGTTTTCGGGGTGTCGGCTGTGACGAGTGGGCTTTCTTGGATGGATCAGGCTTTTTCTTTTGAGGGGAGGACGGGGCAGAGGCCGAGGAGCAGGTTGGACGCTGTGCCAGTTGTTTTTTTAAATCCTCCGACGGACGAAAAGGACGCTTCTCTAATTGTTTTTTCAAATCCTTAATTTTTTCCATTTTCAGATAGCCGGGGTCATATGCTTTTCTGAGCTCCTCCAATTTAGGAGCAGACCAGGCCGAGGCATCGCCCTTCTTGCTGGTAGAGGGAGTGGGGCTGTGCGTGCCTTTAGTCTTTGGGGTCACAGGGGACCGAGGTTCCGCAGCTTGGCGCTTCCCCTGGCCCTGCCAACAACCAGCCACTCCCCCTTATCCTTCTCCGTGGCTGCACTTGCAGCTGGTGATGGTTTTTCGGGGGTGAGGGAACTTTTTTGTTCCCAACCGGGGTAACTGCCGCACCGGTCCTGGGTATTGGCATGCCCACTACGGGCGAGACGGATTTAACAGAAGCGGCCAGAGGGGGATTTTGGTCGACTGGGGCCTGACTTCCAGAGGACTTCTTCTCTGGGCAGGAGGAGGAGAGGTGACCAATCTCTCCGCACCTCCAGCATTTGGGTTTGCGACCGGTAACTATTACCGGTAGCTTCAGGCCCCCTACGTCAAGACAGTTGGGGATAGTCTCGAAGTCTTTACGGCTGATCATAATATCAAAAGACCATCCCCCGGTCAGGTCCTCGCAGGAGGCATCTAAAATTTGGCCAAACTGCGCAAAGTAGGCAGCCAGATGCTCCCCGAGGACCTGAGGAGGAACCTCATATACTGCTACCTTGGTCCTTCTTTTGCCATCATACTCCGCTCTAAAAATATGGTCTTTTGTTACAATTTCTTGCATTGCCAATTTTAGGCCATCTTCTGGCGAGGGTAGCAGTATGTCCCACATGTAGAAGATAGCACCTTTAACTATTCTTAAGGGCTTATACCCCTTGGACTGCAGTGTTTTCAACACTGTGTCTTTCGTGCTGCGACAAATCTTGCGCGTACGCTTGTCCACCACGAAGACTGACACTATTCTTTTACCAATCTTCTTTAATTCTTGGGGATCCTCCAAGAGCCCACCTTCTACGACAAGGTGTGCGTAGCTCTTAGCTCTCTCCAAGAACTCCGCCAGATTGATCGTGCATTTTGGAGGGGACTTCCAGCCACAGGGCGATTCCCCGGCCTCAGCATCCTTCGTCGTCTTGTCTTTCTCTTCAACATTTTTCTGGCCATTCTCGGCCATTGCTGCATTATCTTTGTCTTTATCCTTCTCTTTGTCCTTTTCTCCTCCCGGAAGAGGGGGGAATGCCTCATCGGTTTTTTCCGGTGGGCCCTTCCAAGGGGGGTCAAACTCCAACTTTTTCTTTATTGACCGACTAGTGTCGGCCATTTTTAAGTTTTAACACTCCACTCACTTTTTTTTTTGTTTTTCCACCAATCAAATTTTAAATGGAGGGGTGGGAAAAGGCGGGAGTAAAAATGGGGAAAAAAAAATTAATAAAGAAAATAAATAAAAAAACACAAACTAAACAAACAACAAAGAAAGACAAGAAAACGGTTTTAAAATAACAACCACAAACCCCGAAGGATTTTAAAATAAATACAAATTAAATTTTAGCCAGTAACGGCCAAAACACTAGCCTTTAGCGGCCAATATAACACTAAGAAATTGCCTTAAAACGGCAAAAAGATAAGCCTCTAGAGAGGTTTACCAAAATAAACAAACGTAAACGATGAATAAACTTTACAAGTTACAATAAAAAGAAATAAAACAAACAGAAAAAAGGAGCTGCCTAAAAAGGCTACTCTCGTTAAAAATAGGAGGAGGGGCTAAAAATAAACTTTGCTGTGATTAAATAAAGTTAACAAAAACCGAATTAAATTTGTACAACGAATAAACTTTACAAAAATGAAACAAACAATACAAGGAAAATAAATACGAAAGTCAAACAAAAAGCGAAGAGTCGCCTAAGGCAACCTCCGTAAATGAAATATGGGGAGGGGTTCAAAAGAAAAGTGGAAAAAAATTAATAAAACGGTTTTTTTGGTCAAAAATTCAAATGAAAATTACTATTAAAGGAAAAGTTTTTAAACAACAATAAATATGGCACTTAAGTCCAAACGGATACTGAAAAAAAAAGAAACAAACAAAAATAAATTCAAGACGGCCGACCTAAACAAAAACAAATATGGCCGCCAAAAAAAAAATACGAAACTAAAATGCAAAAAGCTAGAAAATAAAATTAAAAAACAAAGCAAGAACACGAAAAGATAAATAAAAATAAACTTAGCTAAACCAAAGAGGGGTCTTTTCTTGTAAAATAAATGTAATCCAAATGTGTTATTAATTCACAAACAAAAAGTCCGACGCTCGCCAAAGCAAGTCAGAAAATGACAAAACAAGTCAAAAGGTGCAAACGGCGAAGTCGTAAATAGCAAAAAGTGACCCGAAACAGAAGTAGGCTCTTTTTATGTGTTTTTTGGTCTCGTAATTTCCCACTCTCCGAGAGCCTCACTTTCACCAATGACGCATGCGCCGTGTCATTCGAAAAACTGCCTCGCATGAGCTCGCCTCGCGGTTCCATTACGTCTACGAACGCACGTGCAAACAAACCGCCTTCTTTTGCTTCGGCGAGGTAAGTCTCCACCACAACAACTGAATTCGATTCTTAGTGCTCTTAACTTGTGGTCTTTTGCCAGAATTAAGCTACACAAAATTAATAGAACGGATAAGAATTGTCTATTTGCATCTACCAATTTCCAAGAATGTGAAAATGCGTCTTTTTACCCTTTCGTCGTTGCTTATCCTGCCCAAGTGTCAGGTGACCCACACTTTCCGCAATGACCTTCCGATCTTTCGTAATGCCGTTGTCTGATGTCAACAAAGTGCAACTTGTTTTGTTGCTGAACGTTTGCATCTGGTCTGCTCGCTCTTGTGATCATGTTTACTTGCGTATATATTTCAACATTGACTTTGAAACAAAGCCTAGATTTTGAACCCAAAAGGGTAGATAAGAACAAACTTGTTGGGTGTTACTTTTCCTCTTTCAAGAGGCTAGTCGCTATGGAGCTATATATTCAAATCTGAAGTTCCTTACGTTAATATCAAGTTTATTGCTTCGTGTGAAGATTTCCTGGAAGATAAACAAGTATCTAGGCACCGTCAAAGATTCGCTAAAAATTGAGCCTCTTTGAAAAGATGCTCAAAGCGTAAAAACAGTTTTATCTTCGAAATTTGTTATGAAGAGGAAAGAAATTTGACGTAGTATTTTTATTATATATATATATATATATTTTTTTTTTGTATTGTTTTAGAAAATGTTAAGTTTTTTTTTTTGCATCTGTTACGTGTTACCCATACTTAATTTCAAGAAATTCTTTGCATCGCTTAATCTTTATATTAATTATAAAGACTAGTTCTCTGAGAATATAATTTGTTTTTGTCAAACAGATCCTCCAGTTAAAGAAAAGTTTTTTGAATCCTAAAATAAAAACTTTTTTATGAATAAAATATATTTTGCTGCCTCTCTACTCGAGATAAAATGTGCCACAAGGTCTCTTTAATATGGATAATCCGAGCCATATAGCTCTGCAAAATTTTAGTCTACTTTTCACCAGACGAGACTATCCTTCGGCGGAGTCTCGTCTGGGTTACTCTCTGCAGAGTCAGATAATGCCAGAAAAGCGTCTAAGTGACGTTTATCGCTGGACAGTGATATGACCCCAAGAGTTGATTTTTTTCTAAGCGCCGCTTAGTTGTGGCACAAGACCCAAAATATGGGATACCCAGTGAGGATCGAACTCGTCATTCAGTTGTAATTGGTTTTAGGGAAACAAGCTTGCTAACCTTTACACTACGCTATATTATGGACACTTGTCTTATGAATTTTTATTTTTACTTTTTTTTTTTTCCGATGAATAAGGAACTTTTACGAGAAATCTTTTTTTTTTTTTTACAATAATTTAAAACTTTAAAATTACGTATTTGCAGTGGTCAAACGATATTGAAAAATTTTACTAATCATAAATGGAAAAATTTACTATGATTCAGCGATCTTCAATATTTTAAAAATAATTTTTTTGTATGTATAAACGTACCGATATTTGTAAACTAACAGTATAGCCCGGCGTTGCTCGGGTGTGATGAAAACTTGTATATATATTATCGATTTTCTGCACTATTGTAAGAACTGCAACCTTGAAACTTCTAAATATCGTTTCTTATGTCTTTGTCTATGAGTTAATCAAATTTGAATAAAATCGAACCATTCCTTCTATAATCCGGTTTTTTCGATTATCAATATTTATCGGGGGTACCTCAACACAAAACCTAGCCAAGAACACTCGCAGACGCTTATAGTACAACTGTATAAATTTTCAAGAAAATCGGTTCAGCCACTTCGGTAACGGACACACACACACACACACACACACACACACACACACACACACACACACACACACAGTTCCATTTATAAATAACTTTAGATAGGACGTCCACAGACATCAGAAAGTAAAAGCAGTAACTATATAAAATTGATTGGTAGTTTTGTAACATTTTCTCAACTAGGGCTATAAAACCAAAGAACCTAAAATGTAATAAAACATTAGAATGTTTGAAATGTTAAATTTTAAAGATTACTGAGTAGATAACTGAGTAGTTAATAAAGTGATTTATGTTGTATTCATCATGCAATTTTATAAGAGTTTCCAAACATCAGGTTGTCGATGTATGAACACCTCATAAAAACGTTATATATCAGGTTCGACGATAACGTGAATTCTGGAACAATATTGCTCTAGGTTTGGAGCTTTCTCACTACAACGGCGATGATGATAATTCAGCAATTCAATTCTGGAAAATACAAGGCTTCAATTCTAGATCCATGGTGCTGAAACAACGATGCTTGATCAAACGAACGACAAATGCTGCATGACGATGTTGGACCGGACTCATATGCAAAATATAAAATATATTTTCTTTTTCTTTTTCATACAAAGAGTTCTTCGGTTACATGCCATGGGTTAGAAGGTTGTTTGGTCAGAGTTGTCAGCATCCCCCATCTGGGAGACCCTGATTTTACTCAATCTTACGTTTCAACTGTTATGATCGGACTCCTCAAAATCAGAAATTACTGCTAAAGAGTTTTATAATTGTCAGCTTGACGTCACTTCCGCGCAATCGACAGCTATCTTCCGGTACAAATTTAAATGTGGGACACAAACCTCTGACCTCGGTAGACAAAATAAAAATCATAATTCAAAATTTTCTTTTTTGCGCACCTGGCTAACATTTTTCAACAAAATACATTTTCACTCAGATTTCAAAATATGTGTTCCAAGCGCAAATACACTTCATTGTCAAGAATTTCATGATTCTTAAAAATATCGTCCAACGAATATTTAGCACACCCACTTCCGTGTTAAAAAAAAGATCCGCGATATTTTAAATTAAATGTAATATTTCATTTCAGAATAATTAATCTTTAAAGCAGCTAATTCAATTTTTTTTTTCGTCAAAGAAGTTGCAATGAAAATATTTGTAGACAAGACAGAAGCCACGTCGATGAGAAAATGAGAAGTTCAGATGCCTCGTCAATATATATATATATATATATATATATATATATATATAAATAAATATAAAAACTGAACGCCTTTTGTATGATTTTTTTAAAAACTTCTAGTCAGTAATCTTAAAAGGTCTAAACATGAGTCGAGAGATAGTTGTCAGCACTTCGTAAAAACAGTACCACCATGTTAATGCTTCTGTGTTATTTTAAACTAAAAGTAATGTTTCAAATCAGATTAAGCTTTAAATTCGCTAATCTTTTTTGAATAAAGTTTCAGACAAGTATTTTATTTTTTAAAGATTTACTAAAGAGAATTAGGCTGTGCTGAGAGATTTAGAAATATGACCTAATCCAGTCATTTTTAGCGATTAAATATTCATTCCGATCAATTTAAATTAGTTTTGCAAACCAAAGTATTTTGCTTACTGAAATATTAAATGCAAACTATTAGCTTGAAATTAAAACTAAAAAGCTTATAGCAAGATTTTTAATTTTAAAATCTTAGGTATCGTTTTTCTTTGGTAGTACTTAAATACAGACACACACACACACACACACACACACACACACACACACGTGTGCGTGGATTAGAATACGATAAGGAACAAATACGAAATGCTTATAAATTTAACGCTTCGCTTTTTAAAAGCTTCATCAGCAAATCAATATATTAACAAGAATTTTGATAAATACATAAAAAATATATACACATAACGTCTGGTTAATGAAAAACAACCGCATAAAAATACTTTGAATCTTCTCCCATGAGTAACTTTACTACTTCCAGATCTTTGTCCATCCTGTTTATACGATGCTTCAAATATTTATAAGGAACCTTTTTCTATCAAACTTTAACATTCAAAGACTTCATTGCATCGCAATCTTGTTTGTTTGTTTGTGTGTGTGTGTATGTGTATATATATATATATATATATATGTGTGTGTGTGTCTAGAGTATGGATCACTTCTCGACAAGGTTGGAATATATTTTCTATTACTAGTTCTCCACACACTGTTGTATAATGTCAGGTGCGGAATAATGCAGCTAAACGCGAACAGTCGAAAAGCAGATCATTTCTCCTTAAAAAAATTTAAGTTTTTCAAAAAAGCATATAGGTTTGTAAACGAATAAGACTAAATGTGAGATATAAAGTTCCAAAACCTTAGCTTGCCGACGTATTCACATATATACTGCTCCTCATGGTTTGATTTATCTGACTCTGGGCAGCTGAGGAATGTTCAAAAACTTATAAAGAGAAGTATTTTCAATTCTTAACTAATTGTTGCTCATTTATTTTAATGTTGAGTATTTGACAAAATTATGCTCACCTTTTTTAAGCGCGTTGAAATCCAGTAATTTATTGAACGTAGTCCTGCGTTAACGATCTGTTCTAGAGATGTGTCTTAAACGTACGTGATATATTATCATTGGCATTGTTTGAAACACGTTAATTTGAAGTGTGACGTTCGATAAGGTCATCTGATAGTAAGATATTAAAGAAAATATAAGGAAAAATGCTGATTTTTAAAGACGACCCATAAATTTTATTATCACTACAAATTCTAAGAGAAGTTGAGATATCAGTTCGATACGATTATTTTAAAGTTCTTCACATATTAAGCCGATTTTAAAAGGATCAATTATTTGGAGTTATTACAATAAGTCTTTCGCCAATGAAGTAAACTTCAAGTTGAAACTTTATTTGTTTGGTTATTGGCTTTGAAAGATTAAACAGGCTAGACGTCGTTGATATAAGATTACGATCAAGACGCTCAGCGACAATAATTCATTGTTAAAGAAGGACCAAGATGGAAAACAGATTACCATTTAACGTTGAAGTACATTTAAAGAACCACTTACGAATGAAGTAAGTTACAAAAATGACGAAATAACTGTTACATTTCCATTTTCTATTAGCATGAATGCTCGAATTGAAACGACAATGTAGTTTTCGAATCTTGTTTTAGTTGCCTTAACGTTTTTTAGTGAATGTCTTTAATAGGTGCAAAACATTCCGGGATTCGTTGCTTTCCGTTAATTTACTTTGATATATTTATCCTGTTTCTATTTGCTAATTTTTTTTCTTTGTCAATTTCTTGTGAAGACTCTATTTTTCTTGTTTCCTCCAATTTTAATTTGGATTTACTTTTCCGATCATTTAATATGCAGGGATAGTGTTTGTCGCTGTTTTGGGGAATGGGGAGACAACTACTTCCATCGTCTATTCAAATACGTGTTTGACAAGTAAATTTGTGCTAATTTTCTAATCATGCTTCTCAGTGATAAACTGAAAGGAAATATAAAGAAATTTGATTTTTTTTTGTTCATTTATAACAAATGAGAGCCCAGCTAATCTGTTTTTTAAAATACTGTAAATAATTTAAATCTTTAAGTGAATCTCTTAGAGATGAACAAGAAAGTGGTCTTATTGACAGTGCTTATGTAATCGAGTTGGGTTTTCTATTTTTTAATAAAAGTAATAGAATTCTTTATATAAAATAAAAACTCAAATTTAAATGCAATGTCAATACCCATCTCTTCTTCTGGGTATTGACATTGCATTTAAATTCCTGGAGGTTGTAGTCGCCAGGAACGCAAGTATATCGAAGTGCAGGCGGGAAGTGCAAGAAAAGAAGCTGATGGAGTAGAATTATCTGCTGCATTTGGTTGATCTAACTATAAATTGGTGGGACCTTGTTGCCAGTCTGGTTGCACGAGTAAATTCTTGTGATGGGGGCACCAGTGACTTAAGTTCGTCGGAGCAGAAACCATGAAAATATTTGTAGAATAGACAGAGGGAAGCTACATTCCGCCCGTGAGAAAGTGGCTGGAGTCGAGCTGCCAAGTCGGGACCTATCACATTACAGATTCTCCTTTGGAGCCTGTCGAGAATACTGAGATAAACAGCAGGGGCGCCTGACCATATGCATATGACAGCAGTATTCTATGCATGGACGGATGGTTGGTTTGTATATGTGCAAGAGGAATTCAGGTGTTAAACAAAAAAAATTCCTGGCCCAACACAGTAACCCAACCTTCCTAGCAGTGGATTTAGTAAGTGACTCAATGTAATGATTCTACTTGAGGTCGGAAGATAGGGTAAGGCCTAGGAGGCGCAGTATATTACTTTCAGGGAGACTCGCTTGATCCATGCTTATGGGGGGCAGGAGAGACTGTCTGTGACGGTTGACAGATAGCAGTTTCGTTTTAGATGCATTGAAATTTACAAGCCACTTCTTACCCCAGTCCACCACTGAGTGTAGGTCTTTCTCAAGATCAGCAGCGAGGTTATGTTTGTCCGCCCTGCTAGATTTTTTTTTACTGATGTGGGAGTAAATTGTGGTGTCATCTGTGTAGATTTGATCACGTCTGAGAGATTATTTATGAAGATCAGAAAGAGCGTTCGTGCAGTAGGTTTTAAGTAATATTTTGACCAGTACCTGGGCGTACGCGCTCAGGTTCCCCAGATTAAAAAAAGAACTTGTCACATCTCTCTTAAGCGGGGGAGAAAAGTAAATAATTACTTACCTTCTTGTTAGGCATGCCCATTCAAGACGACCTTCATTATACGGTTAAATAGGAAAGATTGAATCAGATCAAGCAAACGTCCAGTGATACCATAGCCCTGTAGCTTGCGTAGAAGGTCAGCGTGCCAAACCCTATCAAAAGCCTTGGAGATATCCAGGGTAACAGCACGAGCCTCGCTTGACTTATCAAGGGCCCGGTATATGTACTCAGTGATGGTCGTTAGCATATCGGCCGTAGACCTGGCGAAGCGGAAGTCGTACTGCCTGTCTGAGAATAGTTTATGGGCATTTATACGTTGAACTTTTGATAATAGCCTCAAACACATTCCCGAAAATTGGTAGGAGGCTGATAGGACAATAGTTGGATGGATCCGAGGGTTCCCCTGAGTTCTTAAATACAGGAACTATAGAGGAGGACTTCCAGCATGCAGGAAAACAGGAAGCCAAAAGGCAGTAATTATAAAGTTTAGTGAGAACAGGGGAGAGTTCAGGGGCACATTTCTTCAGGACAATGACAGGGATTCCATCACCTCCACTCGCCTTATAGAAGTCAAGTTTTGATATTACATTAGATACCAGAAACGGGGTAATGTGAACATCTTCTAGTTGAGTCTCAGTTCTAAGAGGGAAGTCGGTTGTGGGTACACCGGACGAGTCAAATGTAGGGTTTGAGAAGAATCTGCGAGCAAACACCCCGCCTTGTCCACAGATGCCGTGTGGACCTCGAATTCATTAAGGGAAGGATGGAGGATTTGCTGTTCAGCACGCGTTTGCAAAGCCACCAATAATTTTTGGAACCTAACTTGCGGGCAGCTACGCGCTTTCTAATTCTTTCAGCAAACAACAACCGTTTGGCGTCATTCAGGATCCTCTTACACTCATTACGAGCAGAGGCAAATAGGCGCCTATTGTGGTCAGATGCATGGCTCCGAAATAGCCGGAAGCAGTGGTTCCTGTGGGCAATGGCGGCCGAACAGGCAGGAAAGAACCAGGGGGAGGAAGGAGGTTTGAGACAAAACTTCCTAATCGGTATGAAGGCATCAATGTCAGCTTTCACTCAGGAAGAAATCTCAAAGGCGCAGTCATCAACTGGGAGACTGAACACTTTTCTCCAAGGGAAGTTACCGAGAGGGCAAAGCTGAAAGACTTTGCAGGAGTCTGGTACACAGGTGAAGCAGAGATCTAGTAGAGAAGTGTGTCCTGAAGGGATGCTGGGAAAACGTCTGCGGGAAATCCATCACTTGCGTAAGAGACTGAGTAATAGCAAATTTCATGGCGTGAATGCCAGCTGAATCAGTGACAGTCTTTTAGCCACTTGGCACGATGGGAGTTAATCTCCGAACACAAATGTTAGCAAATGGGTGAGAGGATTACTATCATTAACTACCTGATAAGACTTTGTTCTTTCAATGTCGAAACAAAATGTACAATTTTGTAGTAGTTTGTACATGTTCTAAAGTATAATTTATAATATTCATTGCTCTATTTTTATATTGAGCACTGTTTTAAATTAATATTTTAACTTTTCAATTTTCTTCGATCCTTATCCATTTGTGTGTGTATATATATATATATATATATATATATATATATATATACACACACACACACACACAAACGGAGTGTTGATTAGACAGAAAATTAAAATCTATTAACTATCTTTTAACAGCAAACAAGAAAATTATGACAAGCACTAGAACTACTTAGCAAAGACGTCACTGCATAAGCTGCAATCACTTACGACGAATATATCTACGAATTTTTTTAAAGCGTTATTTATGTCTGAGGTGTTTCTTTTATTATCGCAAATTCCAATTCATTATTATAGGACTGTTAATTAGCATAGGCTAGAAATAAGAAACACCGCACAACTTATCCTGGGATGAAGGAGGAGTTTAAATATTGCATTTCAGTTTGAATCCCTGCTCCTTAATTGTCGTAGAATAAACACATGAAAGTAACGACACAAAATAATTAAAAAAACAAAAAAAAATTAAACTAGCCTTTCTTTTAAAAAAATGTTAAAAACTTTCATAACGAAAGCATTATATTTATCATTATATTTAAATTGTGGTCATCTTATTAAAATTCTATTATCGTGAGATAACTAATATAAAACTTACGATTTTTAGTACTTGTAAAATATTTACATCCGTCACTGCACATTTGGTTCTGATCAAAATTGCTCTCCGGTTACTATAGAATAAGTAATTGACATAAATAAAGATGCATACTTTAGAAGTAGGTGCCGCTAAAGAAAAGCAAAACCCGAAAGTTAAAATAAATTTTTAAAAAAATCATTCTTCAAGCTTCTATTTTAGTTTAATTCTAAGCTAATATATGAAAGTTAATATTTTCATTAATCAAAATATTTTGCTGTATTTCAAGCTGAATTTAAATTGATTGGAGTTATTTTTTTACCCGTGAAAACACTAAAATAAGTCATATTGATAAATCTGTCAACACGACGTAATTCTTAATATTAAAAAAAAATCTTTCAAAAATGTTTGAAATTTTATTTGAGAAAGATTAGCTGATTTAACGTTCAAGTAATGTGATTAAAAAAATCTTACTTGTAGTTTAAAATATTGCAGAAATGTATTTTTAACGCAGTTGGGCCTTTTTAATGAGGTATAGACATAAAACATCACTCAATAAGTCCCACGCCTGACATAGATGGCGCCACTAATAAAAAAAAAATGATTTTTATGAAGTATTAATCTTCAAGTGGCACGTGACAAAATTTGAGCCTAATCGAATCATTAGTTTACAAATTATAGTTATTTAAGTGAAGCTACTGTTGCAAATTTTTAAAACAATGGAAAAATTTGAAGTTCGTGTATTGATAAAGCATGGTTTTGTTATGGGGAAAAATACTGATCAAGCAAAGCAATGACTTGATAAGTGTTATCCGGATTCTGCTTCGTCGGAAACAACGGTTAAGAGGTTGTATGCTGACTTTAAACGCGGCCGTACAGACACAAATGATGTTTGACCCTCAGGTCGCCCAAAATCGGCAGTTGTCCCGGAATACACCAAGAAAAATCTACAATCTCGTTTTGGCCGATTATGAATTGGAGTTGCGTGAAATAGCAGAGGATTTGAACATATCAGAAAGCAGCGTATTCACCATTTTGCATGAACATTTTTCAATGAGAAAGCTGTGTTTAAAGTGGGTGCAGCGTTTGATCACAGTCGATCAAAAACAACTATGACGCCTGTTGTCTGGTCTAACCCGGTCACGGATATATATATATATATATATATATATATAATTAGCAACAGAAGCAGGATATACAGTCGTCGAATTTCTTTTTACAACGGAGCGAAAGTTTTCGTTTAAGAATAATCAAAGCTTTCAATTTTCCAATTTTAAAGTCTTTTAAGGGCTCTTTACCGAAGTCTGACGAAAACAACCGAAGTGGGGTGTAAGGTGTGCGGCAGCAGTAAATTCTTTTCTTTCGCTCGGCAACGAAAGAAACTGACTAGTTTAGCTTTCTAGGCTCTTTCTGTTTCCATACATCAGCCAGGACTCAATCGGAGACGCATTATTCGACTTTAACTCTTTTAAGTTGGTCGGCGACAGGCTTCTCTACGTTTCTTCACATATTCAGCCAGGAGCTTTATGGGAGGCGACCAATCTTTCCGGTCGTGGCTCCTGGTTGGGAACACTTTTCCCTCAGTCGTTACATCTCAACTGGTCACAAGTCTAATTGCGCTTTGCTCTTTGTACATCTTTTAGTCAGGAGCTCTGTAGGAGCCGACCAATCTTTCGGTCGTGGCCTCCGGTTGGGAACTTCGTTACATCTCTGGGCTGAGAACCAACTGGACCCCAACTGCAAATGAATTGATTTGGCTCCCCGGGGCCTCGATCTTTATACTTATCCTAAATTCTCTGAGTAGGTGGACCCGGGGTGTCTATGCAAATCAAATCTTTAACCAATGAGATTACTTCCGCCTCTACATTTCGAGCTGGGGTTATATCACTCCATTGGTTTAACCAATGAGATAACAATATTTCCTCTGACGTAATTTCTCTTCTGATTCAATTGACTATATTCAACACTCCAACTTTTATGTTGGAAATTTATAATTCACTTCATTCCCATAGACAGAATTTAGCCTTTTTCACCTCATCAAATATTTCCGACATCCGTGTTTTGACTACCTATATTTTTCACTTCCACCGGCCACAAAGACCACTTTCGAATAAATGCAAAAATAATTTTTTCCTTTCTATTCTCTTCGATTTCCAGCTAGATTTTTTTTTAGATTTTACAAGTTTGTAATAAGTATTCTTTTTTGTTTTAACTTAACTCATATTGCGATTTCCAAGAATACCACTAATAATTTCTTTCGCTTCGACGTATTAAACTTAGGATTACATTTTTTCTTTTTCACATGCAATATTACAAGGCAGTCTTAAACAAGGCAATTACGGGTTACACAACAACGCGTCAACGATTCAGAGCGTTGTTTGCAACTGTCTCAACGCAGCAAGAAGTTTTTATGGAAATATGCGACAATGGATGAAACATGGATCTACCACTTCACTCTGGGGTCAAATCGACAGCCAGCTGAGTGGACAGCAGCAGGTGAAAGCTGTCTAAAGCAACCAAAGACACAAACATTAGCAGGCAAGGTTTTAACCTCCGTATTTTGGGATGTGGAAGGTGTTTTGTTCATCGATTACCTTGAGAAAGGAATAACCATCAATAGTGAATATTATATAGCATTATTGGTGCGTTGGAAGGAAGAAATCGCCAAAAAAAACAGCCACAAATGAAGAAGAAAGTGATCATTCACCAAGATAACGCAACGTGTCACAAGTCGATCATAACGATGCCAAAACTACATGAATTGCACTTCAAATTGCTTCTGCATTCACTCTATTCTCCATATCTGGCCCCCAGCGACCACTGGCTGTTTGTAGACTTCAAAAGAATTCACCAGGAAAAGAGATCTGGCTTCAGTAAAAAAAATTGATATCGGAAACTGAGGCGTATTTTTAGGCCAAAGACAAATCATTCTAAAAAAACAAAAACAATAAGGCATTAAATTGTTATAGAAACTTCGGAATCAGTCTTCTAGGGTGATCCACTATGTTGATGAATAAAGTCGAATTTTGCCTAAAAGTTTTATTAGTTAGGCTCGAAATTTGAGTAATGTTATGCTTAGAAATTATTTTCGGTGTTACTTAAGTCTGTGATATACGCGCAATTATTCTTAAGTATGTGATCTATTTTAAAGAAAATTATTTACATTCACAAGAAAAAAAAGTGAGGTGTACCTGTTCAAACATTACAATCTAATCTACACTTAATTTATTGGAAAATTATGCGATCCATTTCCCAAAATGTATTTATTACATTTCTGAATGAGCAATCTGTTTACAATAATAGTATTAGCTAAAATTATTTTCTTTCAAATTTTTTTTTAATGTAGAGCATTTTCTCAACTCATGGATCACATACTTTAATGGTGCGTTGTTCTGGTAGATCGTACTCGAAAGGTGAATTACATTCTTAGGTAGCATTTTTTTTTCTGAGAACATAACTTTACGAACATAACGTGAACGGCTTTACGTAATTTTTTAAAAAAATTCGGAAAATATTCTAAGTAATCTAATATTAGCTTTGCCTTACTTACGAATACTTGAAGAAATGTGTGAAAATTACCGATAGATTTAAAATTTAATATAGTTATCGCTCTTATTCTCTAGTATCATATGGACATCATTACTGACAAAGTTTTTAAAAAAATTGTAAATTCTTACAATACAAGGGGTGGTTGAATTATAGTTTTATCTCCTAACAATATCCTCTAACCGCTACAAATTAATAAAGAATTTTAAGATATAAAACTTCATAAATTATTATTAAAATGAAAACAATTATGAAAATTCATTATTCATCTTAAAAGTTTTAAGACAATTATATTCATAAATAGATATTATTCATAAAGCAATTAAAAGATTTTCTAATTGTCTTTGTTTTATCTTACTACTCAGAGCAGATTTTCTGTAACAAGTGGAAGTGAAGGGGACACGAAAATTAAATATAACTCTTTTCTTCACTTTTACAAAAATTCACAATGACGTGAAATCCTGATTTTTGCCGAATAGGAAAAGGTTTGACCTCGTTCTGAAAGAAAGACGAAGCTGGATTTCGTGATCAGATGTAAAATTAACTTTCTAACCAATGGAAGGAAACGATTTGGATAACCGAGAGAAAAGTTAACAAGTCAATGTTAAAAAATCTTTCGGTACAAAAAAAAAAAAAAGCCGAATCAGTGAGATGAAAGTAGCGATATCATACACCAGCAACATGTGACAAAAGAAACTTCAAGTCTGACCCGGACGTAAGGTCTCGTTACATATTTGTTCTCCTATTTCTCGTGTGCTATTTCCTTTACCTCTTCTCTATCCTCAACATTCTCGCAGTTAACAAAGACGACGACAACAAGATACTTCAACTGACTCCTAAAATTAATGTCTGATAAGTACAATTTTCTTTATTGCTTCACCTTCCTATTCACTTTCTCACCGGCCATAAAAAAGAAATGGAACACACTTTATTAGTAACCTGTTAATCTTTTTACGTGCACACATTCTGCTACTTACTAATATTTCTCTGGAAAATTTAACTACGTACATTTTTTTTCTTTGAATATTTAACTCTTACAAATTAACTACGTACATTTTCTCTTTTAGGATTTAACTTCTACACAT
Source organism: Ascarosepion bandense (assembly GCA_037127315.1). Lineage (NCBI taxonomy): Eukaryota > Metazoa > Mollusca > Cephalopoda > Sepiida > Sepiidae > Ascarosepion > Ascarosepion bandense. The sequence goes on along the minus strand of JBBBDQ010000212.1, from coordinate 1,660,212 downwards.
TGATGTTATTTTGTTCAGTTAATAACATTTCATTTATTTTACAAATGAAACACTTATTCTTCCACATTCCAACAGCCAATTTTTCACCTTCTGATGACCTAAAAAATCCTTAGTTGTTCTGTTATGTTTGACGCAAGTCCAATTTAATAAACATAACCATATGCCTACTGCTACAGAAATCCTGTTTGACAAAAGAAAAAGAACTGATTAAATTTTTCCCAGGACGTTTATTAATATAAACATTAAGCTAAAAAAATCAATTTCTTGAAATGTCATAAATTAAGTGATGTTAATAGATATAAAATATATTTTATCCATATTTTAAAAAAAGTTTTGAAAATAATTTCATTAATCTGTCCTGAAAGTTTAAAAAATCCGACATTTTTTTTTCTCTTTTAAGAATTTTTAATTTTTTTACCACAAAACTAAAATTCATACTAAATTATGCTTCACCACTGACGCAAAAAAAAAAATTTTTTAAACAAAATTTTGATTCTAAAAAAAAAATATATATTGATCTTTCGTTTTAATAATAGATTTCGATGATATAACTAAGTTTGGAACATTTTTTTTCCCATATAGGCTCATTTTTAGCGAATCAGAGGTACGTAGTTAAAAGTATATTATGTATTCCTCTTGAGCCGATAAAAATTTGTGTGGCCCATTAGGAATCTGGATTCTTTTACAGCAGTCTATCAGTTTTCCACATCTTTCAAAGCAAGATACGGGATATTCAGAGGCAGCGTGGAAAAAAAAATGAAGAAATAGGAAAGTGGTTGAAAATGACAAATAGTTCTTTGCTATTTCAAGTGAATTTACAGCTGGGTCACATCTCATTTTCGGTCATAATCCTATCCTTTCTTTTATACTCAAGTGATTTTGAGAACATTACTCCACCGGAAGTGATTCTCGTCATACATTCGAGGAGCTATTTTCTTCCGTGTCGTTTGTTGATATTGTGCAAGAGAAGAAATTTCTGGGATACTATTTGAGGTATTGATGCTAATTAAGATTCCCTTACTGCAGCACGAAACCATAAATATAGGTTAGCAAGTGAGGTTCAAGGTGAATGAATAAGGAGGTTTAGGAATTTGATTTTTAACACAAGGACACATTTGTTATGTGTCTGGGTACTTCGATGTGATGTAATGGTTTGCAAGCTTGCTTTGCTAGATCTATTACAGTTATGTAAGGAGTTCGATTCCCACTGTGTTCCACACTTTCGACTTTTTGCTTCATCTAAGCTACGCCTAAAAAATCATTTGGGCACTTCGACGTAGTGTAATTGTTAGCAAGCCTGTCTCGCAACATCAATTATGACTTAGTAGTGAGTTCAATCTTCACTGGGTACTCTATTCTTTCGACCTTATGCTATATCTAAGTAACACTTAGACAGCAAATGGTGATTTTTTTTATCTTGCTAAGATCGAAATCATGCCTAAACTGTTTTCAACATGAAAACAATGCTCATAGTTCCAAGTTATTTGATGAGTGTTGTCTTCATTCTTTTGACTGAAGGTAAGTCATAAAATATAATTTTGCTTGCAGTCGACGTAGTCTTACTGAATTCTGTAGTTATGATATAGGGCTAGTTCTCCTGACAATTCTTGGCGTCAGTATGCTATTTGGACTAGACGAAATCATATGGTGAGAGATGTGTTCATATCCACAACATCCCCTTTCTTCAGTCGATGCTTTTTTCGACATGGATTCACTTCCAGTCAGTCGGATTACGTTTTCGCTTATTCTGGCGTTATTATATTTTGTAAGGATAGGTACTTCAAAGATTTCGTAAAGTATGTCCATCGTTGAGTTGTATAAAGTTTTAAATATATTTTTGTATTTATTGTAAATTGTGAAATTTTTATGTATATTTGGGGCGTTTTTAGGTCCCCGGTACGCTGTGCGGTATTTTGGTGAACGATAGGTATGAGTGTTGATGGACAAGTTTTTATGGTGAGTGAGAAAAATTGTAACGTATGTCTGGGTCGTGAATCGGATTAGCTAGGTATAAGATAGTAATGTATGACCCACCTCAGTTTTGTTCCCACTCCCTTTTTGGCTTTGTGCCACAAGTTGTATTTTATGGCTAAATAAAATCGTTGAGTTGTATTGGTAGCTTATTCTGCGCATATCCAGACCTCAACTGATTTTTCATCTGTTGAAATCGTCTACCTTCGACTAAATACATCATACTAACGAAGCCTCGAATGATTTTTTCCTTTCCAGCCTTAAAGCTTTTAAAGACTTTATCGTCGATCTTAAATGATATGGTAGTTAAAAATTGTCGACTTTTCTTTTTATTCTTTAGCATTAATTTTTCAAAAACAGATCTTACTCTCCTAGTAAAGATGAGCTCTGCAGGTGGCGTTTGCATTTGACGCCATTTGATATATGCTTAACAATTCTAGGTAATACCGTTGATTCAACTTCCAAGCTTTTTTTTTTTTTAGTGCCCATTTGAAAGTGTCAACACACCGCTCAGCTTGACGATGCTACCTTGGATGATGAATCTGCGTTGTCAAATGTTCAATCGCGTAGTTTTGCAGAAGTTTTTGGAATCACTAAATTTAAATTGAGTTCCATTGCCATATCTTCCAAACCTTGCAGTCAGGTACCCCAAACCTTGCAAAACGTTCGCGTAAGAATTTGGTCATTATTACAACAGTAGGTCGTTTACACTTGAATGTATCGGGTCATTTTGTGAAACTGTCGACCACAATTAAATAGTATGAACCATTTAGTGTTCCAGCAAAATCCATATGTATTTTGCTCACGGTTTGTCAGTGCTTAGTTTGACTGATAATTTATAGATAGTGATTTTGCTGCTGAATAACAACCATTATATTTTCTAACTGAATTTTGAATATCTTTGTCTAACTTTGCCCAATGAACGTAGCTTCTCATCAGGGACTTCATCCTCACTATACCCGGATGCTCTACGTGGAATTGTTTTAAAATCTGTTTTTGTAGTGATAACGGAATTACTACTAATTCCGCGTACAAAAGTACTTAATCACAAATAGAAAATACTCTATCATTGCTAACAGGTTTAATTTTTTGTTTTACTCCGTTTCGACTTAATGTTATTCAATTCTTGAAATCTTAGTTCAATAAAATCGTAGCCCAACGATTTAGTCTGTCTGCAATATGCGTAGGAATCCCTTTCTTAGAGCCGAATATGCTTAATAATAGGCGGTAATCAGTTTGCAATATTAATTTTATTACTAATATCATGCTGTGAAATTTCATTTCAACAAAAATTCTAGCAAGCGCTTCCTTTTCAGTTTGACTGGAAATTTTTTCCGTATTTGTCAAACCTCTTAAAGCGTGGGCGACTGCTTTCACAGTACCGTCTTCGGATTTATGGCCTATTACAGCTGCTATGCTGTATTCGCTCGCGTCCGACGCTATTTGTCGCTGTGGGTCGTAATATGTTAGTTTAACTTCTTCAAACGTTTTTTGATATTCCACCGACCAGTTTAATTTCCTACCATTCTTAAGTAAATTATTAAGAGGTATACATCATTTGTATATATCTGGCACATAAATATTATAGTTTGCTAATCCGAGAAATGATTGTAGGTTTATCAAATTTGTCGGAGGAGTAACATTTCTTTAATGGTACTTGCTTTCGTGGGATCTTGTCGGCTTCCTTTCCCGTCGATGAAGGTGAATCTCTTTACGGAATTTGAAATCGTAATAATAGCCTCGTAAATACTTGCTGAATTAGTTTGACGTGTTGTATTTTCGTACAAGCGACGGCATCATCTACTCCAGCCAACCTCTTATCCATTATTTGCTGGAAAATTTACACACTTGTACTAAAAGCGTCTGCGAGTGTTCTTAGCAAGGTTTTTTTGTCGAAGTACCCCCGATAAATATCGAAAATCAATAATCGAAAAAGTCGGGTTATAGGAGTGGTCCAATTTTAATCAAATTTGATACACTCATAGACAAAGACATAAGAAACGATATTCAGAAGTTTCAAGGTTGCAGTTCTTACAATAGTGCAGAAAATCGATTTTATATATATATATAAAAATCATACCTTTTTATATATATATATATATATATATAAATCATACCTTTTTATATATATATATATATATATATATATATAAATCATACCTTTTTATATATATATATATATATATAAATCATACCTTTTTTATATATATATATATATATATATATATAAATCATACCTTTTTTATATATATATATATATAAATCATACCTTTTTTATATATATATATATATATAAATCATACCTTTTTTAATATATATATATAAAAATCATACCTTTTTTTATATATATAAAAATCATACCTTTTTTTTATATATATAAAAATCATACCTTTTTTTTATATATATAAAAATCATACCTTTTTTTTTATATATATAAAAATCATACCTTTTTTTTATATATATAAAAATCATACCTTTTTTTTATATATATAAAAATCATACCTTTTTTTTATATATATATACAAATCATACCTTTTTTTTATATATATATATACAAATCATACCTTTTTTATATATATATAAAAATCATACCTTTTTTATATATATATATATAAAAATCATACCTTTTTTATATATATATATATAAAAATCATACCTTTTTTATATATATATAAAAATCATACCTTTTTTATATATATATAAAAATCATACCTTTTTTATATATATATAAAAATCATACCTTTTTTATATATATATAAAAATCATACCTTTTTTATATATATATAAAAATCATACCTTTTTTATATATATATAAAAATCATACCTTTTTTATATATATATATATAAAAATCATACCTTGTTTTTATATATATATATATAAAAATCATACCTTTTTTTTTATATATATATATATATAAAAATCATACCTTTTTTTTATATATATAAAAATCATACCTTTTTTATATATATATATATATAAAAATCATACCTTTTTTATATATATATATATATAAAAATCATACCTTTTTTATATATATATATATATATATAAAAAACATACCATATATATATATATATATATATAAATACTTTTATATATATATATATATATATATATATATATATATATATATATATAAAAGGTATGATTTTTGTGTGTGTATGTTTATCTGCCTGTATATTTTTTTTTTTTTTTTTTTCAGCCCTTTTATTTTAGTTTTTGCTTCGGGTTTGGCTCTAAATAGGTATAATTGTAATTCTTAGTCTCAGCTATGATACCATTTACTCAGAAAACTTATTTAGCCTTCAAAATTCAGTTTACGACGAAAAAAAACTAATTTGATATCGATACCAGGAAATCAAAATTTGACTTACATCCATTCATTTTTCTTTCAGTCTACGGTTTCGCTTTAACTGGAAACAACTATTGCTTTTTAGTCGTCTTTCGTGCCAACGTCCAAAGAGTCTAAGCTTCAGGACCATGGATTAGTTTTAAAGCTTTTCATTACACCCGAGCAGTATAATATAAGGTGCGAATGAATAACCCGAAACCGGCTGCCGCAAGAACAGCTTGCAAAAATCGGTGGTCAACCCTATCGAATGCCTTAAACTGATCTAAATTGGTAAGCGAGTTTTCACTCTTGACTTGCTCGATGGTCAAGTGTACTAAATGAAGGTTGTCCTGAGTAGTCTTACTCTTCACAGCGCAAGTCTGTTCAGAGCCAACCAGACTAAAGGAGCCATCCATTTGCAGGTGTCTTGTTAAGATCCTGGCTAAAATATTTAACTCTGTATTTGACGTCGTTAAAGGCCGAAAGTTACATATCCCATCCTCCTGTTTTTGTTCTTGTGTAGCAATTTAATCACATTCCTAGTGAAGTGTTGAGGTATAGACCTCTGCTTCACCCAGTAGTGTAAGTCAGTAGAAACAAGGTAACAAAAAATGTGTGACTGCCTCATGTATATATTTCATCAGAAAGGTCATTTAATCTCGGAGTTTTCTCTGATTTCCGATTCCTTTAAGGGGACAGAGCTGGCTGGAGGCTTGGAAAATCGGCTATATAGACATCGAACTGAATAGGGCTCAGATCAGGCTCTCTGGTGAATAGATCCTGAAAGTAGTATCGAAAAGCCTCACTTATACTCGCGATTGTGGTCATGGTCCGCAATGTGACGCACGCGATATATCTTTTTTTTCTAACTCCCTCTGCACGCAGTTCAACGGCCATATTCATTGTCTCGGGAGACCATTCTTTTTAACCTATCTCTAACTACTAGAGCTTGATCCTTCTTGATAAGCAAAGAGGCCAATTCTGTCCCAGCTACTTACTTCCCCGCTATCACGGGATTTGATCGCCCGATCGATTTTTCCTCAAGTCGTTCGCACTTCTAATCTAACTAGATTCAATCAACTACTAAAATCAGCAGCAAATGACAAAATTTTGGATTTTAATTTATCCCGCCACATATGTATATCTCAACCCCCCCCCCCCCATTCAATTCTCGTTGTAGCATTCGTAACAGCTGGTTCTGGAAATCTCTCACCAAATAATATTAGCAAGCCATCCTAACCTTAAGCTTATTTAAGTTTACACGAACCCAGACGAGCCTACGATCCGTGTAAACTAGAGTGAAAACTTGAACAGCATAAGAGCTCTACATAGACTCTCTTAAGTAGGACTCAGTCAGGGTAGCTAGAACGCACTGCCTCCATTAGTTAAAGAACACACTACTTTCCCAGAGTGCTCATTACGATATTTATCGACAAAATCAAACTTATCGATAAAGTACCGAAATGACTTCACATCCGAGTTCATACATATATTTATTCCGGTGCGAATGCCAAGCAGCACAGCATGCCATTTCCAAATTTCTTGCTTTTTTTCGCACACAGTGCCCAACTGGCCCTACTATACTCTGCAATGGACAAAAACGAACAAGGAACACACGAAAGAAATAAACCTCGAGTAAAAGGAATATCGAGAAAGTACTGAATAAGGAACGCACGAAAAATGAGAAAACAAATTTTCAAGGATCTCTAGTCTGTCCTAATTTATCATCTTTTGAGAAATTGTAAAATATGGACTATGAAGGTGCGTGAATCCTGCTGAAACAAAGTATGTGACAACAAATTTCAAAACTTTGTAATTTGCTTTTATTGCAACTTGGTTTAAAACGTCACCATATCTTGAATGTTTTTACCACTGAACTAGAATAAGTGACTTTCACTGCCTCATTCAGAGATTGAACTCATGGCGATTAGACAGACTTAGTTTTATAAACTAGGATGAAATAAGTGATACAAGATAACTCCGGGAATATACAGACGAATGAAAATAAATCAATCATGAATTGACTAAAATATTGATTCGAAATTATCAAAAAGTTACTGAATACGATACACCTAAAATGGGACGGAGAATGACAACAGCCAAATTGAGTTCAAATGTATTCATGGACAATTTTCAATTTAAAGCCATCTCTTGAGTTAACGAACAAATCTTAAAGACTTCATCTTTCAAATATATTCAAACTAAACATATAAATTCCAAACTATTAAGCAAAACATTTAAAAAAATCTTTTGCTTTTGATTTCCAGTTTTCCAATAATCCCCACAATATTATCAATGTTCATTTGTTTAGTCATTGGATTAGTCTACTTCCCAATAGAAAAGTTACCATAAAATACATCATCAGCTTTTTAATGGTTAACATTTAGGTACAAGGTCGTGTACAGACTACACTTCTTTCTGTTCGCTGCTTATCTGCTGACATTTACAACCTTGATAAATTAAATCGCTATGCAGGAGGACATCTTGAACTTGAGTGCAATCGTGTTTTATTTTAGGTCAGCATGTAATAAGTCCGATCATTTCAGTTTCACAAGAAAACTTGGTCAGCACTGAGTTGAACCTCACTCAACGGGATTTTGCGAATATTCATAATTTAAGAATTCTGTAGATTTTAGAAATTTTTAATTTAACATATTTAGCTTCAGTTTGGAATAAGAAACTTTTTGGAGACAGAAGTACTTCACTCTTTGGATGCCGACTGTGCATGTCACAATCAGTCTCTGAATATATCCGTTGTTTTATATTTAGATTAGCATAACAAGGTTGTGTAGAGATAGTGATGTGGTTTCATGCTGGAATAGATATTGCACTCAAATTTCCCAAAATTTCAAAGGAGATCAGACGAAATCTATGATTTTCGCGTTGTCACAGAAGTGATTACCTATGGGCCTGACGGCACCTGATAGGTGGACGCGCGAAAAAAAAAAAAAACGTTGGATAGATGTGAAAAAACAAGAAGTGCTACGAAATGAATATTCGTCAGTCTCTCACACAATGTAGATAGAATGTAGTCAATGCATAGAACCCATTGCTAGGGGGGGGGGGGTCCTACCAATGGCTGGCCGAGAGTAACTGAAAAATTATTGGAGTGGAAAAAAAAAATGGTGATCGGTCTTATTTTGACGGCACCCTCACTTAATTAATAGAAGATTGTGATGCACAAATCTTCCGAAGAGTATTTGGCATTTTAAACATTTGGAATACAGATTTTTACCTCATTTCGAACACCGATCAAAGCAATCATCTTCGCGACCAAGGAAGCTTAAATGGTTAAGGAATTTCTCAAAATTAGTTGTAACCTTTTACAATCAAGTAAATTACTTTGATTTAATCCCAACCTTTAAAGCTGGGGTTGAACACTAAACTTTGTTTTAGAAGAAAGCAATTTGCAGATATTTTGAACCGTAAAGTATCGCAGATGAGTTGTTTTTGTTCCCATTTGTAAGTACGAACTAAAATATTTACAATTAGATCTATAACCGTAGTTTACAGAGCTTTTTATTTTCACTGTAGCCAAACCTATAGCCATCTAATTCGAGTCGATGCACACAATTCTAACATATTGTAAATTTTATAAAAGTGACCACAAAAAAAGCATTGGTAAATTTTTGTTTTAGGTCCCGAAGGCTCCCCCCCCACTTCAGATTTATCCAAAATAGCATTATTTCTGTGCAAATGTATATGCTGAATTCAAATCAACAATTAGTTATTGAAGAAACCTACCTTTTTTTTATCTAACCGTCCAGAAAAAAACCAACTACATCTCGCTTTTTTCCCTCCTGTAACTCCTCACGAAGTCATATAATTAACTGCAGAATGACCTTCTTCGTAGGCAACAAATTTCGGCTGATTTACTTCCTTTACTAAAATTTTCGCCTATTTACTTCCTGAAATGAAAGTAATACGCGTAGAAACACAATCGCGTATTACTTTCATTACAGGAAGTAAATCGGCCGAAAATAGACCGAAATTTGTTGTCCTACGCGGAAAGTCATTCAGCAGTTAATTACATGACTGCGTTAGAGTTTTGGGAGACAAAATGTAGTTCAATTTTTTTCTGGACGTTCAGATCAAAAAAGGTAGGTTCCTTCAATAACTAATTGTTGATTTGAGTTCAGCATATACATTTGCACAGAGATAATGCTATTTTGGATAAATCTGAAGTGGGGGGGGAGCCTTCGGGATCTAAAACAAAAATTTACCATAGCATTTGTGCAGTGATATTAACTTTAAATAGTACATTAAATTGTTTTATCTTCTTTATCACCTAACAGAGCTAAAAGCGCAAATGTTGATATCCAACTAAAATAATCCATTGAAATTTAGCATATTCTAAATACTTACCAAACATTCGAAATTTTTTAAATTTAAAAATTTTTTTTATTACTAACAAAGATAATACAAATGTCGGTAAAATAAGGCAAAGATATTTTCTAAAAGACTTATCTCTTCCGACATATTTCCATCAAGCACCATTTTTTCCGTATCTTCAGACTTCTAACTATTCTAGATATCATATTCTTTACATTTTTATTCCTACACAACCACAGTAAGAACTTCCCACAATAGAATTCTTTTTCCTATCACATTTCAGTATAGTCCTCAGATTATTTTAACTTCGCTGGTAGTTAGTGTTCCCTTTAAGCGCACAATTATCTCTTCCGCAATACACGGTATGCCATAAAATTATTGCGCTCTTCTGTTTCTAAAGGAGTTTTCAGACTACAGACATCTCTGAATCTTAAAAAAAAATGATCAGTTTCCTATAAAAGCAGAATCGCTTGTAATAGGACTCTTGTATATAATAAACTAAAATAGTTTAATATTGGTAAATTGTGTTTATAGATTTATTCACTTTTAAATTTGAAATATATATTAAAAAAACCGATTTTACACCCACACAGTTGTGCGAGTGTGTATCTAACGTTAACCTCTGCAGAAATTTCTCAACTTAGACACTGCTAGTGTAGAGTGCGATTTCTCGTAAGTACCAAATTAAGCTAATACAGTTAATTTATGTGTGGATAAGCAGCTGCTGCAAGAAGACAATGCATGGTTATTAGAAAAAGGATGAGCCCAAAACTCAAATTATAAATCGGAGATACCATTCAAACCAGAACAAAAATTTAAATATCTGGGAAGTGTTTAACATAGAACGGAATGTGTAACATCGAAATACAAAGATGCATTGGGATAGTCAAATATATATTCCAAAAGCTAGGCAGCATATTAAGAGATAAAAAACTTCGTTAGAAACAAAGAAAAGATTACTGATGTCAGTGAATACTGGACAATCTTGAAGATGAAGAGACTTGAAGAAACAGAAATGTATCCCTACAGGAGGATGCTGAGAATAAATGGGCCGAACAAGTGAACAACGAAGAGGTTTTACAGAAAATGGAAATAAAAATAAACACCAGGAAAAGAAGGTTGAAAATTCTGGCGCACATTAGGAAGGGGGCTTGGAAAATGTAATACTCACAGGAAAGATTGAACGTAAAGGGACGAGAAAACACAACATAATGAGCATGAGTAAATGGGTGACAGATCAGGGTTTAGAAGCAATGACAATTAAGAGCTACAGGAGACAGGAAATTGTGAAGAGCCATGAACGCTTACGTCATGAGGGTGCGCAGCACACAAAAAGCATATAAATGTAAATATAATACTCACTTTTGGATCAATATGAAAATAGTGATCGATTATCAAGCACTTGTTTGATAATCGAGTATAGATTACAGGGTTAATGTAAATTGTTTATCAAAACACGCACACATACACCTCGCTTTTAAATTATGCACACGAATAATGGTTTTTAGAATCTATACATTTAAAAAAAATTGTATTAAATCGACACGCGCTTACCTGTTGAATACATTGATTAAACAATATACAATAAAAGTTCCAGCTCAAAATTCAGCTAATAATTATGTACCAGACAACACTTATTTATCCATTTTCCTATCTATCGTCTCATACAAACTTTTGCAACCGGACACTTTGATCGTAAATTTCACTGCATAATATTTGAAGAAGCTTGTTAAAATCTAAATCTAAACTTAATTATAAATGGAACTTTGTGTCTGTGTGTGTCCGTTACCTATAGACTCCGAAATGTATTTGATTTATAGTGACTGCTTCTAATCGATACACTTAATACATGAAGTTTTTCTTTCCTAATCTTTGACTCTAAGAAGATAAGTCTAAAAATATCTATTCTAGGTCATATTACTTGGAATCCTCTTTTTTTAATTTTTTAAAATGTTATCAGAAAACTAAGACAAATGAAATCCTCGTCTGACGAGATGGGTAAATTCGTCCGTCAAAATAAATTATAGTTTATAACCAATTTAGATGAGGTTTTGAGTTTTTCTTTTATGTATATCATTTTGGTCTGGATAATATGAATTGAGCTCGCTATACAGATCTCTCTCAATCTAAACTTATTTATAGATGGAACTTTGTTTGTGTGTCCGTTACCTATAGACTCCGAAACGGCTGAACCGATTTTCTTGAAAATTTACATAGTTGTACTATAAGCGTCTGCGAGTGTTCTTAGCTAGGTTTTGTGTCGAGGTACCCCCGATGAATATCGAAAAACAATATTCGAAAAAATTGGGTTATAGGAGTGGTCCGATTTTAATCAAATTTGATACACTCATAGACATAAGAAACGATATTCAGAAGTTTCAAGGTTGCAGTTCTTACAATAGTGCAGAAAATCGATAATATATATAAAAGGCAAGATGTTTGTATGTGTGTCTGGTTAGCTGTCTGTATGTCCTTTATACAAATCCACAATTTTTATCCGATTCTCACCAAACTTCACACAAATATTCTTTAGTCTGAGCTCAAGGACCATGGATTAGTTATAAAGCTTTCATTACACCCGAGAAACGACGGGCTATACTGCTAGTATTGTATAAAATAAATGTAGTCTTTCATTAAATGGATACGCACTTCTTGAAAATCTTTTTATACTTAGATTTTTTTGCCTTTGATATATTTTCGTTGTTTAAAGATATTTTTAAACAAAAGCTTCGTAGATTAAAAAGACAGATTCTTGTAGATACACGAGCTTGGAATAAAATATTATTTTGTAACATCAGTGTTGTTTAAAGATTAAAATTAGTATCGTCACAGTTTAAGCATTTTCCTGATTATTTGGATTTCTTAATATTGTTTCTTCCATCTGTTTATTTCGGAGATGAGGTCTTGTAACTATTTACATTTTTCAGACCGTTATCCTCATCTTTATTGCTATATTCACGACGTTTCGAACGTCTTCAGGCGATATAAGTTAGAATTTCGGACCAAACCTTTCTAGTTCACGGGGGTAGATTGTTTTAATTCCGTCTGCCATCTCTTTGGATATTTCAGTTTCAACTGTTTTACCTTAATAACTCGACTTTTCTAGTTTTTGTTTTCTTTGATGGGGTTAGGTATTGAACTCACAATTCTTTGGGTTAAGTCACTTTTAGGATTTATTTCAACCAATGCTTTTATCCAGTGGGCCATGTGGATAAAAGCGTTGGTTGAGTGATTAAAACATTCTAACCCCATGAACTAAAAGGTTTTGGTTCGAAATTCCAGCGTATATCACCTGAAGAAAGCCGGGCATATAACGGCCGAAATGTCGTGAATATAGCAATAAAGATGAGGACAACAGTCCGAAAAATGTAAATTGTGTAAATTCTTCTTGCATGTTGTTGCTTTTTATTGCAGTGCTTAAGTTATTTTTCATTCTACAATCATTAAATAATCTGCTTGGTTCGGAAGCATTATTTGCTACAGAAAAATGCATTTAAAAATGTAACGTATTTCTTTTGATAAAAAATCTTCATAACATTGCAATTCAATCATTTTGATAGGCCACTTGTTCAGTCTCCCCCACCTCATTATCCATACACCGTTTCATTCGCATATCTTTTTTGTGGAATTTGATTTTATGGTAAGATTCTTTGATGTTTAAGAATCGTATTCAAGCACATTGTAGCTTAAAATGTCCAACAGGCAAAAACGGAAAAAGAAAAATGAAAGATTAGGCTGTCGATGAAATACGTAAATATCTTGATTTTACTCCTAAATTATCTTTTTTTTCTCGCAACAATAAAGAGCAGGAAGAAATTATTAAAGAACTAATCATTGTCTGTTAGAAGAAAGGGTACCTAGAAGAAAGGGTACCTAGTTGTCACCAAAAGAGACAATTTAAGATGTGAGTTAAGTATCGAAAGCGTCAAAATCAAATTTAACTTTGAGGCTAGCAACTGAAAATGTGACATTGAAATCCGAAGGCGAATAGGAATATCGAAAGTTGCCCAAGCAAAATATTGAAAAAGGAAAAAAATATCCTAATAAAGGAAAATGCTATATAATATCTAATATTTTATATGGCGTTGAATATTCGATTTTCTTACAGATGTGATTCTGCCAACAAATGCTGAAATTACTATAGGCAGAATAAGTAACGGGAAATTTTAATAGAAACAAGTACACTTTAGCTAACAAACAGAAAGACAGAAAACATTGACAAAATCTTTAAAGAAAGTTTGAGAATTTCACACACAAAACGGAGAAATAGCGAGTAACGTATTTTACGGGTTTGAAAGAACACTGACACAGTAGGTGAGCCAGTTATTTAGAGGAGCAAAATACAGGAAATTTTGGAGTGTCAGGAACGCCCGCATCCTGTAAGAATCAGTCAGTTAAGTGCTATACGTGATACACACTTTCGGTGATCATGTCTCGAAAAAGACATGACTGACTGGGCAGAAGATTATCCCGCAGTAGGTTGGTATTGCTTTCTGCGGTAGGTTGCCAGCCAAGTCTATAGAACCCAATCTATCCTATTATTTAACCCATAACTGGAGAGAAGAGACTGATTAATACCTTTCCCAATCGTATTTGCGCGTAAGTGAATGCAAAGAATTCCACTGGAATTCGAACTCGGCACCCCGATTTGCCGTTCCGAGTCGATATCCACTGCACCACAACGCATATCCTCTAAGAATACGAAGCATAAAAGACCAAAAACAGGAATTCACTTCTGGTTTTATCAATCGATATCGTTCGTTCTAAACGACATTTTCTACTCCTTTCCTAGTCATTCTTATAAAATAATTAACTTTTCAGATGCTGTTGTAGTGTTTGCAAAGGGAATAAGAAAATGCGTATTTAAAAATAAATCTATATCGACGGCTGAAGTTATCTGTGGCAGGTTCACTTGATGATAAAAACAAAAGCCCTAAAGAATTACGAGACACATGCCGGTCGTTCGTAGTCTTTTTATCTGTCCTTTTTCACAGTTGGTCTGTTGAGTTCTGTCTACTGCTTCTGGATTTTGGTTTCCTATTATACGAATGTGCGTTGTGGTGCTGCGGATATCGGCTCAGAACGAGAAGTAGGAGAGCCTAGTTTGAATTTCAATTGAATTAGTTGCATTCACTTAGGCGCAAATACAATTGAGAAAGGTATTAATCCAATGTTTCTCCCTTCAGAACAGATGGGTTCTATAGCCTTGGTTGGCAACCAGTCTACCGCAGAAATTAATGGCAACCTACTGCGGGAAAATCTTCTGCCCAGTCAGTTCTGCCTCTTTTGTGACAGGATCGTCTAAGCGTGTATCATGTATGGTAATAAACTGATTTACATTGTACACGCGGAGTTAGATGTAAACGAAATTTGTTGAGTCCAAAATTACTCATTTTTTACATTTTTTATTTCTTTACACTAAGCTACTAATGTTTTCAATTTGTTGTAATTTTACCTCGGGTTGGCCTGGCATTCGTCCTACAAGAAAGACGGGTACATTTTTGTTTGCTGCATTTTAGTATGAAATGTTAATAAATTTTATTAAAGTATTTTTAAAGCGAAACTTAACTTGCTTCAAGGCTAAACATTATTTTCACCAAAAGTTAAGCAACGTCTAACCTGGTTAGTATCTATATGGGTGATCGCTTGAGAATAACAGATGCTGTAAACTTGGATGTTCGAGTAGTGTAATGAAAACTGAGTCGGAATTGTTAATAGGGGAGCAGATTTCCAATTCTCGTTGGGTTCGTTATAGTCACTTATTCGCAAATATCATTGGGAAAGGTACAGCTGCACCTCTTCTCTTCCCCCCCAGATGTGGATTAATTAGTAAGACTTGTATCACAAAGCCATTGTTATCTCCTGAAAGAAAAATTATTCTTACTATCTAAAAATATTTTTTGACTTTAAATAACCTTCAATTGGTTGATAAGCCGTAGAAAACACGAACCAAATCAATTAACACTATTTTAGCATTTCATTTTCATTGTTACATTTCGGCTAGAATTCAGTTTCCGAGTTGCTTTTTCTCTGGAATATTGTGTATTTTTTTTATTTTATTTTATTTTTTTTAGATTATTAACCGAAGATTCCAGTTTGATGTTCTTTTCGGGTAAGTGAGAATTTATTTATTTTAGTCTGAAATGTTGAAATGTGTTGAATTGATACTTGAATGAGAATGTTCTCTTTTCGTTTGTTTGTTTCAAATAAACATTAGTTAGCAGTTTAACCAAATATTTAATTTATAAATCTACAGAGTTACAGGCAAGAAATTTCAGAAAGAATATTTGAAGCTTAGAGATATCCCATCAAAACCCGGTTTATTCCTTTATAATAAATGGTGGAATAATCGAACGCATAAAACCAGAATACCACGAATCACATCTTAATTCATGGTTATCCATTTTTAGTTAATAGCTTTGAGAAAGTTATAAATGCAAATCTTTGTAAGAGTGTCTTAAATTAATGATCATAGTTTTTCGATATCGATCCCCAAAAAGGATTTTATTTCATAATCGCAATTATGCCTGAAATATTTTTGTATAAAATGCATTTGAATTTGCACGTTAGATCAGTGCATTCAATGACCTAAAATGAGTTTGCAGAAGGCAATTATCTTTCTAGTTGTTTTAAAACGATTCAAATTGAATCGCTGTGAAACTTGGACGTCATGCCTCATAGTTCACAATTGCAGTTATTGTATCGAGACACAAGCTGTGTGTGTCATTTCCAACTCTTTGTAAAGCGTTAGATTATTTGCTTTCATAGTTAATTTTTTACGCTTTCACAAGACTTTTGTCAAATAATTACGCCTGAATTATTCGTCATTACTATAATCATGGCCCACAAATCTGTATTACTTCCATGGACATCTGTTGGTAGTTTAGAAGTCACCATGTTGCTTTCGTGAAAGTGCCGAGATTAAAATTTCCTTATAAGTCATTGTATTTAAAACTTTGATAAACTAGTTTGTATTCTGAATTTTCTATCATATCAATAGAACTTTTGCAGATTTAATTTTTTCTTCTAATAACGTAATCTTACGTCAGAGTTAATTTTTCTACACAAGTAACAGTTCTTTATATTTATATAAGTTGAATTTTGAAGCTCTCAACTGACAAGCGAGTCTGATCAATATTGCAACCGATTTTTTTTGTTTTCAAGAGAGCTTCCGCTGTTAAACTTCTAACCGTTCTCATATTTTACAGTCTTGTCTTTTTTAGGAATGTTCTAAGGCACTGTTAATGGTGTGTACAATTGTCACATAGTCCCACAATTTTTCAGTACTCTCGCAAGTTAGATTTTTCTCGTGTTTCATTTTTTTTAATTCTTTCTTTGATCAAATAGAACAGCGATATTTTCTATTTTTTATAGCTATTTATGCCAGTACTTTTCAAACTGTGGTATATCCATCCTTCCCCCGCGGCATTTTTATGTTTTGAGATGTCTTATTCCAGGGTCATTTTGAAATTTCTTCATGACGTAGACGATCATGGACTTCCACTTGCCCCTCTCTCTTGTAATATTTTTCCTCTTTGTATCCATCCCAAACCCTGCTCCACCATCCATTTGCTCAAATATATCAAATGTCTCACGATGATTTCCTTTGTCTCTCTTTCCTTCTATCTGTCCTGTGAGTATTAGATTCTCCAGGCCCTCTTTCCTCGTTACGTGTTCCAGGGACCTCAGCTGTCTCTTCCTGGTGTTAAGTATGAGTTTTCTTCTCGTTTGCATCCTCTCCAATACCTCCTCATTACTCACGTGCTCGGTCCATGTTATCCTCAGCATTCTTCTGTAGAACCACTTTTTTGCTGCCTCAAGCCTCTTCTTCATCTTTAAAAAGATCATCCAACATTTGCTGCCATACAGAAGAACAGATATCACATAGCAGTCCAGCACTATTTTTATTTATTTTTTTTTCCAATGAGATTTTTCCTTATTTGATGTCTTTCATTTTAAGGCCAGTCTGTATTGATATAACACATTTTACCAGCGTCCCAGGGACTGGTACCATATTTGTGCTATATAATTATATAATCCAAGAAAATGTTTGAATATTCATAGTATGATTCATTTATAGTAGAGAGATTATAAATGCTAATTTTAAAAAATGGACAAAATCTACGTGGCTATTCCTTTTTCTTCAGCCAGACAAATGTTTTAAAGGCCGAATTAGAAATGTCCATGAAAACTACCTTTTGGCATTCTTAGTTGTAGTTGCCACACATTCACACACCTCATCATATCATAGACATTTCAGTTCACTGTTTTGATGCCCATTATATCACGTTCGTTGGTTGTATAGCAATGACTTAACATAAGTAATTGAAAATTTAGCCATCATAAATATAAAACTGAAATGAAAATGTTAAAAAACCGAGTTAAATATCATGGCTGTCTCTCGTGGCGTGGAATGTGACTGTTTCTTTGTTTCCTGAAAACTTTCCGTCTACTGGCAGACGATAACTCTGGTACTACAATTTGAATACTGGCAGACAATAAGTCAGGTACTACAATTTGAATAGCACTGATTTACGTGACATAGGTCTCCTTCTTACGACAGAGTTCTGTTTCTGCAATGTGTCATGACGCGGTTTTCCGTATAAACCGGAATGTACTCGCGATTTTCCGTGAATAAGCACTTACCGTCCTTCACCTATACTAATGCAACAGTAAAGGGCTAATCTAGGATATAACCCATTTCTATAACATGTTAACATAATTGGCACTAACAAAGCACATAGAGGACATAAATATAATACATATAATAAAAGTAATTCATGTAATTGTGCGGCACCCCGATGTGGTGTAATGGTTAACAAGCTTGGTACAACTAAGTAGTGAATTCGATCCTCACTGCCTACCCGATACTTTCGGCCTTATGCCACATTTAAGCGGTGCTTAGAAAATCAATACATATAATTGTTTTAAGCTATCTGGATATTTATTGTCAGTGATTTCATTGGTTATCTGTAGATGAGATTACGAAGCGTAAGATCTCTCTCTCTCTTACAGTATTCGGCGGCGGCAACTCTAGGGTAGAAAGAAAAACGAACTTATTTGTTTTTCTTTTTTATCAGAAATTCACCAACCTTAAGAAGAAAATGTCTTCACCTTTTTATAGATTCCCTGTATATTATTGGTTCACGTGGACATTTCTTGCCATTTTCGCAATTTATAATGGCTCACAATTCTTACCCAGTTATATCTAAGTAATGGTATTAATTGTATTGTAACATTATAATAGTCTGAAATGACATAAAACAAGACAGAGACAAATTTTAGGTCAATGCCTTTGCCAGATAGGAAATGACAAATGGTCGGTAAGATTTTTGGAAGCAGTCCTTTTGTTTTAGATGAACAGAGGCGTAAGTACAGAGTTAAAATTTTTTGGTGTTTAGCGGCGAAAACTTGAACACTCATTGAATTTTTTTTTTAAGTGTCAAAATGAAACATTGGATTAAATTTTATAATAAAATCTCTAGTTCTAATAGAATTCTAGGCATGAGAAGTTGCAAGATAAAGCTTTTAAATATGCAGGGGTTACCTCAGACAAGCTGGATTTTTGTTTTACTTTTCGACATTGCTGGATGGAAAAAAATCAAATACCCGAGGAAATGTCTATTCTGTAATTTTCGTTCACTGTAGCTATATCTCTTTCGAGCAGCAAGGAATGGTTATAAAAGTAAAAAAAATGGAATCCTTCTGTAATGAACTTTAAAAGCCAACTTAGGTGCTAAGGCTTGCGTATAAAATAAACAGGACAACGTAAAACGATTAACCCTATTTCGGTTGCTGGCTCTTTTCGCAAATTGGTGCCAAGCGAGTGAATTTTTTGTCCATTTGATACGAAACAAATGAAGCTCTTTGAATTTTGCAGACGACTTATGTGAGAACAGTAATCCAACAAAATGACACCCGAACACAAATATACAAATTCAATATAACTATCATAAAACCCAGTCTGACATAGATTGATAGAAGCTGCATATAACCTTTTAGGTGTTTATGTGGGGGGGGGGGCAATTAGAAATATCTTCCGGTCGGCTAACTTAGTCCGTCTAGGGTCTCCAATTGAAGATTGTTCCCAAGTATCTTTTAGATTCCCAACCTGTCTACCCAGTTTCTTCAAATTAAAAGAAAAATCAATCCCCCTTCAACATCCAGCCATGATGCTCCGCCAATAATTTTGCTCATGAACAGCAATTTCCACTGTGCCTATGTCAAGGAGACATACTCAAACGCTTCAGCCACATTTTTCAGCGCGCTAACGTCGCTACCGAATGTGACATAGTCGAATTTTAAAGTGGGTTTAACATCAAAATACCCTGCAAAAATTTCTCAATCCCTCTCGGCACTTCCCCTTTTGCTCAACTGTTCATAAATCAGTTAATTGCCATCCGTGATACACGCTTAGGCGATCATGTCTCTTTCGAGATATGACTCAATTGGCAAAAGATTTTCTCACGGTAGGTTGTCATTTACTTTCTTCGGTAGAACGGTTGCCAACCAAGGCTATAAATCCCAATGCGTCCTGCTATTCAACCCATAGTTGGAAGAAGAGATAAATTTATACCGTTCTCAAGAGTATTTGTGCGTAAGTGAATGAAACGAATTCGACCTCAGATCTCCGATTTCTAATTCTGATCCGACATCAATTACACCACAACGCACATCCTACTGTTTAGTCAGGTAAACAAGAAGCCAATATGTGATACTAAACTATTTACTGAAGTTCATCTTAATTCACCTCGATAAAAATGCTGTTGCGATTATTATATTGGAGTCTATTTAAGCATTGTCCAGGAAGGTAGTTCCTTTTGTTGAGTTAACTCTCTGTAGTGCAATTCTATGGTACTGAACGGAATATATTCTTTAATTCGCCTTTAACGTACCAAGACAAAACATGTACAGAATAATACTTCCAATCAACTAAGAACATAAATCAGGATAGACAAGCCTGGTATTCTTCATGAGGACAAGGAAAATCCTTATATTTCATACAAATTTATAAACAATCGAATCCGAAGATCAAATTTCAACGAATAAAGAAAATTAGAAAGACGACGATGCCAATTGTGAGGTGACGTTCTGCATTATATACACCATATAATTACCACCATAGGCTCTGGTACACAATAAAAAGAACTATAAAAGATTACAATTAAACTATATTTATCAGCCAGTTCGTTATGCTATAAAGTTGCTGATCATTGATTTACATTCTTTTTCTGTGTATGTCTTTTCAGGATATGAGCAACTTGACAAGTTGTCTTTTGTTGATTTTAGTATTTTTTACTCCTTTACAAACCATCTTTGTTTGTGATACTTGTTCTGCCATCTATTCATTCAAGTTTGTCAACTCGGTTACATTCTGTTTTCCTCTGCACTTGTCTACACTTGTACCCTGTGAATGTTAAACTATCCGAGCGCCTTCATTCATTATCTTCTTTGAAAATTCAGCTGTCTTTCTGATTGTTAGCAGCAGTTTCTTTGTAGTTGACATTCTCCTTCAGACTTCATTTTTCACAAACTTTATCCAAAATGTGCCAAACAGAGAAAGAAGTTGTAGATTATAATGCTGATTTTAATGTAAACCTCTTGAATCATTTTATTTTGATAAAATACAATCTCTGTTCCCCCACTCGTAAAATAGACATTTTTAATAATTTAACTTAAACAGTATGTTCTGTTTTCCAGATTTAAGTTCTTGATTCTACCAGTAACTCAAGTCATTCATGAGTTCCTCTTAAATTATTTTTCTAAAATTATGATAAATCGTAAGCTTAGAAGTATTTACAAAATTTAATGTAGTGGCGCAGAATTTCAATTGTGGATTAACAAGCGACGATTGAAATCGCTACAGAAACATTCTGCGAGATTCGCTTGCAAGCAGCACTCTATTCGAATGTACTCTACAAACTACTTAGTATATTTTTAAAGCATTTTAAGCATTTTATAAACCCAGTATTTAAAATATGTCGGTAACAAAAATCGGTCTTTTAACCAGACTCTGTAAAATATATTAATAAACTTAATATTTGTCTATATTTCTGAGATGATGTAATTATTTACATTGTTCGGATTGTGGTCCTCATCTTTGCCATATTCACGACGTTTCTTCAGCTGATGGGAATTTTGAACTGATACCTTTATTTCATTCACACGAGTAAATTGTTCTCGTTCCATGAGCCTTACTACTTCCGGATATCTGTTATCTCCATTTAACTCAACTCTCTAAGTTCACCACTGCTGTAGTCAGGTATTGAACTCACAACTCTTTGGGTCAAGTCACTGCATCTAAACAACGCTTTTATCCACCAGGTCATGTGCCCTTAACTCGATTTATCTCGGGGGAGGGGCGAAGGAAAAAAATCTGTGATCGTTCAGAAAACTCTGTTACAGATATCAGCGGATTATATAAAGAATTTTTTGTGTATTATGATTGTGTTCAGTCGGCTATCATATTTACATTTATCGCAGGTTTGACATCGACTTTTTTGTCCTCCTAAGTGTTCTGTTCACCGTTAGATGGATACTTGCTGACTTTATGAGCAAGATCAATTTCTAATCTTTTGACTCGAGTATTAACCGGACTTAAATCTACCATTTAACTTGGGTGCAAACTGGGTCTCTGTCAACCTTTGTATTAATTCATTGTGATTTTTGTTGTTCTGTAAGTATTCTATTCATCGTTAGATAACAAGGATTGATATCTCGTTAACTTAATCAACTAGTCATCGTAATTAGCATTAACATTTTGTCATAATGACTGACATTAATAATATCGACTATTAGTGAAACTTATTATTTTTATTATGACAACAAGTTTGAAGCCTGTTTCTTTCATTTTCTCAACACACTCACACTTTGTTTTGTAAAACATTTATTTTACCAAAAAAAAAAAAATTAGTAACTCGCGATGTTACTACTTAGTCATCCTCATAATGATATTAGCCATCCTCATGATATTAGCATCTTCAAAAGTCATACATTTGTGTAAATATCTTTGTCAATGAATATTTTTTCTAAATGAAAAATGCTAGCTTTACACTTCAATGACTGAACTTAAAAAAGGAATTTTTATCACATTTACATATATCGCAAATTTAACATCGACTTCTAAAAACGTATTTAATGTTAGCAATTTATATAAATCTGAAATTTTTATTAAATCATTTTAGACAGTATTAAAGGTTTGGGAGAGTGGCTCAATACCACGTAACGTCAATCTATGAATACGGTATTACATATATTTAAAAAACAGTAGTTACTCACCGCTATTTAAATATCGTTCGTCAGCAATGAATTGAACACTCTTGGCTACTGGCGTTTGCTTACATTGCATATATAACACGCTAAAATCTACCTTCCACCGTACGCCGTGAGTTTAGAGGTAGAATATCCGACTCCTGTCAAATGGGTCATGTTTCAGTCCCAGTTGGAGGCAATCAGATGTCTAACCGTACTGATGAGCAAGAGGAGTATAGATTTTTTTTCTCTGGCAGAAACACCGAGCTTAAAAATTTTATTACGAAACATGCATGCGTATGATGTGATAACTTTGATTCAAGCTCATTTATTCATGGCGAGATTTTCATAAAACAAAACTTTGAGTGAACCTCAGGAAATGCAATTATCATTTTTAGTTGGGATGGAAAAGTACTGTCTGGGGGCAAGTACTCAGTATCCATTTACATTTCTGTATTATTTGTATTTCAGTTCTTATCTAAGGTACTAGCCAAAATCGTGAAGATTTTAGCTTCTCGCAATAATTCGTAATGACAGCTGAGAGACAACGAGTACATCCCCAAAGGATATGGTTGAACAAATTTGTTTTGAACATCGTCTTGGTGGCAGTACTAGCATTCAAGATGAACTAAAACTCTAATTAAAATGTCCAGTTTTACTTCTATTTTTTTGTTTTGAAATTAGAAAATGAAAAAAAATTCTTTAAAACATTATTTTGATACCTGTAAAATTTGGCGTTTTTACGAGAGGTTGAATTTGTGTGTAAAATTTAATATATAACTAAAATATGTGTAAACAGAAAATAATGATATATTGCACCGAGCGGTCTAAGGTATACTTGATCAGATGGCTTCTACAAAGGAGAACGCAGATTCCAAAAGGTGCAAGCCAGTAGACGTAATACCCACTTAAAACAAAAACAAAAAACAAAAAAAAAACCCAAAAAACGGGGTGTCTATTAAAACAGTGGTATCCGCTAAAATAAAAAAAAGTCTTTTGAAGTGTGGTAAATATAATTTTTCATACATGCAAAATCTCGATTGATTTAGTACTGACAAGTGAACCGAATTTCCGGAAGACTGACTGACTGACTCTCTTTCGCTCTCTCTCTCTCACATATGTGTGTATATATATATATGTATATATAAATAAACTCACACACATACAGTTTCGACTAAGAATAAAAGAGTGACCCACCTCCTGACAATCTACCAATAGAGTAACATCTGATAATAATGGGGCCGAAAAAAACAAAAAACAAACATCTAATCGTCTTTGTTTAGAGAAAATGTAATTTGCAATGATAATTGAGAACTGCAGTTGTGAACAAATCTAGCGTGCGGGGGATAAATTGTCATTTATAAAAATAACACCGACATCTCCTTTTAACAGGTATACTTACAAAAATTAGGAAAATATGACTATATAAATAGTTTTGCCTTGCTTGGGGTGAAATGATTAAAAAAATACTAAAGAGTAAATTTATTCGATAAAATCGCCATTCGCAACAACCAAAGCCTCCACGGAAAATTTTGCAGCTCTTCTGAATAGTCTCCTTGTTTATGTTGGTGAATTCTTCCATAATTCTTGCCTTCCGTTCATCTCTGGTGTTACAAGTTTTGTCGGTCGGTCGCTGAACTGCGCCCCCACACATAATGGTGTTGCAGTTGTCGCAGAAATTGTTTGATAGCCATGACTCGGTTCTCATGTTTTTGTGGCATGGTACAGTCTTGTTGCCAGGCACAATTTTCTATCAGTCACCCTCTTGATCCAGGGCAGCACTACCTTCTCAAGTGACTTGATGTAGGTCTCCGTGTTAAGCCTGAGGTCCTGTGGGAAGATACAGGCATAACATCGCCATCATTTGTGATCACTCCAAAAACATTGGTGATCACCATTAGACTCATCCAACTCTTTCAAAATCCTCTGCACTGTCCCAAGATTGATATCCAAATACTCTGAATGTTCGTATTGGTTATTCTGGCACGAATATCAAGCAGTACAGTATGCGGTTTCCAAATTTCTGGCAGAGTGAATTGCATCATGGTGCTCTTTTCTTACAAGCGATGCTCAACTGACCCTACTGTACTGTGCAGTTGATAAAATAAAGAAACTGCGCACATGCGGAAAATTAAAAGTATAAAATGATGACAATTTACACATCGCACCCTGTATATCACCGGCGCTATTTTTCTAGCAATTTTATTTCTTTTTTCTACAAGCTCATGTAAAGCGTTCTGAGGCAGTTTCCCGGGTCTTGTCATCGCCGAGTGTACGTGTTTAGAGTAGCTTAATAGGCTCAGTGTAAACATTAATCAACACCGCAGTGATAGCCAACAGAAATGAGTCAGTTAAATTATGATGAACACCGTCAACGCGCCCAGGAGACAACTCTTCTCTTTTCTTAAAAGAAGTCATCCAGGCACCAGAATATTTATTTATACGGTAAATATTTGTTGCCATGACGTAATATGAATACTTGCCTGTCGGCATATTGTATGCTAACTATTGTTTTATATTCTTTCTATAGCAAGTGAAAGTGAGGTAGCTTCATGGTTATTGAATCGGAGAGGATTCCAAGAACAATGCTCGAGTTCTACTAGAGATCGTATGTCTTTTTTGAAAGACAGGACTTGAACTTTATCGGTATTATGTCTGACCACCCAGATTCTTGGCCAAGGTTTTTATCACTAGTGCACTACAACGGTAATTCTGTTAAGTCAAGAAATTTTTTTCTTTCTGTTAGCATTCAGCCTCTTATAAGTAGTAAAATCTTTTGAGAGAAGTCATTGCCTAATCGTTAGCATTGACCATGAAGAACGCTGACAGCCCAGTTCTGGATAACCCTTTTCATTTTGAGTTGAATAAACCAATCAGATCAAGCTAGTATTTCAAACGTCTCCTAAGTCAGCCCGAAAATCAAGAAATGCCATTTAATAGGAAAAAAATACATGCACAAAACTGTTTGTGAGAAAAAAAAGCTTTCTTTTATGTGCCATGTTTTTTTTTTAAAACGTAGGCGATTATGGTTTTCCGCAAATTTATTTTACTGTAAGTTACTTTTTGAACTTTAACCATCTTCATTTATCCTTATTTTGTGATTCATTTGCACGAATTTGTCAAGTGGGTTGCTCATTGGATTCCTTTGCATCACTTTCCTGTGTGTATAAACTTTTCCGAGTCCAGTACCGGAAACCGATGGTTTTACTCGAAATAGACTGACCCTTAGAGGAAAATTCTCTTAAGTTTTTAAAAAGAATTTTTCCCGCTCCGAGATAAGAGTATCAAATGAGGATTTGTAATGGGCGGATGTGCGTTGTGGTGTAGTGGATATCGGCTCGGAACGAGAAATCGGGGAGCCGGGTTCGAATTCCAGTTGAATTCCTTGCATTCACTTACGCGCAAATAACCTTGGGAAAGGCATTAACCCGTCTCTTCCTTCCATTTATGGGTTAAATAACAGGACAGATTGGGTTCTATAGCCTTGGTCGGCAACCAGTCTACCGCAGAAAGCAATGGCAACCTACTGCGGGATAATCTTCTGCCCAGTCAGTCATGTCTCTTTCGAGACATGATCGCCGAAGAGTGTTTCATGTATGGCACTTAACTGACTGAATGGGATTCAAAATTTTGGTCTCTAATCCTATTTCACAACCAAACTCTATCTTGATAAATTTGAAGTTTGTTTATTCAATACTGAAAAATTAACGTCACAATACACATTACTTTAAGAACCAATTACCACATACCCGGTTCTGATTTCTTTTAAGAGTGTTTATGAAATCTGACAACTGTGTATTTATATTACTTTGTGGCGTTTATATAAGATGATAGTTGTTCTGTATCTATTTTCTATAAAACTTCTTTTGTTTTACTGTATTTTTATGTGAATATTTATCTCTCTGGTGCTCATATGCAATTGTAGAGAGAAAAATATTAGTTTTCACCTTTTCTAAATGACAGGTTAAATGACTTCGAAAGTTTCATTTTTTGTTCTCACGTTTCACCTTTCAACCAATTTATGCTGTCCATTTAGCCTTTGACCTGCATTCCAGAACTCAAGATTTCAATAGTCTATTCGGTTCCATAGAACCCTGTCGCCGGCTTAGAAGCTTCCGTGAAAAAGGTGAGTCTTGTGAGAGGCTTACGGCTGACAAACCGTAAAAAATATCTATCAAATCTGTAGGAGAGTTGAACGAAAACGGTTTTTACTGCTCGTATGATGTCATCTGCTACCATTTTTATTTGGTCCAGAATCGCTGTATAAATAGTCATCAATTCAGTAATGTCAGGAATCGTCTATCTGAATGAAGTCGAGATCTTAGTGATACATTGTCAAGTAACCAGACCCTTTTATCTTAGTTTCAATAAGTTACAAATATGGGAAGTCCACGTAGAGAACATTTCATTACAACCTTCTCCACATAATTTAATTTTTTTAAATTAAAATAACATAGATGTTGACCCTTACATCACAACTTGGAAAATATATAAAACATGGAAAAATGTTTTGCCGATGTAAAGTTTTTATATATATATATATATATATTTATGTGTGTGTATGAATGTATGTATATACACAAACACACTAGATAATCATTCGAATGATTAGAAAGCATCCATCTTATTTAAGATCTTACTAAATAAATGTAATTTAGCTGTCATTAAGGATTAAACTTTAATTCAATGGAACTATCATTATACAATTTAGATATATAATCTGATATGTGTAGAGTTATCAGATGTTCCTCATTACGCGTTATCTTTAGCAGAACAAGCCCACTAGCACCCAATTGTAATTATCTACATTTTAGCACAATTGCTTCAGATGGTGATAAGATGGAAAAGTTCTCGGCCCAACCCACTCACTTCCCATTATTTGATCAGATTTTTTTTTTTAAGATTTTAGCATCTCCTTGCACAAGAATCATGGTCGGTAGGGAAGTCGTAAAATGAAGTTGCATGATTCACAAGACTGCAATGCATTCAAGATAATATAAACATTTCAACTAAAATCCAAATAATTATACTATATTCTAATCTCAATAAAGACTTCTTGTATAAATGTACGTGTGAGTCAAGGTTGCTTATAACGTAAGTTGCTGGGATCATCTAGAAGCTATTCATCTGAAGGTGATGATTTTCATACTATTTCTTGTCTTGTAAGCAATTCCTCACGTCTTTTCATCGTGTGTGTTTAAAGAATTCTTCTATAAAAATATATAGGACAGTTTTTATTTTTAATATTAATCTTAATGTTTGTTGCTTTTCATCTCAACTACGCCAGCCATGATTCTACGGCTGTTAGTAAATCGCGCTAATCGGAAATAAACTTCCGCGAAGGTCGAACTGTCATCGTTCTTGCCATAAGAGGGCTTTTTTTTTGTAACAGTTGGTTACCAACTTGAATTCCAAGTAGAGTCGTATATATGTGTATATATATATATATATATATATATATATATATATATATATATATAACTTTATTTCATAGAATCCATGGAAAATCAGGCTTCCCAAGACAAAAGGAACGAGAATTCAAGTCTTGCTGAGAATTTATTCACTATTACTTATCCAGGCTGTTTATTAATAACCTTTATTAATAACCGTAGACTTGATTGTCTGAACAATTACAATGAAAAGAAATTAAAAATACGAGTCCATCTTAACAATGGAAATTTTTCATTTAATAAAAATTAGTATATATTTTTCTTTCAAATATAGATGTTTGTTTTTTGGAAATAAATATCCTCAAATTAAATAATTTTCATTAAGATTCTGTATCAATGAAAGTGCGTATAGCGAACATTGTAAGAGACAAAAATCAGAAAAAAGATTGAGAAAAGAAAATATAAGACAAAGATTCAACAAAAAAGTATAAAATGAAGAAGTAATTGAATACAAGAAGAAATTGCTGGACAAACTTAAAAAGCATAATATGATGCCAAATAAGATTCAAGCAAAGAAGAGGCTTTCTGTGAGGAGTTGATATTTTAACGTATGTTGGGAATTTTGGGTAACTTCACATCCCAATTTTAAAAAACATGAAAGCGTGAAACAATATTCAAAATAGAAAAACTGGATAAAAAAATAAGAATTAGTTTATTTATAAATATTAAGATTGAAGAATATTTAAATATTTTCTAAATAGTAAGACAAATATTTTTTCTCGTTTGTGCCTGTGTTTATATCCGCCATTGTGAGGCAACAACCCCCCGGTCGGTGAGATAAAATCCCTGAAACGAAGTCGTTATACGAAATAAGTGTTTTTAACCATGTAACCTCCCCCCCACGCACACACCAAAAAAAGTGTGGCATTTTTGTGGCACGTACCGAAAATAGACTTATTGAAGTGCTCTCGGATGATCAATTTCCAGATGCTGCAACTGCTGCTTGAGTAAAGTATGAATCTGTCTCTCTGTTCAATCCTTTGCACTCGCCATGGAGCAATGGTTACTGAGCTTATCAAACAATTATTTGATTAGGGACTACACATGTTAGAGATTTGTGCCAGACTAAATTAAGCTTTGTTTATTGATTTACGAGCAATTCGCGTTGAAAGCACCGATCATTTAAGTTTAAACAGGATCAAACACGATCAATGAATAATTGCGTGACTACTCAGTATTTACTGACTTAACCACGCGTACAGGATGTGACACATAATCGGTTTGATGCAAAATGCTTACAGGCACACATATGGTCAAAGTTAGAAAATTGCTCAGTCTCCGCAAACCCCAGTTATGCCGGCGTTGGCATATATCAACCCTTTTTAGTGCAACGAGGGGGAGTTATTGCAAGGTTGAAATCTCTTTGATTAACCTTCCCTCATTGCGAAAACTGATCGAATGCAGCTACAAAGCAGAGGAGGCGAAAAGGTACGCTATTTACCAATCTCTTCACGGTGGTAGGATGACACAAAATCGGTTTGATATGGCGGGTGGGGACTACGAGGGTGTCAAAGATAAAAAAAAAAAAGCTCGGTCACTGCGACCACTGTCACGCTGGCGTCGGTATTCACTAGTCCTCTTTTTTATGCAAGGAAGAAAGTACTGCCGCATGGTTGGATCCCGGTACTTTAAGAGGAAGAGAACAGATACTACGTCCTGATCCAAACCCGTGGCACCTTGAGAAGACAAATTACTGTAAGTAGTAGCCAGCTTTGTCAAACTAAGCAAGACTAAAAACAAAAACAAGTAAATGTTTTGTTTTTGCAGTTTTTAATAAGCTTGACAGAAATAGTGGATGCTCAACATATTAATAAGCACAAATGAAAAAAGAAAATGTCTTTAGGACCGAGCTATAAATTATAACTTAGACGTTTTCATGGTTATTTTCGATCATATATTTAACACCATCAAATGTCTTCTGAGCTTTAACAAAGTTAGATATACTTTTCGGAAGTGATTTTACCAGTTATATTGTATATCATGGGAGAATAAAAATACAAATGTTTTAAAGGTGTTTTTGAAAAATCAGTGAAAACTGAGTAATGAGATTTTAAGCAGTTGAAATTATACAAAATTAGATTTAAATTAACGCATTAAAAACATCTCCGAATCGTAAGAATTAATTTTCATCGTATCGTAGTTGTTAATTCTAAACAGATGTAAGCATTTTCTTCACGGAGCTAATTTATTTGTCGATAAAGTCAGAAGGGAAAATTTTTCTATTTAAACTCATATGGAGACTTCAAATATATTTGATTTAAATAAACCAATTCAGCCTTAAACTTTCACTTATCTATCTCGCTCTTTCTGTGCCGGAAAAAAATCGGTGATTATCAAATCCGTACCTTCAACTTATTTGCTAAGCTTATTTTAGTTTGGGCATATAATCGAGTATGTTGTATCCGATGACGATGGAACTCACCACTCAAAAGTAATGGTCAATCAGACTCGCTCGTTAACCATAACTTCATGCCGAGGTTGCTAATAATCCAGTTTTTATTATCTCCAGTAGCTACTTGTTCCTGTCTATACAGATGATTTATATAGTAAAATTGTTCTTTCGTTCTCACATTAAAATATATTAATTTCTATTCCGATACAGCAAAGAAAGACTACCATTGTGATTTCTACACGTTTTAATTATTTCAGTATATTTTTTCAGCTTGGTATGAAAAGATGTGCGTTGCAGTGTAATGGATATCGTGTCGGAATGAGGAATCGGAGAGCCGAGTTCGAATTCGTTTCATTCCTTTACGCACAAAAACCCTGAGGAAAGGTATTATATCATTTCTTCTCTCACGATGGGCCGAATAGTAGGACAGATAAGGTCCTATAGTCTTGGTTGGTAACCGGTCTATAGCAGAAATTAATAGCAACATACTGGAGGAAAATTTTCTGTCTAGTTAGTCATCGATCTATCGAGGCATGATCGTCCAAGCGCGTATCTCGTATAGCAATAAAATGACTGATTAAAGGATAAGTAGCAAAAATATTTTCATGGCTGCAACATTTATTCTAAAGTCAGTTAAGTGCCATACGTGATACACGCTTTTAGGCGATCATGTCTCGAAAGAGACATGACTGACTGGGCAGAAGATTATCCCGCAGTGGATTGCCATTAGCTTTCTGTGGTTGACTGGTTGCCAGCCAATGCTATAGAACCCAATTTCTTATTTAATAACTGGAGGGAAGAGACCTTTCCTCAAGGGTATTTGTGCGTAAGTGAATGGAAGGAATTCAACTGTAATTCGAACTTGACTCCCTGATTTGTCGTTCCGAGTCGATATCCACTGCACCACAACGCACATCCCCGTATTCTAAAGACCATGCCGTAATTGAATGCATTTTTATTTGGTTTCTACTACTGGAGCTGTTGTGGAGGTGGTTACCACAGTAATATTAATATGTATTTGTATTTTCCCGCAAAATAAATATGGCTACTATTATAGGACTCGAACCAACTGCAACTCTCATCAGGTTTGTAAAATTTTCTATTGTTGATTTCAACTGTACAACAGCATTCACTGTTTTAATTCTTCATTGGACTACTGTTTTCAGTTGCTGAAACATTCTGAGACTGTTCCCAAAGATTCATTTATTTATGGAACGACCATTATCTCCAGATTTCATAATTTCGATAACTCCCAGATGAGAATCTAATATTTACATATTTTTCATCTTTTTAGTTTTAAAGCATTGTTTGCATGAACAGACATGTGCTCGACTGAAAAGTATCAAATCAATTTGTGTGTGTGTGTGTGATTTCGATGCGACGATGGCGTTTAGAGAAATCACTTTTTGTTGATCGTATATTGAAGAAATTTAAGTTGGCCGAGATTTGTTGGTGTTCACTTCAAAAATAAATTGCAAGAAAAAGCAATTCTTCGATCGGATGACGTTCTGAATTTAAAGCGCTTCGTCAATGCTCTGAGCGGGCCAACTAGAAAATGGTTTACGTTGATTGTTCTGTAACGCCAAGAGCCATGCACTGTCTTAGTTGTCAGCTGATAGTTAATCACTTGACAAGACAATTAAATGTGTGGGTTCTAGTTGTTATGGAAACGAAATTCGCTCAGAGCTACCGAAGAAATATCATAAATACAGCTGGCATAGTTAAAAAACTAATCGAAATTAAAAATGAAGTTTGTGTATTAAAAACATAGTGAGGGGAAAAGAGAGAAGGAAGAAAAAACGAAACGTGTGGAGGTGGAAAACTGAAACAATGAAGAGGAAACGATAGTAATCGAATCAAGAGTTTGCTAAAGGAGAAGGAACGAGTGAGAAAATAGTGTTAGAGAGGAAGTAGGAATGAGGTGGCGAGAGAGAGAAGAGTGCAGTGGTAGGAATGAGGTGGAGAGAGAGAGAGAGCATAAATGAATAGACAGAAGTATATAAAAGAATGAGTTTGGAAAGGAAAATCATGGAGAAGGTATGAAAAGAAGTTATATTGAAGATGGTCACTCAAAAGGGACGAAATGTGATAGGATAAATGAGGAACTGATAAAATGAGTGGGAAGAATTGAGACAAATAATACAGACCTCGAGAAAGCAGGAGAGGAAGAGAAACAGTTACCAAAGAAATAATGTGAGAGAAATGGCGTTTGAATTGGAAACAAATAAACAGAAAAATAACGAAAGACGGAAAAGAAATATTTATAGTTCACTGTCTGAAATAACGACTTCACTACCAATCAATATGCAAACAGAAAGCCTCATTTGTCTTTCAGAAACTGTTTTCCAGTCGTGTAGAAATTTAACATTTTCAATAAATAATACATAAAAATCACCATAAAATTATTTCCTTCAAAGTTATTTTAGTTGTAACCTGTCTGAATAAAGTATAAAATATACATAAAAATATGAATGAGACTGTTGAAGCAACGTATGTTTATTTGGAAATATTCGTCCACATATTGTCATTTTAAAATTTATTAAAGTCAATTTTTGAGTTATATTATATCAGAACAAATTTTGCAAAAGACCGCAAATTTGGTGTATCCACTGAGGATCAAACCCGCTACAATAGCAGTGGTCTGTAGGACTCGTTTGCTAATAAGTTAGACTGCACAATGTCTGTGTAGACGGGCCTTTGCACGGCGCAAGACTAAATTAGAGCAGGTGAGTAAATTGTGCTTTGCCAAACTCAAGTGGGATGCACTGGTTTGCCTTGAGACAAAAAGTCTCTTACAGCAAAAAAAAAAAAAACAAAAAACAAAAAAACACAGCAATCTCCGCCATCGAGTAGATTAAAGTATTAACTAAGTTTATCTTCGTCTACCAGAATGCTGCAAGTAGAGGACATCCAAAGAGGATCGAACACAATTCAATCGTCATTGCATGCTAGTTGAACATATTATATATGCCATCTTTTCTCCCAGTTATGTAAGAGAGCTGGATACTCTGATACTCTAGCTATGGTTGGTAGCTAATGTAGGAGAAAAGCCACTTTGAATTCAAAATAAGATGGGACAACAGGAAACTACTCTATCCAGTCAATGTTCAGATATTAAGCAAAGGAAAGCTGTTAAGGGAGACATGATCATCTACGAGATAGATATTTTGTCAGTAATGACTCTTTTAATTCCTGGCTACCTTCAACCCGTTTTTTTTTTTTTGTTTTTTTTTTTCAACATGAAACAACTTAGAATGAAAATGGTAACATTTTGGTGTTTATCAGAGTTTTCGAAATTTTTTTGTTGTTGCAGAAAACGAGTAAATCTAAGTCAGTGTGTTGTGATGAGAAAACAAATCTTGCCTCTCTCTATACGGGTTTCGAATGCTGACGATGCTTTTTAGATACTGCGTAACCAAAAAAGGTTGGTTCAACTTTTGTCGTCCTTTGGCAATAGAAGCGTTTAGTTGGAACTTCACATCTTATTTAATTGCATTATGACTGTTTCCAGTTATTGGGCATATTTTTGTTTTGATTCTGACTGTGAAGAAAGAAAAACAATCACATTCAGCATGTTATCCACACTTAAGAAAAGAAAAGAAAAAGAAAGCAAAACCTCGAACGCACAAATGTTAGTTTGTAGAGAAGTCATCGGCAAGCTGATTTTAAATCCTGATCGATGCTTCGCACACGATCAATTCATCTATTCGCTGCCTTTCACCTAGGCTGTAAAGAAAAAAGTTTCGAATATTGAGTTGTCTCTTCCTGGTAGTACAAGTCGATGATAACAGCAACTCTGAATTTAAAACCGTTGATAAAGTATCGGGAAAGTACTTCTATTTCCCCCAAAGAACAGTCACGGCAATTTTCAAAGATTAAAGAGTGCTCTGATCGCAATCAACCCGAGGAGACATGACATTTTCAGAAAGAAAACCTGTTAATGATGGGACGTGTCAGAAGTAGTTTAAGATTGTTCGTGCTGGAGATTTCACGATGAACGATGCTTCACGGTCAGGAAGACGAGTTGGGGCTGAATTCGAACAAATCAAGACATTGAGAATAATAAACTGTGTGAGTGAGAGAGAGAGAATTATTCAAAATAGCTAAATGAAGAGCCTCAGCATGCTTTTATTGTGCTTCTCTCGACTCTGATTTGACTTTATGGCTGTCTGTAAACGTGCTTGCAGACGTTATTGCGTACATACTTTTGAACATGAATGCGTGCCTACGGTTAATATAATGGTTAGTATGCTAGTCTCGCAAACTATTCGTTCGCGTAGGGAGTTAGATCTTCACTGGATGCTCATTATTGTGTTGTTGAACCTGACTAGACTTAAACCGATATGCATTTATTCGTGTTTATCTTGAGATATATATATAACAGTATCCGAAACCAGTGCAAAATATTTTAAACGACGTGTTTTGCCAACATTACGTGTGTTTCCGGCTTCTTCAGGTCAATTGTGTATGTGTAAAGAAATACTTCAGAATTTTTTAGATATATATATATATCCGCAGGCAGATGTGTTTCGCTGTATCACAGCTCATCAGTACGGTTAGACTCCGATTGCTTTTTAACCCAGGATTGAAACCCGACCGAATTGGCATCAGTCGGCGATTCTACTTCTGGGCTATGGGCCTTCGGTAGAAAGAGGCAGACATTTTAGAGTGTATATTATAATTATACGCGCCCATATATATATATATATATATATATATATATATATATATATATATATAGAGAGAGAGAGAGAGAGAGAGAGTATTGTAATGGTTGTTAATGGTTTATAAGTTCATAGTATCACTACACAAATTTTTGCGTTTCGAAGCTGCTACGTGCGCTTCTCATCGGGTGATAAATTGAAATGAAAATTAAATGGTGAAAACGGTTTATTTAAGGTGATATGATGTTTAAGTGAATGTGGGCTTGGGTTAGGAGATGTAGCTTAGTTTAAGACAGGTTCCTTATTTATTTGGTCTGGGTACATCTTATATTGGGACTTTTTTTTTTTTAAAGAAGGGTAGACATTTTTTGTTTATTTTACTGCTATCTATGTGTGATTGGAGTGGCGCAGCTGTTAATGAAAACAATGTAAGTGAATGTGGGTTGGGGGTCTTAGTATGATCTAGTCGTCAGTTTTTAGTCATAGAATTACCGCTTTGGGTTAGGAGAAGGGTGTGGGGTAGCTTAGTTTTGGACAGGTCACTTTTTCGTTTCGTTTAGATTCTTATGTTTTTTTTTGTTTTTTTTGGGTTTTTTTTTTTAAGTGTAGATAGTTTTTATTTTAGTACTATTTATAGGTGGGTGGAATTGCTGTTACGAAGCCAAACCCTAAACGGAGGTACGTGAATATCATATCTAACCACCCTGCTAGCGTGATTAAGAACAAGAACATCCCTAAAGGTATTGAGTGTGGGTGATATAAGAATTTCTCTTCAAAAGAAATATTTGAAGGAAAAAAAGAGTATGAATTAGCGTTAAGAGAGGAGGAACACAAATCAAGGTAGGTATTTAAAACCTCCAATCAACCAGCAGTGCAAACAATAATAGATCTAAAAATATATGGTTCAATACCCACTTTAAATTTGAGGGTTGAAAACAAATATAGGGAAGATATTTTTTTAAATATTGGACAAACACTTCTCCCAAATCCTGAGTTGCATAAGACCTTTAATAAGATTACTATCAAATTAAGTTAGCTGTATCAGTCACTTGGATAAATCTGTAAAGAAACAAAACCTCAAGGGTCAGACACAAAATGATAGTGACTCGTGTAACAGCAGGGACAAGGGCAAACCTACGGTAAATGGTGCTTGTAAAACAGGAAGAGTGGTATATGAAGCTGAGGTGGAAGAATCCAATGGACAGAAAATGGGTTTATTTGGAGTTCACTCAAGGCAGTTTTAAACAGCTGGTATAATCATAAATTTTCATTCAAGTTAGAAAGGCACAGCAATTGTACCAGACTCGCCAGCCACGTTTGAGAGTTGAAAAAAAAAAGCAATAGAAGCCCTAACGTGAAATAGGTTTTACTTAGGAGATTTAGGCCTTACAGTGTTGGTGACAGGGTTTGCGTGTTGTGCCAGGAGAAGAAACTGGCTATTGTAACATACCTAGACCAGCAGAATTTTATTGAAAGCGAGGTCTGAAGTAATGACTAGATACAGGCATGCAAAAAGTATATCTTGTGCCTGTACGAGCCTGGATGGGGATGTTTGTGTATTTCCCTCCCCTTCACATCCCCTTTCCTTCAGTGGTAGTTCCGGCGATTGTTTTTACATGAGGTGACCGGTGTGGTCATGGGGCACATTTTTAGTCCGTCACATTTTCAGTTTTCATTTCCCCTTCCCATATCCTTTTGGTTGACGTAAGGTCTATTTCTCTGGAGCAGTGGGAACGTTTCATTTTCTGTTTATTTCTATTCATTTTTTTTGTTCCTTTTCACAGGTTCCCATTCTAATTTTTCATCCCGTTAACTTTCTTTTCTAACATATTTTAGATATGGGGAGGGTACCACACTAATATATTTGTATAGTTCATGCATTTTATGGGAATATTTACATATTATAAATCATTTTGTTTTCATCCGCTTCTCCACGTGCTTGTAAAATTTGGGCATTAGTTTAGGTATACAAGGTGAAAATTGTTGTTTTGGTGATTGTGACATATATAGGTTTTCATATAAATGTAGTATTATGGTGAAAGGATTATTGTAAGTAGGATTGGATCAATGAATGCGACTAGTTAAAGAACGGTGAAAACCAACTTTTGCCCTCCCCTGTTTTGGCCTTGTCATTTTTTATGTATTTCACACTAGCAGTATAGCCCAGCGTTGCTCGGGTGTAATGAAAGCTTTAAAACTAATCCATGGTCCTGGAGCTCAGACTCTTTGGACGTTGGCACGAAAGACTAAAAAGCAATAGTTGTTTCCTGTTAAAACGAAACCGGAGACTGAAAGAAACATGAATGGATGGAAGTCAAATTTTGATTTCCTGGTATCGATATCAAATAAGTTTTTTTTTTTTTTTTTTTTCGTTGTATATTGTATTTTGAAGGCTAAATAAATCCTCTAAGAACTACAATTATACCTACTTAGGGCTAAACCCGAAGCAAAAACTAAAATAAAAGGGCTGAAAAACTGATTTTCATCAGACCCGGTAGGATATCGGAGTGAAATAAGTCATTCAAGGATAGAACTGTAACCTTCAAACTTCTGAATATCGTTTCTTATGTCTTTGTCTATGAGTGTATAAAATTTGATTAAAATCGGACCACTCCTTTTATAACCCGATTTTTTCGATTATCGATTTTCGATATTTATCAGGGGTACCTCAACACAAAACCTAGCTGTGTAAATTTTCAAGAAAATCGGTTCAGCCGTTTTGGAGTCTATAGGTAACGGACACACACACACACACACACACAAAGTTCCATTTCTAAATAAGTTTAGATTAAGAGATAGATCTGTATCAGTCAGTTAAGTGCCATACGTGATACACGCTTGGGCGATCATGTCTCTTTCAGACATGACTAACTCCGCAGTAGTTTGCCATTGCTTTCTGCGTTAGACTGGTTGCCGACTAAGGCTATAGAA
The DNA here is from genome assembly GCA_037127315.1 of Ascarosepion bandense. Taxonomy (NCBI): domain Eukaryota; kingdom Metazoa; phylum Mollusca; class Cephalopoda; order Sepiida; family Sepiidae; genus Ascarosepion; species Ascarosepion bandense. The sequence continues at coordinate 1,621,889 of JBBBDQ010000212.1, read as the reverse complement.
CCCAATCTGTCCTGCTATTTAACCCATAACTGGAAGGAATAGACGGATTAATACCTTTCCCAAGGGTATTTGCGCGTAAATGAATGCAATGAATTCAGCTGGAATTCGAACTCGGCACCCCGATTTCTCGTTCCGAGCCGATATCCACTGCACCACAACGCACATCCACTGTATAGATCTGTATAGCGAGCTCAATTCATATTATCCAGACCAAAATGATATACATAAAAGAAAAAACTCAAAACCTCATCTAAATTGGTTATAAACTATAATTTATTTTGACGGACGAATTTACCCATCTCTTCAGACGAGGATTTCATTTGTCTTAGTTTTCTGATAACATTTTAAAAAATTCAAAAAAGAGGATTCTAAGTAATATGACCTAGAATAGGTATTTTTAGACTTATCATCTTAGGGTCATAAAGATTAGGAGAGAAAAACCTCATGTATTAAGTGTATCTATTAGAAGCAGTCACTATAAATCAAATACACTAATATATATATATATATATATATATATATATATATATATATATATATATATATATTTATTCAGATACTTCAATCCAAGGGAAAAAAGCAGGAAGGTAAATTCCAAAAAACCCGATCCTAATTAATATTAAAAATTTATTTTAATATTAAAAAATGATACAGGAAGAGAGCTCCATGTAATAAAATATTACAGAGCAAATATATATTAAAAAAGGATTAATTCAAAGATGTTGAATAGCCATTTCGATATGAAGATCCCCACGGGGGACGACACATCACCTCAGCAACAGAAAAAACCTTTCAGAAACTGGAGAAAAATTAGTCTACTTTTCCTTTTTAAATAGATTGCAAAGAAATTAAAAAATAAATAATAAAATAAAATAAAATAAAATAAAAATAAAGGGAAAGAAAAGAAAAAGAAACCGAAAAAGAAAAAGAAAAAGATAGAATAAAATCAAATAAATAAGAAAAGAAAAAAAATTGACATCGTCTGGGTTCGCAAAAAAAAGGGAGAATGTAACTAAAAATTAACAGACAGACGCGTTAAATCGACGTCAGTTTAGGCAACACGGAAAAAAGGTGGTAAGAGAGATAAAAGAAGGAAGGGAGGGTAAAAGAAAGAAACTAAAGAAAAAAAAATTTTTAAATATTACAGACGCTGGACAAATTCAAAAACCTAATTTCCCCAAAACGTTGAAGTATTAGAAAAAGGCCTTTACTTAAAAAGGCATAATTATTAATAAAAGGGAATAAAAAGATATAGGATTTAAAATAAAATTATTTTTAAAAAAAATTAGGTCATTTGAAATTAAACTAAATAAAGACACCACTAGGTAAAAAAAAAAAAAAAAAAAAAAAAAAAATATATGTAATTTTGAAAAAAAATATGTAATTTTGAAAAAAAATATGTAATTTTGAAAAAAAAATATGTAATTTTGAAAAAAAATATGTAATTTTGAAAAAAATTTTTTAGCTATTTAAATGCTCCTTTTCTTGGTGTTCATTAATGTGTGTGTGTGTGAGTGCATATGGAATATGTGTATGTATATGTATATATGTATATATATGTGTGTGTGTGTGTGTGTGTGCGCATGTGTGTGTACACATGTGTGTTGTGTGTATATGGGTTTTTTGTATATAGGTGTGTACACACATATATATGTGTGTATGCGCATGTATATGTATATAAGTGTGTAATATATATGTGTGTATGTATTTATATATATATATGTATATAAGTGTGTAATAAATTGAATGTATGTGTGTATGTGTATATATGTATTCTTATTCGTAGAATTGTGTGCATATATATGTATGTATGTGTGTACTTCTATAGGTATGTATATAATAATTGTAATTAATTTTTTTTTTTTTTTTTTTTTTTTTTTTTTTTTTTTTTTACCTAGTGGTGTCTTTATTTAGTTTAATTTCAAATGACCTAATTTTTTTTAAAAAAATAATTTTATTTTAAATCCTATATCTTTTTATTCCCTTTTATTAATAATTATGCCTTTTTAAGTAAAGGCCTTTTTCTAATACTTCAACGTTTTGGGGAAATTAGGTTTTTGAATTTGTCCAGCGTCTGTAATATTTAAAAAAATTTTTTTCTTTAGTTTCTTTCTTTTACCCTCCCTTCCTTCTTTTATCTCTCTTACCACCTTTTTTCCGTGTTGCCTAAACTGACGTCGATTTAACGCGTCTGTCTGTTAATTTTTAGTTACATTCTCCCTTTTTTTTGCGAACCCAGACGATGTCAATTTTTTTTCTTTTCTTATTTATTTGATTTTATGCTATCTTTTTCTTTTTCTTTTTCGGTTTCTTTTTCTTTTTCTTTCCCTTTATTTTTATTTTTATTTTATTTTATTTTATTTTATTATTTATTTTTTAATTTCTTTGCAATCTATTTAAAAAGGAAAAGTAGACTAATTTTTCTCCAGTTTCTGAAAGGTTTTTTCTGTTGCTGAGGTGATGTGTCGTCCCCCGTGGGGATCTTCATATCGAAATGGCTATTCAACATCTTTGAATTAATCCTTTTTTAATATATATATATATATATATATATATATATCAAATACATAGAAAAATTCAACGACAATTACCTCAATACGCAAAAATTATCAAAGAACAATTAACACAAAATAAAAGTGAACTTGCAAGTGTGATAGTTGATTAACTTAAATTTATTTCTATGATGGGTTTTAAAAATGATTTAATTTCTCTGGTTTAATAGTTGCCTAGTTTTTTCTCAATTTGATTATTCTAATTCGTCATCTAAGTATAAATTCCATCTATTTCTAAAATTATTGGGGGTTTGAGATTTGCCTATATTCTTACATTTAATTTGTGGGGTGAGATGTGTGCCCTTTAATTCCCAGAAATATTTAGATAGTGGTTTGATAGTTTAGATAAGATTAAGTGATTATATAATCTGTTTCCAGGGCCCGGCGGAAATCCCTAAGTATACATTTTTCTCATTTTTGTATTTATTAGCGAAAATAGTTACTTGGTGTATAACCTTTTCAGGTTTGCTTATCTCCAACTGGGCAGTTATATTTGCTTCTACAGTTACAGGTGGATTTACTGTCTATTTGGTGATTGTTATAAAGTTTATCTAGTATTTTATTTTGTAAATTAATGTTATTAATGTTGCTAGTAAAAAAAAAAGTAGTTAATTTTTAATGTTTTTCTATTAACAATCTTACTTTGTCAGTTCTGTTTCAAATGTTTGTCTATCAATTTCAAAAAGTATTGACCGATATTAATATTAGATATTTGGTAGAAAGAGAGGTCAAACTTTATTACACTTTTTCTATTTCTAGGTTTATTTATTCCGATACATTTTGATGATTCTAGGTAGAATAATTCTTGTCTAAAATGACTATTTTGAGGGCGTTATTATTGTAGCGATACGTACCGAGCAAAGCGAGGGACCGGATGTTTGCACTCTCACGACCAGAAAGCAAATGACCAAAACTCGTCGGTGCGCACCCCGGCTCCACGCAGATGTTGTTGTAGAAAACTAAAAATTAAATATCAAATTCCAGTTCGCGAGCCTACGCGAATTTTATTTATGGGCCATTCAAATACGGATGTGAATTCCCAAATGATCTGCTGCGATCCAAAAAGAGGATATAAAAAGCCCAGACAGACTCGAGAGAGACGAGTGTAATTAGTATCTCCCTTGCGCGACGTCAAGCGAATTACTGTGCATGCCTCCCTTCCCTATCATTTTATCCTTCGCTGTCTCAAAACTACTTACCGACCAAAAGAGCAGATACATCAAAGACATTCCTAATTTACAACGCTCCTACATTCATACGCAAAAACTCTTTTCAGCATTTTATTGCCATGAACATTTTAACGTCCGTTGGACCCATACTTAAAGAATTACTTTAATTGTAAAACCTTAATTGGTGTGTGTGTGTGTGTGTGTGTGTGTGTGTGTGTGTGTGTGTGTGTGTGTGTGTGTGTGTATATATATATAAAATGTTGTTTCTAAACTCAATTTGCTTTTCTTGGTTTATAACCTTTTTGACTTATAGTGGGCTATCTACAACGAGGCCAAATTCCGTTAATCTGCAACAACATAAAACTACTCTCCACTAGAACGGATAACCCACTATATTATAAGGGCTTTTATTTCCTTTAAAGATTTTCTATTGGAAGATAATTTGTTGATCCTGATATTTACAGTGGGAGGAATTTATTTAACTATTTGGTGGGGATGGTTGCAGAAAACATTAATAGATTGGGATCTCGTATATTTTTTATTTATTTATTTATTTTTTTAATTTATTTTTTTGATAGTATAACCTTCGATTCCTCATCAGTAATTGTTACATAGTTCTTGGTGAAATTTGAACTATCCAATAATAGATATTTTTTATATGGCAGGGTAGAAGTCTATAATATCGAATTGAATAAAGGTATCTTTGTTTTTAATGTTACTGAGCCATTTAATAGTGTCAGAACAGTCCTTTCCACAGATTAAGGGATGATTTTTGTATGATTAGATTTTTTTTTATTGCATTTTTAGAAATAAATCTTAGCCCAGTTTTGGAGGGGTTAATCAATTAAAAACTGTTTTTGAATGTTCTGAGAAAATTAAACCAAATGAAATTTTGAAGAGATGGGTATATTCGCCCATCGAAATAAGTTTTAAACCACTTTAGATAATGTGTTGATGAGTTTTCTTATATATATTCACTACACAAAAGTTCGTTTTAGTCGGTGAACGTATTTATGTTCACATTCCTACCTTTTTTATTTTCCTAAGTAAAAATATCAGTCGGCCTAAACGTTATATATGTATGTGTGTCTGTTGATTCAAAATAAAAAAAATATAGCACGCTCAAAGGATGCTGAAAAGTTCTCGAGCCGACCAAAACTCTCTTAAAATCATTTAATATGGGTCAGATAAGAGAAAGTGGGTCAGGCTGAGAACTTTTCAGCACCTTCTCATATTTACGAACAATCTCGTACGTACACACACACACACACACACACACACACACACACACACACACACACACACTTGTTTACTTTGAGAAATTTAGGTGGTTTCCTTTCTACTGCGTAAAGACGACGCAACCAGAAATTTAATTAGCAATTTCAAAGCGTGGACCAAAACAGCTTCTCTTGGCATTTTCATAGCACCATTAATTCTAATAAACTTCCGAGAAGACCAGAAGCCGCGAAGACAACCGAGATCATTTCCTGGTCTGATCGTCTCGACACAATTTTTTCATCGACCAATAAATACGGATTTACTGCTGCAATGATTAATTCTCTATGAGTCGAATGACTCTACAGCTTAAAATTCTTTTGTTATGTTTTAACTTCAGGATATTTGTACAGCTGAATCTATCAGGCCTTGGAAAAGCTACTTTTATGCCTGACCATTTTGCAGACTTTGCGTTTTCAACGTCATTTACTGGACGACGACAACATTTCCAACATTATTCATATTCCCAGGTCTCTGATAACTATTTTCATATCAATTCTATTGATTGATTTGTTTTTTTTGTTTTTTTTTTACAGCTTATCAACCTTTTGCAGGTTATTTAAAGCTAGGAAATATAAGATTGTATATAGAAGTCCTACTAATTAACCCATAGTTGGGGGAGAACAGGTAGATTTATATTTTTCTCAAGGATACCCGACTGGAATTTGAATTCGGCTCTGATTTCTAATTCAGTGTCGTTGCATTTCCAAACTTAGCACCTGGTATTTCCAAACGCAGATTCCTCGATGTAACAATCAGTCTCAACGTTGCTCAACTTTGATCGTAAAAGAACCAGTGTTTCGACAACATTCTATAATTATTTTTAGCTTTAAATATAGGCCAACATATTTTGCAATTTATAATTTTGATGGTTGGGGAATTGCGTTACCATATACTTTTGACTTACCATTCTTTAACCAGAAGTGAATGGTTTTTAACTCATAATATTTTTTTATTGGCCAAGTTATGGGTATGTAGATTAATGGCCATGAGTGCGAAGAGTGACCTGCCGGTTAAATTTGTCGCTTTCAAATTTGCACAAATGGCCTTGCAGAGCAAGAATACTATCTTTTGCTATTAGCTATGGGTTAAATAAACATTTCTCTTGCCTTCAGTGATAGCCAGCTTAGAAAGACGACTCTGATTTCATGACTGAAGAAGGCAACGGGAAACGACTACATTATCAGAGAATAAAAAAAGAAATAAGTGGAGAGCCATGATCACCTACGTCCAGAATTTATATAACAATAAAGGAAGAAAATTATGGAAAAAGTAATATGAAATAGTGAATATCGGCCGACGACTACATTCACATTCAAAAAGCATGGAAGTGATCCATAAAGAATTTTGATGCAGATTATTATAATTTTTTTTTTTAAGGTTTACCCAATACAAGGCCCAAGAGTCACTCAAAGTAAAGGGTTATTGTGTTGTGCTGTATATGTAAGAAAGGACAAGACAGGGAAGTTCATGGCGCGAATAACTCTGGTTCGCATCCTTGTCTTACGCCCTCTTTATATTTTTGTGTATTTAATGAATTAATGTCCTATTCGGATGCTGGCGGTTTGCTTCCATTAAAAAGTCTGGATTATTCTAACATTTTCCAAACAAATTAAGATTCCCGAGCCGTTCAACCAGTTTTTTATGTCGTACTTTATGAAACGCTTTTGCATAAACCTTGGATTACCGCTGGGATCGCCTCTGTTGAGTGAAGGCAAATATCTTAGAATTTCTTCAATCCGGTCCTTTTCAAAATATTTTACTCAAAAAATCAAGATACTTTCGTTATATTGATGATGCTCTTTATATATTATCGTGATACTGATTCACCTGAAGTTGAACGTGTAATTGATTTCACTAGGAAATGAACGAACACATTTTCTTACCCTTCCAAGATAATACGCTACACGGCACCAACAACAGTTTAAAACTTGGTATCCACTGGAAATAAACCCACAAAAACAACTTTATAAATTTCTATTCCAATCATAGCAAAAAAAATAAAATCCGGTATAATCATTGGATTCTACCTAAGAGCACTAAGACTATACTACTTGAATTATTTACACGGGAGGAGAAATACGTTGAAAACCCCTCAAACTTCTCTAGTGCCCTAATTATTTTATATTCAATGTAAAGAAAAGGTCAATAAGAGACTCTAAAACAAAAACGCCCCCTCATGATAAACCTTATATATCCAGGTGAAAAGAACCAACAGTTTTACAATTCCGAGTTTTCCGGCATTTACTTTTTAATTTTATAAGTGTTTAATACAATATTGCAGGACATAATATAATCATGTAATTACATTTGGTTTTTTTAATTAAAGATACATTGCTACATTGAAATTTGTTTCGAGATTTCTACCTCGTCATCAGGCAATGTAAGATAATTGTTGTGAAAATGATTTTAATTTAAATACGTATTGTTTCTTATATTTAAATAAAAATTATTTTCATAACAATGATCTAACATTGCCTGATGACGGGGTAGAAATCTCGAAGCCGAGAAACTTCCGTGTCGTAATGTAATTTTTAATTAAAACAATTTTAATTATGATATATATATCCTGTCTCCGAACTCTATCACATCTATACTCGAAAAGAATCGATCTAAACGCAACATAAAGATAGTGCTACATATAAAACAGTGACTGACTTAGTCAGTACATAAACAGTAAGATAAAACCTGAAGGAATTTACTCCATCGTCTATAATAATTGTCACAAAAATACACAAAAGAAACCTCAAGGAATATAATTAAGATTCTATGAATACAACAGGGACATAATGTGTCGAATGCATTGGTTGCACATCATAATTAGATTGACAACAATTATGACATAAAAATGCCCCCCCCCCCCATATCAAAAGAGAAAACAATTCCCTAAGGAAGAGATTGGAGAAATTGTAAGATAAAATAGAAAACGTTTATATGTGACGCTTTTCATCCGTTAATTCATTACTGATTTCATTGACGTTGTTGTGACTATACATGCCCATGAACGAGAGATGCTGTTTGTTTGAAAATTTTAGAAGGAATATTTTTTTTTAGTAATCTAGTCAAATTCATCTATATTTTTTTTTTCATTCATCTTTAAGTATTTAACATTGTGCTAACAGAAAATCTACCAATAATGGTGAGACTTAAGAACTTGGACTGCGGTTAAACTAGCGATTAAAGCACTTTCAAGGCATTTTCGACTTAGTGAATTATTTTCTCTTTAGCATTTTCTGTCAGAATTATGGTCAGTTTAGTTTGTATGTGTTTTTAAGGTGTCTTTTTTGTGTTGATATCAGTCAGTTCAGTGCCATACGTGATACACGCTTTGGGCGATTATGTCTCGAAAAAGACATGACTGACTGAGCAGAAGATTATCCTGCAGTAGGTTGCCATTGCTTTCTGCGGTAGACTGTTTGCCAGCCAAGCCTATAGAACCCAATCTATTTAACCCATAACTGGAGGGAAGAGACGGGTTAATACCTTTCCCAAGGGTATTTGTGCGTAAGTGAATGTCATGAATTCAACTGGAATTCGAACTCCGCTCCCCGATTTATCATTTCTCTCTTTTTGTCATTCAGATTGCAAAAAAAAAAACAAAACAAAACAAAACAAAAAAACGAAAAAAACAACAACCCCAAAATGAAATGTTGAAACAATCAGCACCTCTCGTTCATACGCATGCGCAGGTATAAAAACGTCAATAAATCCAGTCGGCAGAAACGCGTCACAAATAAACTTTCTCTCTCATACAGTATCTATAAAAATAACCTCATTCTAGAACATAATTATTTATACTCAAAAGCCATTAGGATAATTTAAAATAACCGTTCCCGCCTATCTAACAGCTATTACCCGACCCACATGGTCTAAAGACGGTGTGCAAGTATGAAACTCGTTCTATACCAGATAGTGAGAAATTTTACCTATAAATATAGCCTACTGTAAAGTTGTTTGAGATATATATATGTGTGTCTAAAATTAAAAATTATCTTTATAATCTGCGTTCTTCACGGTTACATTGTTTTTCTTGGTTTAGACTGTTTTAAAAATGTTTCTAGTTGAATGAGAATAATGCACTCTGTGGATGGAATACTGTTCCTTTCGAAATTCAGACAACGTTACCGAATATAAGTATGCGAAAACAGCGAGAAGGGACAACAATCAAGACGTTCTAACTGGAGCAACTAAAATGAGAATAATTCAGATAAGCAATTAATCCAATAGAAAATAGTGTACATTAATTTGTCATGTTCCTATAGATTCAGAAATGTTAAAATAGCAGATCGACAATAAAGTAAAATCTCAGTTTAAATATTGGAAAAAAAAAATTCGAGTTACTCTCGAGTCATATTTATTCCGCCACTGGCTTTTTTTTTTTTTCTTAGCAGGT